>BTHU01000022.1:6263387-6688387 GCA_036184795.1 Tokudaia tokunoshimensis
AACTTAGAGAAGAGGAGACTGAATCCCATGTTGTCCATCCCATGCTGTCCATCCCATGTTGTCCATCCCATGTTGTTGTCCATCCCATGCTGTCCATCCCATGCTGTCCATCCCATGCTGTCCATCCCATGTTGTCCATCCCATGCTGTCCATCCCATGCTGTCCATCCCATGTTGTCCATCCCATGCTGTCCATCCCACATTGTTCTTGCTGAGAACATGGCTCGCCATGAGTCACGTCTCTGCAGAGAAAGGTGAGTTTCAGCGATGGAGGAGTCTGAATAGCATAGTAAGCCTACTGCATGTTCTCAGGAAATGTAACCCACAATGACGCCGTTCCTGAGCCCTCCCCAGCCCAAAACCACGGTGATACCTATTAGACAAGCTATTCCACTGACACTTAGCTCTGGGCAATGGCCTAGGAAGCTCAAACGTGCTCCGTCTGCATCCCTCTACCAGGTTCCTCCACCTGAGGGGGAAGAGAATCCAAGGGACGACAGAAGCTCCTACCAGAGCCATACCCTTACTTCTTGGCCAGGTGTCCATAGACTCTCAAAACAACAGATCTGCCACTGAGGCCTGCAGAGTCTGTTCTTCTGAGTCTAACCTCCCAAGGGTAAACTGTGCCATTCATGTATACATCTCTTGCCAGGAAGATGTGGGGAAAGGCTTTTCTGTGGTGCTGTTCTAATCAGGTGCAACATGTAGATTGTTGCCACACTATGTGTAAGATCCCATGAGTTGTTGGGAGATGGGTGTGGTGGTCCAACAGGGTGAAAGGAAAGCTTTATTTGTGGCTTTGAAGTGGGTTATATTATAGGTGTGGTAGGAACTGACCTGTCTCATTATCTAGAAGGCAGAAAAGTGCCCAGAAAAGACATGCTTAAAATATATGTGTTGACTAAATGAAGAGTGAATGCCAGGCAGTGGTGGCTTACACCTTTGATCTCAGCACTCAGGAGGCAGAGGCAGGTGGATCTCTGAGTTCAAGGCCAGCCAGAACAGTCAGGTCTACACAGGAAACCCTGTCTCAAAAAAAAAAAAGTGAATGCCTTAGCTGGTACATACAAAAACATATATCTTGATTATATCCATCAGAAAAAGACAACTTAGCCATGAGAATTCCCATCACTCTTTGAACTGGACATGAACAAATATAAAATTAAATAAAGGGGAATTATTGCCTCTGTGACTTACAAGGCAGGGTCAAGTTAGCAGTAAACCCAGTGCCAAGCCCCCAGAGGAGAGTTTTATTTGTCTGTTTATTTTTTGTTGTGAATTGCTTTTCTGGCAAGATATAAAATCCTTAAAAGAATATTAAATAAGACAGCTAAAATTTAAAATCCGGAGGGTCCCCAAAACTCACCATGAAACCGGAGACTCTACCAAAAAAAAAAAAAGACTTTTCTTATCGGAGGTCAACATTACAGTCAGTTCCATAATGATGCCTATTCCTTTTAAGACTCTTAACTTCAAAACCCGCAGGGAATCTAAATATATAAATATATATTTATATGTAAATATATAGCACTATGCAAACATAAACAAGTGGGTGTTATTTAACTCACGGAGGAATTATCTGTTTGGATCTTTCAACACCATCTGTTCACCTATAGATCCCTCCACTCTATTTCAAAAAGCTTTCCAATCTCGTATGTCAGTTATTTTATGATCAGTTCTGCAAACAACTATAAAAAAAATTCCTCAGATGCAAAACAGTGTCGATTTCTATAAACGCAGACGGAGCCCGCGCAACGTCCACAGTGCCAGCCGGCTGCATCTCAACTGCAGAGCCGCAAACACGCACACTATCAGGTAGTAGGTTAAACTGGCCCGCGACAGAGAACGTCTCCGCTCCTATCACTTGCCGTTCTTGGAGAAAAGTGAAGGACCTCTGTTGTCTGCACTACAAAGCGTATAAATTGCATCTGGAATCTTACTCCAGCATCGCCTTACACGCGAAGGACTCTAAGTGGGGCTTCAGGGAAAGCTGTTATTGATCCACGAGGCTATCGGCTATTGGCAATTACACAACACGACAGACACAGTACTTCATCCCTGCACCCGCTTGTACGCTGGAGAGCAGATGTACTGGAGATTCCTCTTCCCTGGATTCATTCTGATGTTTCTGCATCTTTCTGCATCTGTGGGCCCTCCTCCTCCCATCTCGCCCCTGTCATCCTCCTTGTTGAATAAATATTCTTCTAGTCTCGCCAAGCTTTGGCCTTTTCCCCTCTACAGTTAATTGATTTCTCACTGTGCACAAACTAATATTGTGCGTTTTAATTCTGTGAGGGTTATTTGCATTAATCAAAACCATAACCTTGTGGCTTTAGAAAAGTCACATCTAGAGATTTACATATTGGTGGCTGAGAAACTGCCTGCGTGAGTACTCTGACTTGGAATCCTAAATGATGGATAGAGAGATAGATAGATAGATAGATAGGTAGGTAGGTAGGTAGGTAGATAGATGGATGATAAATAGAAGTAGAAAAATAGACATATGATAAGTCAATATATTATTGATTGCTAGATAGGTAGATGATAGATAGATAGATAGATAGATAGATAGATGATAGAAAGATGACTGATAGATGATAAATAGATGTAGAAAATAGATGATAGATGATAAATAGATGATAGATAGATAGATAGATAGATAGATAAATGATAGAAAGATGACTGATAGATGATAAATAGATGTAGAAAACAGATGATAGATGATAAATAGATGACAGATTGATAGAAAGATAGATGATAGAAACAGATGATAGATAGATAGATAGATAGATAGATAGATAGATAGATAGATAGATAGATAGACAGATGATAGATAGACAGATGATAGATAGACAGATGATAGATAGATAGATAGATAGATAGATAGATAGATAGACAGACAGACAGACAGACAGACAGACAGATAGATAGACAGATAACAGCAGATTCATGAGTGCATGCCCTATTGTGTGCCCACTGTTCTGAGAAAAGCAGAAACAAGGTGCATATATATCCCAATAGGGTATATAACAGGTACACTGTGCACCAGGGATGCCATGTGACCTTCATGTGACTGGGATACATGATGATCCTGTAAAATCAGGGAAGAGTATGGCCTAGATATTAAAGAACGGACTTAAAAGATAAGGAGGAACCAGCTAGGAGTAGAAGGCAGAGGCAGCCTCAGGTCCTGGGCAGTCAGTAGGCACTGAGCAAGATAGCTTGCTGCCAATGCATCAGAGTAGCCATATCTCAGTACCAAAGGACAGCACACACAGCAAGATCAGGACCATGGCGCTGAATCGAGGACACAGAGCTCCTATGGCCTGGGATTGTAGAAGAAGCTTACACACAGTGTGCTAATGATCCAGACTTCACACACCCCCACTACACCACCAAGGACATCTTCCCCCACGTCATCGTGACTAGTGACATGCACATCTATGGCATGGTCCACCTTCGTGACATCAGACCCAAAGAAAAGACCTCCACAGGCCCCAGTGGTAGAATTGATGTCTTCAGTAGGGGATTCTGCTGTCCTGGATACCAGGCCAAGAAAGGGGTGTGTGATCTTCAGATAGGAACCATCTGTTGGCCATTGAGCCTTTACCTTCCTCACATGAAGGAATATAGTAGAGAGGGACGTAGTAAATGCCTTCAAGCTGACCAGGATGCTCCCAGAGCTAAGGAACTGTGGAACAGTCTCTCACCCTATTGTGTGGCAGGTCTCAAGCTGGGAGACTGTTCTAGAACAGGGCACATAAGGGGTGTTGTCCTGGCTAGTTTTGTCTCAACTGGACACAACCTAGAACCACTTGGAAAGAGGGAAATTCAAATGAGAAAAATTCCCCAACCAGATTGGCCTGTGGGGCATTTTCTTGGTTGATATTGGTGGGGGAGGGCCCAGCTCAGTGTGGGTAATGCCATTCCTGAGCTAATGGGTCCTGGGCTCTGTAAGAAGGGAGGGTGAACAAATCATGAGGAGCAAGCCACTAAGCAGCACCCCTCCATGGTCTCTGCTTCAGTTCCTGACTCCAGGTTCCTGCTCTGACTTCTCTCAGTGAAGGACTGTGACATGGAACTGTATAAGCTTTCCTCTGCAAGTTGCTTTTGTCATGGTGTTTATCACAGCAATAGAAATCCCCGACTAAGGCAGGTGAATTTCTTGAGAGTATCCAGTATGGCCACCAGGCTGTTCAGACAGCTTCAAAGAAAACAAGAGCGGTGCACACAGCTCAGAGAGAACCATAACTTAAACACAAGAAGTGAAAACAACCCGGATTCAGAACAGTGGATATAAACAGACATATCTGTGTCTGTGCTGCGGGCACAAGCAAGACTATTTACGGAAGGAGAAACAGACTGAAGTGAATGAGTAGATGCATTGGGAAGGGACCGAGGGGCTGACGATGGCAGCATCAGTTAGAAGAAAAATCAACTTTTCAGGAGATGCCCATCCATACTGTTACATTGTTTGTAATGTTCGATGCTACTTTTGAAAGTTTATTACCAATAAAATCACACATAATAAATTTAATATATCACATAGGATAAAATTAATGCATTTCAGAGAAAAATATGTAAAATCACCTAAAGAACTCAAAAGGGTCTTGGGCTTTAAAAAGAATGACTGTGTCAATGAATTGGTGCTAGGTAGTGAGGGGGGGGGGGCGTCTGTTCAGAGCATCCAGACCTGGCCGTGCCCGGAGGGAGGCAGAGCCTCCACCAAGCTTAGCCTGACGCTGTCAAACATGCTGACTGCAGAAGTAAGTGCTCTGGGCCCCAAGATCACTAAGCAAGCTGCCGGCCATAATTTGTTTTTCTTTAGAGATCTGCTCGTGTAGAAAGAGATTCTCATGCTGATCTCCATGTTCTAGCCCACGCAATTATTATGTGGACTCTTTATATGGCAACATAATGGCAACCAGGGAGAAGGGAAGAAGAGGAGAGGGAAAGAGACTTTCATCTTTGGGTGTGAGAGCCCCAGAGTAATTATTAGCAGTACCCACGACAAAGTCAGCAGTTTGAAAAGGCCAGTGCACCTTCATGACCATTCGGGCTACAGGGATACAAATGCCTAGAGTAGGTAAGGATTCAGACATGCAAACTAGGAAGCAACCATAGTATTTTAAGGAAAAGATGACGGTGATCGTGGTTAAATTGTTTTTACTTAAGTACTTATCTGGTACTTGCTTTCCCTCTCAGACTGTAAGCTCCCAAAAAAGGGGCAAGGTCAGCATCTCTCACTGTACTTGAAGTACTTAGCACAGTGTCCCACGCAGACAGAACCCCATAAATATTTCAAGAAAAGAAGGATGGGTAAGGGGGGCTGAACAAAAGGGGTAGCAAAGCTAAAAGAAGTAAATATATGGGGCTGGAGAGATGTCTCAGCAGTTAAGAGCACTGACTGCTCTTCTGAAGGTTCTGAGTTCAAATCCCAGCAACCATATGGTGGCTCACAATCATCCATAATGAGATCTGAGGCCCTTTTCTGGGGTGTCTGAAGACAGCTACAGTGTACTTACATATAATAAATAAACAAGTCTCAAAAAACAAAGAAGTGAATATATTTGTTCAAGAAATGCTTGAGTAGTTGAATTGATACATGAATGACTGTTAAAGACAAGGTGAAACCCAGGTTTCTGGCCTGTGTTCCTACATGGGTTGTGGGGGTCACCGTGAAGGGAATGGAAAACCATAGATGGGTAAGACACACTGACCATGAATTAAATTTGTAAGTGCTGAGAGTGGTGCACTATTGCATATCCAGACACGGGCCCAAAGGTCATCACTGGAAGTTCCTGAGAACATGGGTGAGATTGCTTTAGCTCAAAGAAGGCAGCAGATGCCATGCCTGAGCATGGAGTAGCCCAGGAAGAGAAGTACCGGTGGTCAAAACTTCAAGGACATCAACCTCCAGTGGAGGAATGGAAGAAGAAAAATGGAGGAAAGACCCAAGAGCACACCTGTGAGATGGACCACGACGGGGCCCAAGGCTCTTCAAGGAGGAAATGGTGACAAAGCCAAGTTCTGCTGAGAAGTCCCCTAGATTGGGGAAGAGTGCCACAGGTTACAATGATCTGCTAGGATGGAATGCAGGGAGCAGGAAAGTGGGGGGGGGACATGATAGGGGACGAAGCACAGTTCAGATCTGGCTTTGGTAGCATGACTAACACTGTCCCCAGCAACACCTGTGGGGATTATTTGGCCCAAATGAAAGGGTTTGATGAGCAGAAAGGTAAGAGTTGACCCTGTTGACATGACATCTTCCATCATCATCGTCACAAAAGGTCAACCAAAAGAGATGGGTGAGTTAGGAACCCTCCAGAGCCTCATCCACAAAGTTGCCCAGGCACGTGTCAACAATGTTATCAAGAAACACACAGCAGTGAGCTTTGATTCAGAACCAACACTTAAGCTAGCTGGTATAAGCACTTATAAAGCAGCTAGATGGTACGTGTTAAGAATGTTATCCCCACCTACCCTGGGGAGGGATCTCAGTTCTTTTAGTGGGAATCCACAGAAAGGACACTGTCACTGATGTGAGAGGGGTGGGTGACTTAAAGAAATCCACATGTCAGAATCCTGCCACCCATAGCACCGTAGCAGGCTCTGTTAAGAAAAATAAATAAATAAATAAATAAATAAATAAAAGAGCAGAAAGGAAGGAAGGAAATATCATGCTGTGACTAGCTGATCAAAAGCAAAGGAACAAAGGAATCCTTTAGGGGTTAGTGTCCATCCAACACTATAGCAGTAAGGGCCAATGCTCCCTCAGAATCCCAGACCCAAGCTTGATTTAGATGAATCAGCAATTCCAAAGTGGCCAGATGCCCTCGCTCGCTATGGTAGTTTCAACATGCCTTGGACGTTGTTTTCATTGCTGTAACAAAGTACTTGAGGCTGAGTTGACTTAGTTTGCAGTTCCCAAAGCCAAGTCTTGTGACATCCATGCAGAATGGAAGTGGGAGGCATAGGGACACTGGCCCTCTTATAGCAACCCACCTTCATGGTCCTGAATAGTCACTTGAGACCTGACTCTCTCCCCCAAACCAAACTGAGTACCTCCAGGAACACCTCAGGTCATTCACAAGATGTTGCCTCCATGGTCCGGTCAGCTCACACCAGGTCCCACCTCTCATTATACACATAGGGACTGAGCTTCCAGCACAAGGACCCTTGAAGTTGGACCTCATGCAGTTTGTCAAGCTCAAACCATCTTCCTATAGCGTTCCTTTCACTCATGTGGGAGTTCCTTCACCTGTTGTTTGTGTGAACCTCACTCAGCCTCGCTCAAAGAATGGTGGCTTAAACCCCAGGTCAGCTACCAAAAAGAATGAAAAAAAAAAGATTCCTTCACAATCCGTCAGATTCACAGCCAAAATATCAAATCTCTCTCTCTCTGTGTGTGTGTGTGTGTGTGTGTGTGTGTGTGTGTGTGTGTGTGTCTCCCCTCACCTGCTCTCCCTCCCTCCCTCTCTCTTTCTTCTCTCTCCCCTCTCTCCCTCTTCTCTCTCTCTCTCTCCTCTCTGTCTCACACACTCTCTCTCTCACACTCTCTTACTCTCTATCTTCTCTCTCTCTCTCTCTCTCTCTCTCTCTCTCTCCCCTTCTCTCTGGAAAGTACCACAGAATAAGCCCAAAGAGCCACAAAAGGAAAGACCAAAGCACCCAAGCAAGGCGTGCCTGTCAGTTTGGATTGCTATAAGATACTTTGTGAGAATAAGTCATTTTGACATCAGGAGTTTATTGCTCACAGTCTTGAAGGCTGGCAAGACCGAGATCAAGGTCCCAGCAGATGCAGTGTCTAACGGGGCCTATTTATCAGAGGTGGCACCTTCTGTGTCTGTCTTCACATCGTAGAAAGAAGCACTGAGCTATGGGAGGTCTCTTTAAAGGGCTATGTATTCTATGTATGAAGGGTCTGCCACCTCCTGGCACCAGAGCTTTGGGGGTTAAATGTCAACATGTGAATATGGCGGGGGTGGGGGAATCAGGCTCAAACATTCAAGGCTCAGAACAAGGAACACAAACAAGGCATCTAAAGAGCAGAGCCTTCTGCAGCATCCTAGAGGACGTCCTAAGATAGCTGTGGAGGGACTGGATCCCACTAAACAGAGTAACCGGCTTCTTACTTGCTTGGGGTTTACTATTTGCTCGGCTGGTGGTGTGGGTGGGTGGTTAATTTAGTAGTTTGTTGGTGGGTCGGGTGGCTGGCTGGTTGGGTGGGTAGTTCCTCGGTGGGTTTTATGGTTCAGAGGGTTGAGCCCAGAGCCTTGAGCACGCTAGGTATGCCTTCTAACACTGGGCCACTTCGGCAAATCCAGTTTGTTTGTTTTGGAGAGAGGCGCTTGATTTTTTGTTTTATTTTTATTTTTTAATCGTACCCTGCCAGGGAATGTAAAGGTCACCATGTCAAGTTCTCTTGCTCACACATAACAAATGAGTAAGGCAACCTCAGTGAAGAAACAGGGCCCTCCGCACAGTGAGCCAGAGTCACATTTGGCGACAGATACTTCTCTTACTTCACAACAACGGACTCTGGGATCCATGGGGTAGAAACAACCACTGCAACAAGGCTTAGGGCTTCCTCCTCTTTCATTTATTTATTTATGTATTTATTTATTTATTTATTAACTTATTAGTATATGTGCATGCAGATGTATGTGCATGCATGTGCATGTGTCTTAAGTTCAGAGGATACTTGCAGGAGACAGTTCTGTCCTTCCATCATTTAGGTCCTGGGGATTGAACTCAGGCCCTGAAGCTTAGAGACAAGTCACATTCACTGCTTACTCATTTAGTTTTCTCATCCTTGTTAAAAATGTGTGTGTGGTTGTGGTTTTTGGTTTTGGTTTTTTTTTTTCATCATATTTCCACAGGTCATTTGAAAACTCAAATCCCAGCATCTCCTGATTCAGAGCAGCCTCCATGTGTGTTGAAAGCTGATAGAATCCTCGGAAGACGGACCGGCGTTCCCAAACACATTACTCTGAGATGTCTCACCGGGTCCTGGGCAAGTGAGCAACACAATGATGGGAATGAAATGAAAAGAGTGACTTCAGACAGCTAGCCTTCCGTGGCTGGGAAAGCTTTCTAAGTCACCATGATTCAACATGAAGGATCACACGGAGTGGAGTTTTAGCAGAGGTTTATATGTTCACAGACACAGGGTTCTACACAAATGTCATTTCTGGGGTATGTGGGTATGCGTAAAGATTATGTGAGAGGCTGAGTGCTAAAACTTAATTGGTCTTTATTTTAAATAGAAAAGGAACTCTAAATAGAGTGTAATTAATAGTTTTACTCCTTATGAGAAGATTAAAAAAATTACTAAATTCACCCAAATCGTGTGTGTCTCTCGAGTACAAGAGACCGCAAAGGAGGGGGGAGGGGGAGACTGGGATGAGACATCAGCCCACCCCTCCCCCACCACATGCCAGGTCTGAAAACCACACCCAGGCAACTGCAGTTGAGGAGCCTGAGGCCTAGGTGAGTTCCTTGTGCTCCATCCCTGACTAAGGCCTACTTGACCAGAGCTGGGCAGACAGGTGGGCCTGGCAGTCTCTCAAAGGCTGTCAAGGCCTCTTCTGCTTCAGGGTGAGGATCTATACCTACATAAGCAGACACCCAATGTGCCCATTGGGTCCGCCTCAGGCAAACAGTCCTGTCTCAGAAGTGTTCTGTCTTTGGGAGTCTTGGACCTTGAGGACACACGGAGTAGCTGTGGAGTTCACCCTGAGGGTTGGTCACTGGCGTAGTTGCAGAGCTTGGCCTGCTGTCTTTGAGCATTGGGAAGGAGGGCAAGAGAGACGCCAGGGAAGAATGAATATGTGGTCTGTGACCATGGGTTTTTTCATGGCCAATAACAAACTTCATATAAAGGGCTGTGGGCCTCGACTACGACACAGGCCTCTTCTGGCCTATGTTCGGTGTGCACTCTCCAGGATCCGCCCATCACGCGAGTCCATTTGGCAGCCCTCAGCTATCCCAAGTGATGAGGATTTCTCTTGGTAGTCCGATTTTGTGTAAGAATCGTGTAATGAAGAGGATTGTATATGCATATATATATATATTATTATTATTATTATTATTATCAACGCAAAAAGGCATGCCTTCCCAGGTGAAGGCAAAGCCATTGCTTTGGACTCCATAATGGCCTGGGTCTCTTTAATTACACTGTCTCACACAGAGCTGGCCCTCCCAAACTTGTCTCTGAAACTTCTCTAGTAGTGGCCTGAAGTTAGACCTCAGTCTTTAGACTAGAAACAGAGGAGCGGTCCCCAATGGAGAGGTCGCAATGCTCGCCTGGGTACAGGGAGATGGAACTTTTCATTCCTACAGGAACTTAAGGGTTTTCAGAGGAGAAAGGGGGCTGCAGGGTCCCTTCTGTTTCTGTGGTCTTGATTGCAAGCAGCCTTTCTAAACCCTGACCTTGTCACCTCCTCATTAGACCAGCACTGCCACGCCAACAACCCAGATGGCAGCCCACATTCTAAAAGACATAGTTTGGGGGAGGATGGACTTCAGAGCAAAACACCACGGCTGTGCCACACAGAAGGCTTTCAGAGATGCGCCGCTGACTCTGTGCACCATTACCCTCTTCTTCCCCCACTTCTGGTACAAACCTTAGCCTCCACCCCAAGCATAGCTCTGGGGAGCTGCAAAGCCAAGAGAAACTTGTGTGAGGACCAGAACTAAAGCTCTTCACTTACACGGAGACCGGAGTCCCCAGGTCACCAGGTGGTGATGTCTCAGGCGGGTTCCCAAAAGTCCCATCTTCCTGTTCCACTCCCGACTGGTTTTGAAACACTTGAAGAAAGGACTCGGAGTCCATGCGCTGCTTCTCTTTGGAGAGCTGTGATAAACTTCGGGAACATTCGTGTGCTCATCTGGAGATCAATATTTATGATTTCCCAACCTCTGGGACATTCCAGAGAGGAAAGTAAGAGGTGAGGGAATCCTGATGGGGTGGGGTGGGAGGCGGTCTCTGCCTTTTTAATGGAGATAGACCAGCAATCAAATGCAGGGCTAAAATGATCAGGCTGCCTTAGGGTTCAGATCTCTCTGCCAGTTGGGAAAGCAGGGTGAGATTTGTATTTTAAGACAGCTTGACAAGGTAGATCATGAATAGTGACCAGGCAGCCATTAGTAATCTATGAGTCTAGGTTCTTTGGTGTTATCTGTCTGTCTGTCTGTCTGTCTGTCTGTCTGTCTGTCTATCTATCTATCTATCTATCATCTATCTATCATCTATCTATCTTTTTCTTTCTCTCTCACACTCTCTCTTCCCCATATACACACCAAACAAACAACAAACAAACAAACAAAAACGATCTTCCATCAATAAATAATCTCTCTCCTGAATCCCCTTACTGACTTGTAGGAATCTGACAAGAGGCACTACAAACTAATGTTGTTCAACGGGATGGCAGAAACGATGCCATATTCTGTCTGCCTCACGGCTTTGGACCTACAAGAAGCACTCTCAGAACACAGAAGAGCCAACTTACGAAAATGACGCCAGTGTATGGTGTCCAATAATGGCTTGATAATGTCCCCCCAATAGATGAGTTCAAACCTGGGAAAATGACCTTCCACTTAAAAAAAAAAAAAATTAGCACAACAAGAAGAAATGTGTTGTCCCTTCCCTGGCTAAACAAAATCTCAAGGTTTTATACTTCAATGGTCTGGATACAGTCAGAGATCATACGGACGGTCCCTAGGGGGAAAGAGACCTCGAGCTTCAGCCGCTCAGTCCACTCTTCATCTTAGCAGATATCTTTACCAGGGAATATTGAAAGAGATACAACAAAAGGGTTTATGGGAGAGAAACAGCAAATGACCTTAATCAGACTCACGCACACCGTGAGGGAGCGGTGGCCACAGGACTTCAACCTCCCATTGCTTGTAACAACACGTAACCCGGCTCTTCTCTTAACTCTAAGCACTCTGAATTCCCATAAGGAAGTATCACATTTCAGAGAAGAAGAAAATCAAACACATTTTCCTGTACATTCAATGATGGGCGGCGGTGAGAGAGCGTAGGGTCAGAAGGGTCGCTGGGCTTTTTCATCGTCTCACCCGGTGCAGACAAAACGAGATTGGAAGGTATGAAATTTAAAAAAAAAGACTCCCAACGGTGGTACTGAGCTGAGCTCACAGTACGGTCTGGTCACACCTCCACTGTGTGGACAGAGAGGTTTCACCTGCAGTTTGCAAATTGTATTCGATAATGAATAACACTGAATTTATTAATAAACCCGGTGTGACTCGTGCAACCACGCTCAAGACAAAACGCACGGCCCTTTAAGTGCAGCCAAAGACTGCCACCCAAAGTTCTAGAACCTCACCAGCGGAGGAGCCTCGGAGCGAAGATCCTACTGATGCCCTTGACTGAGTCTTTGCGAATGCCAGGATGTTTTAAACACAATTAATTGCAATAGCAAAGCTTATTAAGGTGCCGGGGCCAAAATCAATGTATTAATGGCAAAGTATTATTGCACTTAACCAGCCAATAATAAAATGCACATAGACGCCCTGGCAGCAGAAGCTGTGGATTCTATTTGTGTTGTGCTAAGAGAAATAAATATTAGACTTGGTTCCAAACATTGCCCCCAATTCAGAGAATACCACCCAAGACATTCAGAAAGAACTCCTGCTTGCCTTCATAAACACCATGGGAAGCAAGTTACCACGGGAAACTTGTTTTAACCATAGCTAAGATGATAAACTCATCTTAACTACGCCTTTTACCTACCACTTGGGTGAGCCTGTACACCTTGGCATTTGACCCAGTGGGGGGTATAAATGGCCATAATCCCAATAGCATTGCTCTTGCATGTGGCATTGGTACTGTTTTAAAGATTCATTTGGCCCAACTGTGGTCTTAACTGTTGACAAACCTCAGTAGGTGCTCCTCTGCAGCGAGATTCAATCTTGAAGCATTTCTGACCACCACACAGAGGAAGCATGGATTTCTGACCACCACACAGAGGAAGCATGCATTTCTGACCACCACACAGAGGAATCCAGATCAGCTTAGGCGATAAATAATGTGCAACAGATGCAGCGACACACATTTCTAATTAATAAAATAAGTTCAGACACTGACTCTGACATGTCAAGTTGATTCCAACTTTGTATAAACACAGTGTCCTACCTGTTAGCTAATGTATGCGTAGTCTTAAAATATTCTAACGTTCGTCTCTGTGAACCCTAAGGGACACACCAGGGTTGAAAATACAGGTACTAAAAGATACATTGTCTTTCAGTGTAACTAGTCAGCTGTTGCTTTAGCAAGTTCTGAGTGTGGGTTACAGACATCACTCCTGTGTTCAAAGGCCAGAGATATATAACTTCAGGGATACACAAATAAACTAAATTGCTAGCCCAGAATACATTAAGAGTAGCACTGGACCAAATAACAAAGTTGGTAAAACGTGTCGTTTGGCTCCAACTGTAGTTCCCAGCCACCAGCCAAGTTGTTTAAACAAATATTATCACGTAGGAAAAGGGGCACAGATGGTATCCTATACGGCTGAGGGTGAGACTATCTCAACTACTGATGTTATTTTGAGTTCAAAATAACTGGTGCTTTCCAAAGAAGTATTGCAATACAACTTCCAGATACTACCCGGACAGGCTCAAGTGCCACCGGAAGGCTAAGTAGACAGAAATACCTTCTTCCAGCTGTTGCCTCTCCCTAGCCTGATGGATATTACAAACCTACTCCTGCATCCAGGACACTCAGCCACACGCAGTTCTCAGTTCCCTCAATACCAATGGATTTCCAAACAAAACCAGAGTAGGAACTGGAGCATCACAATAGACTGTGTGTGTGTGTGTGTGTGTGTGTGTGTGTGTGTTCATTCCTATTCCATATATATGGAATATACATATGTATATATATACACACACACACACATATATATATATATAATATATATATATATATATATAACACACACACACACACACACACACGAAGTAACAACATCTGCAAGAAAACCATAGCATGCTCTGCCCAAACTGTCCGTTTCTGGCATGCATCAGGCAGAAAGCTCTGGAACCTCAGCAGTACTGCTTTTGGGTATAGAGATGCTTTCCTCTTTTCAGCTGATCTTAAAACATTCAAGTAAAACAACCGAAGTGAGAACCAAACGCTGGGTCTCGTTTCTCTCTTCATTCTGTGTCTATCATTGAATTTTTTTTAAAAAGCTGTAGTATCTACCTATGCAAATGCATGTTCCAGGTCTCCAACCACCGAACGGCTCTGAGTTCCACAAGGCCCCTCCATCTGTCTGACATCACCTTCGGAAAGGCATGGGTTCTGAGAAAGGCCATGGACTCTTTGGCTAAGCCCAGCCCCGGACAGGCATATACCTACCCTACCCTCCCACTGGGCTGCTGCGCTAACTTGTCTGGGAACCTGGCACCCTGGACCCGCTGTTCATGGTCGGATTGGCTCAGCTGTGCCAGGCCTGTGCCCTCCACCTTGCTCTGCTGTTCTCTCCTCCCACCCGAGGCCTATAGCGTAACCATCAGTAGCAGAACGGCAAGATTAGAAGGGACTCCTACTTACATTTAAAACCCAAAACAGGTTATCTTGACGCCTTTGGCATTGGCAGCTGCATTGGCAGAAAACACTGTTGTACATTGGGGGAGGGGGTGCATGCGCACTCGCCAACCGGAAGGCCACAGCCCAAGCCCTACTTTCAAGGCTGTCTTTCTCAGTCTCAATCACCCAGGAAACTTAGCTTTATAATCCTCTACACAGATGAATAAAACCTTCTGTTTGTGAGACATAAAATGGCAAGGTTGCTGGGAAGGGACAATAGCAGTATGTCCAACACAGGTGACCTAGAGAATGGACAGTTGAGTTCCTGCTTGGCAGCGTATTCGTCACAAGACATCCAACAGGGAGAAAAGAAACACATGTCTGTTTTTCCACCAAGCTGGGACAAGCTGTAACCTTTCTAGGGACACGAAGGTCCGAGGCTGAAGCTACCACCCATCAGTGTGCACACAGCTTGCCTTTTAGCCTAGTCCTGGGGAATTTTTCAATGGGCAATTAAGATTTATAATCCAAATGGTCTCAAAATCGTATCTCTGAGAAATCAGGTCCAAATTAAATCAGCCCAGGCTTTTAGCCCTTCCTGTGATCACATTTTCTCTCTTGAGCGAGTGCTTTTCGACACTCAGAACTTCTCCTCTTACAGGGCATCCTCAAAGCATCTCTGGCTGTAATCTCCAAGCAAAATCCAATAGATGAGATGAAAAGGGGGAGACAGGACCAGTCAACTCCAAACCTCAGGAAATGATGTTAAGGGAGAGACCATCGCTTCCTCCAACCAATTCTTGAAAATGAACGATTTTAACCTCCTTTCTGGTTAATATTACTGGAACTTCTCTCAACACACACACACACACACACACACACACACACACACACACACACACACACAGCATTTTACCAAACAAGATTGTTCCAATATAATCATCATATACTGAAAGCCTAAAACACACCCATCAGAACTTTGAAATGAAAATGCACGCGGAATTCCTTCCCAAGAACATAATGTATATGCATTTATGACTATATTTCTCTCTATATGGAATTTTTAAGAGTGCCACTATTCACCAACTGACATCGTAAACCAGTCAGACAGATGTGACAGATTCCCCATCTCTCTGGTGTCTGACTTCTTGCTGTATTTGGGACGGCATCTGTCCCAAACATACACCTGCCTGAGCCCTGAGGTTAAGACAGGAGAAAAAGTAAAAGGAACTCACATTTCCGTGATGTTCTCCGGGTCAATGCTGTTAGGTTCCAACCTCGGAAATGCCACGATGCCAGGAGAAGGCTCAGTACACCAAATCCTAGCGGCGCTGCATTTGCAGGACATGGGGCAGGCAAGAGAGGCCCTCCAGAAGCCCAAGACCAGCAAACATAAACCCCAGAGCCGCGCCATGGCGGGGCCATGCCACCTCGGCCAGGGCGACATCCCGAGCTGCCAGTGCCAGTCAGTCGGAGTGTGTGTCCCTACGCTGAGCCAGGCGTCCCCCGACGGAGGGGGGAGGCCTTCCCTGCGCCCTCTTGCTGCTTGGTGCTGGTGGCCTCCTGCGGAGTGGAGCGTACCAGAGGCTTAGCCTGTCGGTGCTGGAGCTGAGCAGGTTGGCGCTGACCAAATGGTTCACAGTGGCTGGGACATCGCGGGCCGCTGCTCCGAGCCACAAGGCGGCTGCATGGTCCTATACGCCAGGCACCACTCGGTGGATCTCCCTGGGCTCTTTGGGTCGCAGAACCGCTAAACCAGCACGGATATCGATATCGGTGCGCACCTCAGGGCTGAGGACAAACAGACATGGATGAGACTAAGCGTAGACCCTACACACCACCAACTGGGACACAGTCCCTCCGCAGTTCTCCTCACCCTGAACCCCAGCCTGGAGAATGAATGTCTGAGTGCCCAGCTCCCGCCCCGCAATCAACTTGCCCCTCAGTGGCCCCCCAGTGTGCCCGCCCTCCCTTCAAGCCTGAGGCCCAGGCATGAGAAGTCGGGAACGGGTCTTTGAGAGCAGATTCCATGGCACAGGCCAAGCCAAGGACCCTCCAAAGAGGCTGCGGCGGCGATGGGGCCCCAATGATGCTGCAGAATCCTCCCCGGCCGCTGGGCGCGGGGGGAAGAGGGGAGGTGGGCAGGTGGCGCGGCACATCCCACCTGGGGAGCAACTGCGATAGCAGGACAGTGCCGGCCCAGGCCACCGAGGACTGTCCGCGCGGCTCCCCGGCCTCCCGTAGCAAGCGCCGGGAGCAGAGCGCAGCAGAAGCAGCAACAGCAGCTGAAGCAGCGACTGGGCTCTAACCGGCGGCCGCCGCCGCCTCTGCTACTGCTGGCGAAGTGACGTGAGGGTTGACGCAGAGCAGGGGCAGAAACTCCAGAAAATTAGTATGAAATCCAAAAACACACACGCTCACACACACACACACGCGCGCGCGCACACGCACACACGCATAGCATAGCACCCTCCAGACAAAAGCAAGGCGGAGGGGAGGGAATCTGGGGGCGAGCGGGGAGGAGGAGGCTTGGTGCCAGCGGCCAGGCGCAGACAGCAGCATGTGGGAGTTCACACTCGCGCGCACGCACACACCTTGGCGGGGTAGCTGTGCGGGTGTGCATGTGCGTGTGTGTGTGTGTGTGTGTGTGTGTGTGTGTGTGTGTGTGTGTCCCTTTAGACCCCGGTACCTCTGAAATGCAGCGCTGCGCCGCTGGATGAGTCCTTGGTCCCTAATTCTTACATCTCTTCCACACCACAGTACAGGCTAGCTCCCCCTTTTTGAAATGGAAGGCCTGTTTGGTTAGGCTCTGAAAAAATGCTCTGATTCTTATTGTAGGAATCCTCCCTTTCCCTTTCCCTCTCCCTCTCCCTCTCCCTCCTCGCTGCGTTCTTCTTTCCCACCATGCTCATAGGGGAAAGCAAGTTATTCCCAAAATATAGGGAAGACAAGCTACACCCCGTACAAAAATAAATATATAACGCTGTGCGTTAGTAACCAAGAACCATTGCCCGGTTCCGGACTACCTATTTAGGGGCGGATGGTTCCAAAGCTCTCCTGATGGGGTTTCTGCCAAGAGACAGGAGCCTGCAGACACAAGTGTAGCTCTGATGGATCTTTCTCCTGCCGTTTGCGCCATAGGGGGAGCCCTGCGTGGGAAGGGAGCGCGCCGGCCGCGCAGTGGGTTCCCTAAATGCTTTGCACCGATCCTGGCCTGTGGAATAGATGACTCCGCGTCATCTTCTCTTATTCCTTAACCTGGCAGGAAGCAGCCATTTGAGGATTACAGCTTCACTCCCCACGACACCCACCCGCACGCGGAGCACCCAAGCCCCTGTCCCCTGCCCTGCCGTACCTTGCGCGTGTTCGTGTGCGCGCGCGCATGTGCGCCAACGTGTACCCTGCACCCGCGCTGCCCGAGGCAGGATGTGCTTCCAGCTACCGAGAGGCCGGGCTCCGGCAGCGCCCTAGAGTCTCAGTGGGGACACGTGAGATGATTCCGGAGGGTCGAGTGACAAGCCTTAACTGCTGTTCGGGTGCAGTTAAATGATCGCTGCGGGCCATTCGCGAGCCTGGTCTGAACCTCCTCTCACCATTTGTGGCTGCGACCGCCCGCATATCCGCAGTCATTTAAAAGGGAATCTGGTAGATGCGCCGCAGTGCCTGACACTTCCGAGGGCTCTGGTGCCCCCGCGTGGGGAGAAGAAACCCAGCACGCTCTGGTACATCGGGCCATTGCAACCATCGCTTCGGGAACTGCGCTACCGGCACACTGCAGCTCCAGATGCGCAACCGCTGCGCTGTGTGCACACTGCAGCCCAGGCAGTGCGCCTCTCACCAGATCCCTACAATCTCCTGCCTCGCAAGTCCTCCACACACCACAAAACTATGCGCTGGAGTCCAATTTAAGACATAAGATTGGTCACCCAACTGCGCGCAAAGGCCAGAAATGAGGAGGAGGATGTCAGGATGTTTGGGTCTCCGCACAGCCTTAAACATCACTAAGAAATAAAATCCATCTAGCAGGGTTTTCACACAGATGCCACGCACCGAGGACAAAAATATAATCCTGACACACCCAAACACCCAGCTGAGGCCTGGAGCAGAAACCACAGCAGGTCACCTCACCCCCTTCCCTGAGTCCTGACACACTTCCGGGGCTGGACCACCCAAGCTTTGGGTAACTTCTCAGTTCTGCCTGCCACCTTTGTTGCTGTGGCCAGGCACAGAACCCAAAAGCTAAATATCTTTGTCCAGGAGACACGACACGGTAAACCCTTATTGTGCTGCCAATGTCCTTTTAGGGAGACTTTTCTGGACGGACACACACACACACACACACACAGACGCTCACACACACACACACACACACACACACAGACGCGCGCACGCACACACGCACACACAGACGCGCGCACGCACACACACACACAGACGCGCGCACGCACACACACATCTTATTGTGCATGTGTGTAGGCTACCAAACTAAGGGTATCAGGGAACAAGTTTGTGAAAGCTGGTTTACCCCGTGTC
The DNA here is from genome assembly GCA_036184795.1 of Tokudaia tokunoshimensis. NCBI lineage: Eukaryota > Metazoa > Chordata > Mammalia > Rodentia > Muridae > Tokudaia > Tokudaia tokunoshimensis. The sequence goes on from BTHU01000022.1 coordinate 6,282,480, forward strand.
CACATTTGTCCTGGGATCAAAGTGAGATCAGACCAAGTGTCTACTCACTGAGCCATCTTGCTTTCCATTTGTCAGTGCCTTTTGTGGGGAAAACCCCTAGGAACACTGAGGGGGAAGGGAGGAGTAGTTACCACGTCCCTTCCCGCATGCCTACGTGCTCTGGTCTCATGCCTAATCTCAGCCCATTTTTTTGTTTGTTTGGGTTTTTTTTTTCTTTTTCTTTTTGTTTTTTTTTTTTTTCCTCTCAGAAAATGCCCATTTCTGTGATGGTGGCTGCAGTACTGACATGGCATCCACGAATGGCAGAGTCTGTGTGGTTTATAGACAGGAAGGGTCTAATGAATGCTGGGATATTTGCAGAATTTGTGGAGTCGATATGTGCTACTGTTACATTGGGATTGTTAGACTAGCCCACTTCAGTTAGAATGGGCCGCTCACTTTCTGCTCCCCATCCCTTGGGCCGTTGTCTTGGTCCATACTGTTTTGTCCTTTAAACAGATTGCTTATGGAAGCTGTGTAGAGGCAGGAATGATTTATCAACTGTGTTTATTAAACTAGTTCCAGATCACAGTAGGCATGTTTAAATACACACTTAATGGCAAATACAATCATTTGAATTTGAAGCATGCCTCACCTAATCTCTACCACGGCCAGCCCTCTGTGTAAGCTTTCCTGGACACAGTTCCTCTTGTCCTGCAGTCCTGTGCTCCGAGTTCCCACATTCCTTCTCTGCTTCCTCTAGTAACCAGATAAGCCCTTCACTGGGCTGGGGGGGGGGGGTGGCTTTCTCTCATTCACAATGGTAATGTCATGGACAATATCAGGACACACAGATAACTGATAACACTCTGTTAGCTTATAAACTTGAAGATCTATATCAATTTTGAGACCAGAAAGCTGTTGTACACAGACCATTCCAGGGACGCCCCCCCCCAACCTTGGCTTATAAGAACATGATAAGCATTTTGTGGGGATTATGTGAAGTGGCATCTGTGTCTCAGATCCCTTCAATGCAGAGACAGATTGCTGTAGATCCTGCCTGCACTGGACCGTGACACAGTAACACAGCATCTCTCAAGTCCTTATGACCACGGACCAGAGCAGGAAATGCCAGGTGCGTCACAACTCAGTGCACACACTCGCAAATGGTATGACTTTCTAAAAACTACACACACACACATACACAGAAAGAGAAAGAGAGAGAGAGAGAGAGAGAAGGAGTCACCTTACCCTTGATATATGAAAAATTACATTTAAAATTAAAATACATTTCATTTTTTGTCATTTTGTTTTATAATGTTTATAATCTAATAAATTGATTCTGACATCAAATACTGGGTTGTGAAACATCACAAAACTCCACTAACTTTTGCTTCTGACTGAGGATCGGTCTCTCAACCAAATAACTAATAATACATAGGAAAGAACTGGTTGTTGCTGTTGTTGTTGTTGTTGTTGTTGTTGTTATTGTTGTTGTTGTTGTTGTTTTAAGCAAAATGGGCATCAGACAACAAATGAAGACTATGGCGGAGTCAAGGGAGAGCAGAACACTCCCAACGGGACAGTGTACAAAAAGCCAAGAGTTCTCAATCCTGATTAGCATATTCAGAGGTGAAACTGCTTGTAGTCAGGGGTGAAATCCCTGCGCAGACACAAGGCATCTATGCCAATGAAAAGAATCAAAAGTAAAAAGTGAAATCACAACACATCAGAATTTGTAGGGAGCCGCTGACCCAGCCATTAGGAATAATGCTATAACACTATACCCTAATATTGAAAAAGAACACGCGTCCCTAATCAGTGACTTTGACTTTGAGCTTTGGAATCAGTAAAAGAACAAATTATTACAAAGTAATCCAAAGAGACGGAATAATGCAAACCAGGATGAAAAAAAAAATAGCAAAACACGTAAAAATCAGCAGAAGTAAAACAAGAACCAGGATCCTGCTCGTTGGGATGAATAACGTTGATAGACATCTGGTTGGGCCAATCAGGAAAGAAAGAAAGAAGGCACTGGGAGGAGAGCTGGAGAGATGCTTCAGAGGCCTTGGTATGTAACCCAGTGCCAGGGCTTCTGATGCCCTCTTCTGGCCTCCTGAGGTAATACATGCGCATGGTGCATATGCACTCACACAGGGAAACACACACACACACACACACACACACACACACACACACACACACACACACACACACACACACGCGCGCGCGCGCACACGCACGCATGCACGCACGCGTCTTCCCACAAAGAAGGTTCTAGGCCCAGATAACTGTACTAGTTAATTCTACAAGTCATGGCAAATGGCAAATGATACCAAAACTACCCACATTCTTCCAGAAAATGGAGAGGAATACTTTCCAGTGCATTCTATTAAGTCAGCATGGATGTTGTCTCAGGGTTTGCATTACCATGAAAAGACACCACAACCAAGGTTCTTATAAGGGACAACATTTCATTGGGGCTGGTTTACAGGTTCAGAGAGGTTCAGGCCATTATCATCATAGCAGGAAGTATGGTAGCATCCAGGAGCTGAGAGTTCTACATCTTCATCCAAAGAAAGCCAGGAGCAGAAGGACTTCCAGGCAGCAAGGAGGAGGGTCGAGAAGCCCACTACCACAGTGACACACTTCCTCCAACAAGGCCACTCCCTGGGTTAACCATATTGACACTACCACAGAAGTGGTATGCAAACCCCAGTGGCTGTACTGACTCCCGTTCTAGCCAACACACCCTAAGCATTCGCCTTTCTCCTGCTTTGTCGCCTTGCTAGTATATCTCATTATTTTGGTCTTCTTAATTAAAGCCATTCCAACTGAGGCGAGATAGTGTCTCGGTGGCTTCCAATTGCTTCTGTGACAAAGTGCTGTGACCAAAAACTTATAAAAGATTTTGTTGCTGTTGGTTTTTTTTTGTTTGTTTGTTTTTTGTTTTTTTTTTTTTCGAGACAGGGTTTCTCTGTGTAGCCCTGTCTGTCCTGGAACTTACTCTGTAGACCAGACTGGCCTCGAACTCAAAAATCTGCCTGCCTCTGCCTCCCAAGTGCTGGGATTAAAGGCATGGGCCACCACTGCCCGGCTTGCAACTTCTAAAAGAACATGTTTGATTTAGGGCTTGTGGTTCCAGAGGGATAGAGTCAGTGACTCTCATAGCAGAGAGCATGACAGCAGGCAGGCTCTGCAGCAGTAGATGAGAGCTCATATCTAAATCCACAAGCATGAGGCAGAGAAAGTTATCTGGGACTTGTGTGAGCTTTGGAAACCTCAAAGCCTGCTCACAGTAACACCTCCACCAACAAAGCCACACCTCCTAATCCTTTCCAAACAGTTCCACCAACTGTAGATCAAGCATTCAAATATGCCGGGATGGGGGGGAGGGTGGGGGTTCATTCTCATCCAAACCACTGCAAGTGGTATCTCATTGTGTATTTTATTTGAATTAACTCAAGCATCAGTGATGTTGAACATCTTTTCTTTGTATCCCTCCTGGATCCGATTTTCTGTTGGTGCTGTTTGGTTTGTTTTCGATGCTGGGAATTGAGTCCAGAGTTTTGTACATACTAGTTGAATGTTCTACCAGCTGTGCTACATTTTCAGCCCTGTGATCTCACTTGAGCAGGGTTTATTCTGATACTTTCCCATTTTAAAATTGATCTACTGGGTGTTTTTTTCTGTTGAGTTCCCCCCCAAATATATATACCAAATATTATATATACATGTATATATACACCAAATATTAACCTCTCCTTGGATACAGTTTTCCAGTTTTTCCAGTTCTACAGTTTATTCCTTCCTCACTTTGGTTAATTGTTTTGCAGAAAACTTTTAGCTTGATTAATCCTATTTATTTGTTTATTTTTCCAGACTGTGATTTACATTTCTTCCTTTGGTCTCTACACGTAACTCATGTAACTGCTTCTCCAATGTGGGAGATAATCCTTGTCTGATTTTGTAAACATGATCAAAACCAATGGCTAAGGCAACCATGGGCCCTAGAGGAAAAGCTGCTGATATTGTTTTTGCTAAGTGGTCATGTTGTCAAACTCTCTTCTAAATATTTATGTTAGCGCCCACAGATTGTTCTGCTTTCAACCTTGATGAAAGAAATTTCTTACTGCAGTGGGCAGTGATTAATGCGGAGACTCATAATTGTTTAAAGTGCTGAGAACAAGAGACTGGAAATTCTCAAAGGTAGATCTAAATCTATAGCACACACATCCCAGACCCAAAGCTCTGAGAACATGACAGAAGAGAGGGCAGAGAGAATGCAGGAGTCAGAGGACGGGAGGGGGAGTCCTCTGAAATGCTGCCCTCTGAACACGACGTAGCCACTGCACACAGGAACGTGCAGCTTTGGGTACCTGCACAAGAGCTGCAGAACACCAAGCCACTTAAAAGTCCCATCGTGGAGGGGAGATGCTCTGAGACCTCACCCTGGAGGAGGAGATATTGGAAGTTGATAACTACCACTAGGGAAGGAAAGACAGTTTTCTTTGGGGATGTCTATAGATACCTGTGTCCCAATGGATGGCCCTGTGCCCACCAGCATATAGCAGCACTAAGTGTACTCAATGAGGCTAATTAACTAATCAAGAATTTTAAAATGGAGAGATGACATCAGGGAGGAGGACGTGACAGGTATCCTAGAAGGAAGAGATGGGTGGATGTGACCAAGATACATTGTATCCCTGTATAATATCTTTAAAGAATTTAAAAAATATTTAAGAATCAGCTTCTTTAAAAGATTTATCTCCATGTGCTTTATGCATTTGGTACACTGGATTAGCTTGGAAAGAAATTCCTTTGTTAGCATCTAGACTTGGAAAACCCAGCCATAATTCACTGCGGCAAATGGCACCCATGTTCCTTCCTCACTGGAGGGAAAGCAGCTCTGAAACATATTTAAGATAAGATAACACTAATCAGGCAATTCAGGGGCAAGACCCAAGGGTTGGTCGCCTGCAATACTCAAACAACTGTAAATTCATCTTTTGACATGAAAAGTTTTAGTGAATATGCATATTTTATGCACAATATCAGAAGATCGTGGATAGCAAACTCCATTGCCTTAATTATTTTCTTCATTAATTAATTTATTCACTTTACGTCCTGATCACAGCTCCCCTCCCCCTTCTCCTCCCAGTCCCGCCCTCACAAACGCCTCCCCACCATTACCCACACCCCTTCTCCTCAGAGAAAGGGACCATAGCTACCAACCTGCCAGGTTGTGCCAGGGCACATCAGTTGCATCAGGACTAAGGACATCCTCTCCCATGAGGTCCAACAAGGCACTCCAGTGAGGGGTAGGGGATCCAAAGAGAAACAACAGAGTCAGAGACACCCCCTGTCCCAGTTGTTAGGGGACCCACATGAAGACCAAGCTGTACATCTGCTACAATTATGTCTACATCTCATCTCTCTCCTCCCCCCAAAATCAGCTCCAGCTGTGCGTTAGTCTCTAGCCCTTCAGCTAGACTCTAAGAACACATAGTAGCTGTTGACCTCCAGCTGGCAATATAGCAGGCTGCCTGCATGATGCTTGGTGATTCTTGCTACTGCCTGTATCTGACAGGCTCAGCAACATTTCTACCTATTTGCATATGTGGGCCCATTTGCATATGTGGGTATCTCCCCTCTTCCTTTTCTGTCTTGAGATCCCTCACTCTGGGCTTTAAGTGACCTTAATGTTCTATCCTAAATATGATAACTAGAAACCTCATGAAGACAAAGTCCAAAAGAGAATTGCAATTGTCAAGTCAAACCAGCCAAGACAAAACATAAGACATGCTACTCTGTAGCGGGGAGCTGTTTTTAACTCTAATTTATTTCTGCTTCTTAAGGCACCTTCACGGTCAATTGACTAATCTCATGTTTTTTGATAAAAACATCCACTTTCTATGTAGAAAGCCCCAGAGATTCTGAAAAGTCCTTTGTAAACCAGCAACTCTACCTTTTACCTTCCCCCTGCCACTCTCCAAAAATTCAGTAAACTTTCCCACCACCTGGACGACATCTATGTGTGGGAGAAGCTTCTCATGGATTAAGGAGAATGTCCTGGAGGCAAAATAAGTCCTCCTCACCTCCCATTTCTGCTGAGAGTATCATCTAGGATCAATAGAAGTTTTTAATCTGTTTCCAAAGAATAATTCAACTTCTGAGGGGAAAAAAGTACTAATTTTAGATTTTTAGCATTGCCAGGATAGTTCTAGCAATCTTCAAAGACAACTATCAGATCCTTAAAACACAACTCAAAAGAGACAGTTATTTTTAATATAAACCTGAAAAAAATTTTAAAAAAAAAGTGCCAGTTAGAACTCTTTGGTTTGGGGTGGGGGTAATCCTAGCGCCATCCCCAGAAATCTAATGACCTCAAGATATTGCAGCCTCTATCATTGCTTCCAACTCTCTATTCTCCTTTGAATTATTTGTTCCTTAGAGAATTGAATTAATAATGTTCAAAGACCAAGGAGCATGGAGTCAAAGCATGATACAGTCTCAGTTTAATAACGTGTTTTCCTGTGTCTGCAGCTTTAACTTCACAAGTCAGGGAGGGAAAGGGGAATCACTATCACAGTTTCACAGGGTTCTGAGGTGACTAGTTAGATATCCTCTTTGGATGTCACACAATGGAGGCACAATAGCCCCTCAACAGGACTAGAAATGGCTGCCCTGTCTCAGTTAGGATTTCTGTGGCTGTGACTGAGCACCATGATCATAACTAACTTGAGGAGAAAGTCTATCTTCCAGGGAAGTCAGGACAGGAACTCAAGCCATTATTTCCTAAGCTCCCAAGAAACAGCCCACTGCTGAGCTTTTGAGCCCTCAGCGGCTTTTCCAACCCAAAGTTTAGATGCCACGACCACCCTCAAGACACTTGATCAGGTCTGTCATGGCAAGACTTCTTGACCTGGTACCAACCAACCAACCTCTGTGTTGGTTTCATTTCTCTTGCTGTGATCAAACACTATGACCAAGACAACTTATAAAAGAAAGAGTTTAGTTGAGGATTATAGTCTATGATGGCCAGGCAAATACATGGTGATAGGCTCACATCCTGACCTACAACCACAAGGTAGTAGAGAGCACACTGGAACCGATGGGAGTATTTTGAAACACAACTCCTCCAATAAGACTGTATCTCCTAATCCTTCCCAAACAGTTCCACCACCTAAGGACCAAAAATTCAAACTTGTGAACTTACAGGGGCCATTCTCATTCAGACCACCACAGCATCCTTCTCACTGTGAACGAACAACCAGCTGACAAAGCTACGGCTCTGCTCTGCCTACAACAGGGACTGGCATGGAGCTAGCCATGAGCAGAGGTAGCAAGGCACACAGTGCCTTCGCCACAAGCAGCAGCCTGCCGCCTCTGCATTTTCACATAATATAGGTCTGGCTACATCATACTATACCTCCAGTGAACAGAGAGCACCACAGAGCTATCTATTATGTTAGCGTTTCCTCTTTAACCTTCTTTACTTTCTGCGATATGACTTTACAAAGAAGATCGTGATCAAAGATAGTCAGTTTCCCAGGTATGGAACGACAATACCAGAGACTCTTAATTCTTCTATTTATTACCTGTGAATGAGATACCATCTACATACCTGCCAGTTTGCCACAGATCTCGATGGACAACAAACAATCTGCCTTCCCCATTTTATCCAGGTCTCTTAATAACACCATAAACAGGTTCTCAGAGCCTACCCTGAGACCACTCATTAAGAGCCCGATTCTTTCCTGGACACCTCACTTCACAGGTGGTGATGCCCCCTTTACCTTACAGATCTCTGTTCCTAGTCTAAGCCCAAGCCCATGTGTTCAGCACAGGACTCAATACTGACTGCAGCCAAATTTTAAACAAAGAAAAAGAAAACACGAAACACGTGCATTTACTTTCACTCCCTTCCCTCGCCATTCTTCCTGAGTAGTTTACTCTTCCATATTTCTCAGTACCATGGCTGCCACCATTTCTCCTAGACTCAGTCCGATCCGTGAGTTTGAGGGAGGGAGGCCTCAGACTCCCAATCTGCTTAACATGTGTTTATTAATTTACCGTGTTCTTATTTTTAACCCACACATGTTTATGCCTATTTTGAGGTATAGAACGATTCAATACAAGTATTTCATAGACAAAGGCCACACTGAGGTAATTAACACATTCATCCCCTGGGGCAGGGACCTCTGCTAAGCAGTGTGTGGTGATTTGAATAAAAATGTCCCTCACAGGCTCTGGTATGTGAACACTTGGCCTTCCGGAGGAAGTTCGTCACTGGGGGCAGGCTCTGGTGTTTACGTTTATCTCACTTCCGGTTCTTCTCGGCTTTGTGCTCATGTTTAAAGACGTGGGCTCGCAGCTTCCGGGTTCTACCATTCTCCAGCCCCTGGTTGCCAGGCCTCACTGCAGTAATGGACCCTGACCACTCTGGGGCCCTAAGTCGATCCGCAGCTAGAGACAACATTCACACTCCTTTCTTGCCTTGTAATTATCATTATCTTACTGTATAGACTCTATAAGTGGTTTCCTCTAACTACATGTAAATTAGTACAGCCGTTCTGGAAAACAATATGGAGGCTCCCCAAAGAACTGAAAACAGAAACTGCCGTATGATCCAGCATTCCCCTACTGAGGATACAGCCAAAGAAAATGAAGCCGTTACACAAAATATTTAAAAAAAAAAAACAATGTATGGGATAACTACATCAGCAGGCTATATCTGGTCTGCGACTGCTTCTTTAAGACCCGCCCACCACCACTGATAGGTACAATGGTCATCTACATTCTGCCTTGCCTCCCAGTCTTACCCGTTCAAGAAAATTTGAAAACTGAGAATATCAAGGGCTATTTGACTAAATATTCATTTTTCCCCTCTAAAAATGTATACACAATGGGACATTCACAAGGAAAAGAAATAAGAAGCCCAATCAAATACACCCTGTATAAAAACTCACTGGAAACTGATTGTGGAAGCAGGGTATGCCACAGACTTGTAAATACAGCACTTGGGAGTTTTAGACTGGAGGTCAGATGTTCAGCCTGGGCTATCTGAGAGTCTGTCTCAAAACAAGATAGATCATGGATATATGTGTAAAAGGATAAGATGTTGGGAGCTTAAATATACAATAAGGGCTAACGCGTTGTTCCAGCAGTAAAGAGCACTTACTGCTCTTGCAGAGGACATGGTTCAGTTCCCAGCACCTGCATGGCAGCTCCTGTCTGTAACTCCAGGGAGATCAACTGCCCTCCTCTGGCCTAAGCTTGACTACTTCACTCATGTGGTACACATAATCTCGCTCTTGTAGGCTCACACGTAATACACATAAATGAGAATTTTGAAAAAAAAAAAACAAAGACAAAGTCTTGTGACATAGAAAGTATAACTCATGAGAAAAAGTTGAGTATCAAACTTCACCAGCCTTAAAATACTTTTTTATGGAAATTCTGTTAAAAGGATAAAAGCAAGTCAGACTGAATGTATTTTCATACCACATAGTCAACTAGGGAACTTATGTGTAGACTACACAAAGAATACTCAAAACTCAACATTTTTTTAAAACCTCAGTTACAAAATGGTCTTGAATTGGAATACTTATTTCACTGAAAAGAAAAAGATCTCAAAGATATCTCTCTCTCTCTCTCTCTCTCTCTCTCTCTCTCTCTCTCTCTCTGTGTGTGTGTGTGTGTGTGTGTGTGTGTGTGTCTCCCTCTCTGCCTCCCTCCCCTCCCCTTCTCCCATCATATGCATGTGGAGGTTTGAGTGAGAAATGTCCCCCATAGGTTCAACTATTTGAACACTTGGTCCCTAAATGATGGCACTGTTTGGAGAGGTTGTGGAACCTTGAGAAGGTGTGACCTTGCTGGAGGAAGTATATCGATTAGGGTGGGCTCTGAGGGTTTATAACCTTAGTGGGGCAGACATGCCTAAGGTTTAAGGGAGCTATGAAGGATTAACATGAGTGTGTCTTTGGATGATCATTCAGTTTTGCGTCTTACTGTGCATACCAGTTCAGTGACGCCACACATGTGATGGACTGATAGACAATACTACACATACAGACCGCACATAGAGATGTGGACTCTAAACCAGTTCTATAGATTGTGCCTGTGCCAGTTTCCTGGTTGGCACTGCTCTATAATTACACATGATATTGGCTTTGAAGGAGACAGAGTTGGGGGCTCAGGGAAATTCTTTGTACATTTCTTTTCAATAGCTTTTAAATCATTCAAAATAATAAAAAAAGTCGTTAAAATTTAAAAACTAGAGTGTTGGCCAATCTTATAAGAAATTATTTACGGGCTGGAGAGATGGCTCAGCGGCTAAGAGCACAGACTGCTCTTCCAGAGGTCCTGAGTTCAAATCCCAGCAACCACATGGTGGCTCACAACCATCTGTAATGAGATCTGATGAGGTTCTGGTGTGTCTGAAGACAGCTACAGTGTACTTATATAATAAATAAATAAATCTTTAAAAAAAAGAAATTGTTTACATTTGAAAAAATACATGACACCAGACTAGCTCATCTCATTCCATTCAAATTAGATTGCACTCAAACAATTTTATGTGATAGCATTTGCTGTTACTGACTAATTCTGCAGCCTCTAATGAAACAAAAGCAATCATCCCAGGAACAAAATGGACTTTGTCATTCTGTAAAATCCCATAGTTCCTGAAAATATCCCCCAGTGCTAAGTAAACTGAGTCACCTGCCTTAAAGAACCGGGGAATAACAGCAGGCTCAAAAGATAAAGGGAGTGTGGCTCGGAAAAACCAGCTGCTCCAAGAAATGCCCCTGGTTCCAATAAACTCATCTCTCTCGGTGTAAGTTCAAAACTGGCCTTCCTGTTGGGGTGGAGTCCTCTCGCTGTGATTCAGGGACTTCAGTCCCCTGGTGCTGTCTATCTTAACTCCTCTTCAATCCAAGGTTTGCCCGGCTGCAGAATGGGCAGAGTGGCCAGCTGAACAGGATGCTCTCTCAACCAGCCTGGAGTGCCATTTCCTTTAATCCTAGTCGGTTAGATCCGCCCCAGAGTCAGTGGGCTAGGAACAGTGATTTAGCGGAATGGACTTGGTGCCTTGGCAACCTTTCTCATGAGAGCAGCATCTCTCATGAAGAAAGCGAGCAGGCGCTGAGTCAGGCATCAGAAGCTTCAGCTCATTGGAGTGTGGGACAATGTGGGAAGTTCTGTGTGGAAACTCCATTTTCAGGCCCTGTGGAGAAACGTTTTGACTCACAGAAAGACCTTAAACCTGCCTCTGGTTAGACGCTGCTAGCCTAGCAGCTGCTGTGTCCGTGTTTGTTGGTTATTTTTCTTGATATGTGTTTTCCTGATAGTTATTCACTGTAAATAATAGTTCTTCATTGTAAGTTATTCGGGCTAACCTCCCCTATCTATTTCCGAAGGACAGGCTGATTTGCCACTAGAACTAAAGAGGGGGAAAGGCCTCCCACCAGCTGTCTAAAGACATGTCCTGGGAAAAGCCTTAACTCCCAGAATGCAGAATTTTCTAGCCGTCCTTCCTTCCCAGCAGCCAGGAAACTATCAGAGCTAGAGACTCAACGGAGCTCCGGGCAGGTGGGCCCGGCTGTGCATCTTTGTCTTGGCTCTGCCCTCTGTGCCCCCACCATAGCGCAGATGGGGTATAAAAGCCTTAGTCATTAGCCCGGAGTAGGAAGCAGCGCCTCCTCGAAAGCAGGTGCACTGCAAACAAGGCGGTCGACTCGACTTCCGTCCGAAGTTGCCTCTGAGTACCATGCCTCTTTGCTGCCCTTTCCCAGACCACCCCATAAAATCCTTTCACAGATTACCCATCTGCCCCCTGCATGGACTCTCTAGTGCTCTCTACTACGCATGGCTCCTCCATGCGTCTGGCTGTCCAGGAAAGGACTCCTCCAAGCCACTTGGCAATAGTACCAGCTCCGTCTTCACACTCATTCCCCTAGACGTCAGATATGCCCTCGAATAGCCACAATCACCCGTCGTCTGCGCCCCTTTCCTAGGTGGAAGAACAGCAAAGCCTGAGCTCTTTCCAGAGCTCTGGTCGCTAAATCATCTCCACCCTGCACCACGGCCGCCACTGCAAGTCAACACCCACACGCAAGTGCGTCCCATTGTAATCTCCAGCCAGGGGTCTTTTTATTTATCTATATAGACCAGACTGTGTATTCATCGTAATGGGTTCTTACAAATGAATACAGTGAGGTTGTAATGCAGTAGATGATATCAGAATCTTTGTGTCTGTCAACTCTCCTGTCTACTCAGGAATAGGATCCAGGTGAGGCAGGATAGTTCTGCCGCATCTGTAGATGGTGATGAGCCCAAAGCATCATGGCCCAGATGCCTCTGCCCCAGCACCAGCCTCATCGCCTCCTTAACCCTCATCTCTCCATCTTCAGCCCCAGCAGCTCCGGGCTTCGGGCACACCGATGAAAATGTAAAGAAAGTGACCCTTGTACGCACTAATACGCTTTTACTTCCTTTCCTGGGCTACAGGATTTTTTTTAAAGCCATAATTGGTCTCTTGAAAGAAATATTTCAACATTGCTTTTTAAAATATACAAATCACGCAGTCGCCATTGTAAGTTTTCAAGGGGCACAGGAGCCCAGGGCTAGAGAGGGAACAATAAAGAGCCCACAGTCTGAAGGATAAAGAGGCTTTCTGATGCCCATGGTCGCGGGCATTCTCCAAAGACGCGCCTTGTGGTGCGCTTTGGTGAGGTTCTGTTTTAACAGAGATTTCTCCGATGAGCCTCGAAGCGTTTGCTGTGACCCATGAGCAAAAGAGCCCAAAGCATGTGACCCTTTCCTCTCAGAGATAGCCGCCATGGTCCGCGCCACTTGCTTCCAACGGCTGCGCGTCACCCTCTGATCACGCAGTCAAAAATAACCAGTGCACATAAAAAATAAATAAATCTCAAAACCGTTTGTTGTTGCATTCACTCCATTCATTCATTCATTCATCTAGTCACTCACTTGAGGGTGTCTGCTCCTGGCACAGCACCCATGAGGAGGTCAGAGGACAACCTGCAGGAGTTGGTTCTCTCCTGCCCACCACGTGGGTTCTGAGGCTCGATCTCAGATCGCCAGGCTTGGCAGCAAACCCCTTCACCCACTGAGCCATCTCCCCAGCAAGCCCCCAAGAGACCTGAAAAATAATTTTCTACAGACTCCATCTGTTAATCTCCGGCAAACTTTACCCACATGGGTGAAATAAACTCGTTCCCGAAAGGCCACACTGAGAACGACGTATAGTCTTAGGGTATTGTGTGACTTTTAAGCAGTTTTGTTCTTTTGATCATGGGCGTGGTGTCTATGTGTGCAGTGCCTGCAGAGATTGGAAGAAGAGGTCAGATTCCAGGAGTAGGTGCTGAGAACCAAAGCCGGACCCCTCTGCAAGGACATCAGGCACTCGACCACTGAGCCATTGCTCCAGCCCCCATGCTATTTTGATGCAAGTACATGTTGTATAATGTTAAGACAGAATGGGCTCGCCTGTCTCCTCAGACAATTATCATGTTTTTATGGTGAAAACACTCAGATTCTTTTGGCTTTTTGGAAATGCACAGCACACGATCAGATCATCATTCCCAGTCGCCCTACTGTGCAATTGTGCATCAGATCTCACTCCCCCGTTCTGAGACTTGGCAACTGCTGATAAGTGTTCAGCGTGATCCTTTCACCCGTCTCTCTCCTGTCTCTGGTGACCACCCTTCCAGTCTCAGACCTTTTTTATATGGTGGGGCAGGGTTTGAACCCTGGGTCTTGTGCCTGCTAACTGAGCATCACCCTCTGAGCACATCCACAGTCCCTCCTCTCAGCCTCGAGAAGAGCTTCTTAAGCTGCCTGAGGTATTTGTGTTCTGTGCCTCCTTCACCACGGTTAACAGAATGTCCCCTGGTTCCACCCATGCCGCTGCAACAGACAGACTTGCATACATTGTTCTGGCTGGATAATATTCCATTGCGTCCGCATGACACATTTTTCTATATTGGTTGATTTTTGAGCCCTTGGCTGTTGACAAAATTTCGATTTATGTTTTAAAAGCTAACCAAAAGCTCAGTAAATGAAGGCCTCGTCTAAACTAAATTTGATTCCTTAACTCTTCATGATTCTATCTTGAAGCTCCACAGATCACATACAGTAGAACAGTAAGACCTTCTACACTGCAGATTGCAGTTTCCCAGGGAACTTGCTAAATCACACAGGCAGTGTGATTCTTCAGGCTCACCTCCGACACCTCCACTCCCACACGAACAGAACGGAATTAACCTTCCCCACGGCACTGACTTCCCGCTCCATCGTATGCACATGCCACTAAGATACCTTCGTGTAGATTTCCATGTCCTTACCCACTCTCCCGTTTCCCACTCTATCTAGACAGCTGTCAGTCGCCGCTATTGCTCTTGCGGGTTTATTTTGTCTTGTTAATAGTTTTGAACCTTCCCTCTTTCTATCTGGGCCATGTCTTTGCGTCGAACGCAAAGTTACCCAAAGAGGTTTCTTACACACGTTTCTCTCATCCTTCCCAGTGGTTTGCTGGCTCTGCTCTGATGTGCTGTGTGCCACCTAAAACTCTTTTCTGGGGCTAAAGAGACTGCTCGGCAGTTAAGAGCACTGGCTGTTCTTCCAGAGGACCCAGGTTCAATTCCCAGAACCCACACAGGCTACAACCATCTGTAACTCCAGCTCCTGGGCCTCCGAGGGTACCAGGTACACACACACACACACACACACACACACACACACACACACACACACACACACATTAACAAAATATCCATACATATAATAAGTAAACATTTTAAAACACGTCTTGATCCCTCATCCCCAGGCTCCAAACAAGCCCCTGCCCCAGGACTTGCCAAGGCCCAGTGTTAACATCTACATAGCACAGTTTTCACTCGGTTTCTATGCGCAGCCTCATCCGACTCCAGCCAGATATACAGCTCGCTTTCCAGGCAGACCCTCGGTCTCCTCCCCAGCTCTGCTCCCTCCTAACCCACCTATTCACATCTCTTTATTTCCTTCATTTTTTTTCTCCTCTATTTGACTTCAGACATCTAATATGGTCTTCGGAGGCTCAGTGCTGTGAAGTTTCTGCCTCAGGAACTCCGTAGTGTGCCCGTGCAGGATGCTTCTGTGTTCATTCTCTCTCCTAGGCTTGCCATTTTTGCTTGTACCAATCTGTTCTGCATTGTCTGATTATACTCATTCAAATATCTTTTATCTTCCACTAGGTCTGAAGCCTCTGATTTCTACTCATCTCCAATGATCTCCCAGCTCCTTCTACCATGCTGAGAACACTCTTCTTTTGGCTCGCACACAGCTCTCGTTCCTGGCGAGTCCTGCCTCCATTGGACCACTTCCTCAGACAAGCCTTCTCTAACTCTTCGAGGAGTTATTCTTCTGCAAGCCCAGCTGAGCCAAGCTGCCAGCTCTAATTCTAAGCCCGGCGGAGTGCAGTTGCCCATACTGGTCTGTCCTTCCTGACTTTTCTATATCCAAGCTCAGTTTGTATGATATGTGGTAGCCAGAACTGTAGTGAGTTTTACTATAATAAGATATATTTCCCTGTAATGTTTCGTAGCCCTCAGTTGACCTAATAATCACATGCGGGGTATCTGGGATATTTGTCACAGTAACACTAATCAGCAACAACTTGAATCCTCAGATCCTAGAGGGGATAAATGGACTGTCACATCCGTCCAACAAAGCTGTCTAAAATTGTGTAAGTGGATGATAAAATGAACCTGAGAATTCTTTCTTAACTAAAGGTCATGATACAGAATATAAATATTCCAATATAATGAGCAATATTATATAAAAATGGAACACAAAATTTCCCAGGAAGAAAAATTAAATATCCCCAAATATAAACAACAGTATTCAGGTGTTAGAGAAGTATCTTTTCACCTCTGACTGGCCTCTGACTGGCTTCCGTCCCTACCTTCTGTAACCAGTGTAAAACATGCATGTTTTAATGTCATTCCTAGCTCAGGTTTTCTTTCTCATTCACATTTTCATCTTTCAGGTTCTTATTTATATCAGAATTTTGTATTTCGGATTCTTTAGAAACCCTCACCCCTTTGGTTAACTGCAGCTCTCTGCTAACTAACATCAAAGTTGCCTGAACCTCAGGGCTGTAAGCTGACTCGGCACCATTTGAATGAAGGCAGAACCCTTCGGGGTTGGGGGTGGGGGCAGACACTTACTAAGCAGCAGGAAATGAGGCCAGTGATCTGCAGCCACCAGCCTGTCACCCAGCAGGACTAACTCCAGACAGCTGTCGCCCTTCACTCAGGGCAATAGTCTTTGTTTTTATTATCATTTGTGGGAGAGAAAAGAAATAATAAAAGCTCTGATTTTCCCCCCATTCTCCATCCCTGCTATCCTGACCCACTTTCCCTCTTTCTCTTATTCTCTCTTCCAAAAATAGACTACAAGGCACTTAGAGTCTTTCAGAGTCAAACACAAAGCTCAGAAGTCCACTCTGGTTCCCAGACTAATGTGAGCCTCCACGGTCTGTGTGCTGATTTCCTCTGGGGAGCATCTCCTCCTTGAGATGCAAATGGGATGCTTAGAGTTGTCTCTCCAGGACATTTTCATCCCGGGTTCACACTGTAGGGATTGAGTTCTGTAATTAGAGAACTATTGTTAGCAAAATGAACCTCTTTGCTTCCCCTTCATGTTTTCTCCTCCTCCCCCTCCTCTTTCTCCTCCTCCCCCTCCTCTTCTTCCTCTCCCTCCTCCCTCTTCCCCTCCCTTTCCTCCTCCTCCTCCTCCTTTTCTTTCTTTGCTTCTCCCTTTCTTCTTCCCTCCATGTAAATTACTGTTTAAAGTCACGTGGTGGTCTGAATGAGGATGGCCCCCACAAGTTCATACATAGCATTAGTTAATCCACCTTGGCTCCTAGCATTGCACCTGCCCAAAAGCTCTGGATCCACAAATGAAAGACACACACATACCAGCTAATTTTGATATACCTTGACTAGCTCAATAGCTGGGCACTTCTAAACCTCCCCACGGCTAGCACACACTTCCCTCTGGTATTCCTGGCTCAACAGCTTCTAAATCTATGTTTATCTGTGCTGCCCTCTTACCTTCCGGGCAGCCCCCTGCCCCCAAGGGCCACTTTCCCTTTCCACCTACATTGTAGGATGCTTTCTCTCCTGCAGCTATGAAATCTGATCCTTCTCTCTCCAAGTCATGGAGATTCTCCTCTTCTTCCTCTCTCTCTCTCTCTCTCTCCTCTGCCCCCCCCCCACTTCCTTGCCCATGCAACCTAAAAGTCCCTGCCCAGCCATCAGCTGAATGACAATTCTTTATTAGCAATCAAAGCCAGCTTGGGACAGGGACTCTCAGGCCTGGAAGTGACTTTTAGGAGCCAAGTTAAGACAAAGCATTAGAACCAATTCCCAACATTTCACCCTTTCTGTCCAAATTTTTTTAAAAAAGCTCTTCTCTCAGACACAAATTGAGCATAATCATAAAAATTATGTAAATTACAAAGTACGATATACAATTAACATCCAGTCCATCATATTTGTCAATTAGATAAAGTACTCTGCTATTTATCCTGACTTAAAGAGTTTACAATTCTATACCTGAACTATGTTCTGACTTTAACTTGTATTACCACCTGAAAACCATCCTTTCTACATCATCTTCCTCAATGTTAAACAACTTGAGTTTGATTATGAGACTATAACTAGACTTCATCCCCATCAGAAATCCAAGAATGATTTATAATCTGAATATATAGGAAGCACAAAACATAGCTTCCAAAATTTAAACAAATTGACTGTTTATATAGTCACCTATTACTCAAAATGTCAGAGCATCTGTCTTCAGCCTTCTGGCCCAGAACCATCTGACAGACCTTAAGTGAAGCAGGAACTATCAAGGACTTGTTTACTCTGTCTCGGCAGAGCTAAACTGTTGACTGTCCCATATTGTGTGTCCTTTCTTGGACAGTATTTTTTGTCTGTAGATGAATAGGGTAATTTTTGTCTGGTGGCTACCTTACCATAACTGGAGCAACTCCATATGAAGGTTTTGATGCTCAATTTCTTCTTTGAACCAAGAAGCAGGTACTGTGAGGAGCAGACACGTCTCTAGTCAAATGATCTTTAATAATAAATTAATATTAAATGTAATATTCTGTGAATTTTTGAAGTTTTTGAAGACTATCTTTCTATATAAAGTAAATCTGAATTGTTGAACCTTGACTACTCTTAGCTATTTCTATTGGAATATAGCAAAAAACACCTTAATATAAATAGATCAGAATCTAATATAACCATGAGTTTATTACTTGGCACCAACATGGTAGGCAAGAACTCACTTTTAAAACTTAATTGGAGATTCCCAAATAGAATACACACACATAATAGAATACATTTAGGAGGAGGGGAGAATTTTTTTCTCAGTGAGCCAAGCCAAGTCAAGTGGTTCCCACACAAACCTCAAAACTGGAACAAAGGAACATAGCCACCAGCGGGGATTTACTCTGGGCCCTTCTAAAGTTTCTAGCAGCCTCAGAGAGCTTAAGCTCAGAGGCGTCAGGAGACCCTGCTATACAGAGACAAGTAGGCTGCTCCAAGATGGTAGACACTGCCTGCTTCCTACAAGCAAATAATCAAAGGATAGGGGTACATAAAATTTGATTTGTTTTTAAGGATAGAAGGGAGTATAATAGTAATTGTTTAAATGTTCTTAGATATACATGGAATAAAGAAATCCAGGTCTTTGAACTCAAATGTAGGAAATAAAGGCAAGGAGGAAGAATAGAAGGAATGAGAAAAATGCATTAAAATAAATTTGAAAAAGTCTATGCCAGGGAAAATACTCAGATTCTTTTGAACGTGGTCTACAAGGGATTTCTGAGATTGTTCAGCCTAGTATAACAAAAATAGAACCTGGAAATAGGCTTATACAATAAATAGAAGGAAATTTAATTAAAGTTAAATACATAGATGAATAAATAATTGAGGCTTTTGATCTTAAATTATAGGTCTAAGAGCAGGGGAATAAGTGGAAAAAACTTACCTTAGACAATAAAAGAAACATGTTAATTCAAGTTACATAAGAAGAAGAGGACATATGTATACACAGAGATATTAATCTCCACAGAAGGGAGGATTTAAGTATATTTAGATGAATAAATAGTTGAGGCTTTTGATCTTAAATTATAGGTTGAAAAGCAGGTGATATATTAAGCCTAACCTATCTCAGGCAGTAGAAACTTAGGCCTTGGTCTCACTATTAAAAATTAATCACGTAGGAACATAACTAAAGAGATTGGTGGTACACTATGCCAACAGATAATGTTTGGATTGTTTTAATTGCTTTGAATAGTTTTCATTATCACAATGAAGATGATTATAAGTTTGGTATTTATGATATTAAAAACCCTCTGGGAGAGAGGTCAAGCTATTAATTTAATTAATTCTATGCCTTTAATGATTTCTGGTTACTGGACCAAGGACATGCTATTTTGGAAGAGAGGCTCTGTATTTGTGTTGACAGAAAAGGAGAAAATGTTTTGGACCCCTTCCAGAGTGATATGGATCAGATACCACAGGGGAAGACCCCCTGAAGATCTTGGCTATAGAAAAAAAATTCGAGAAAATCAAACAGGACAGGTAACTTGATCTGTGATTCCTCAATATGGGAACAGCCCAGTAACTGGCCTAGACATGAAAATGCCTCTAGCCAAAGCTTCAGCTAAATTTAGTCAATAAATCATGTTGGTTATGGAATCCTTAAGATTCTTCATGCCCTCCTTCATATGCCACAAATGAAGCTTTATTACAAATGGATATTGATTAGATTAACTTATAAAAGAATAGTTGTCTTTCACTTGCTCAAAGAAGGAACAAAATTCATCCTTAACTGATCTGTGCACCTTGCACAATCCATACAAATATCTTAATAGTACTAAAATTTTGGTTGTGAGATTCATATCTTGCAGAATGCACACTTCTGGCAAGATTCATCCTTGGGGACACTGAAATGACCTGATGATCCAGCCCCCTGCCTCCTGAAGCTGTTTCCAGAGAATTGCTTCCAAAGTTTCAAGACTAGCTAGTGATTCCAGATGACCTTGCTTTACCCAACCTTTCAGACAGATCCAGTCAGAATTTCAGTCAAGTTCTGAGCCTTTTAAACATACAAAGACTAGATAACACATGCTAAAGCTAGCTTTCTTAAGTCTAACCATTCTTTCTAATCTCCCTACCCCTCCCCACCCCTTTAAAGAATGTCTTGTCGCCCCTATACAGCGGGAAGAAGTTGTGGAGAGTCATTTCCTGATCTCTTAGGTCTCGATGTCTGGTTATGGTTATTTTATAAATTATAGATAGGTTGTCATTTTAAGGGATAATTTGAAAATGATCATAATTCTGAACAGGGAGGGAAAAGATGAGATGGATTACTAAATTTATTCTAAGCAAAGCATTATATAGCCACAATCTTACACTGGTACAAATCTTTATAATTGATACAATTCGAACACTTGGTCCTCATTGGTGAATCTGTTTGGGAAGGGTTAGGAAGTGTGGCTTTTTGGGAGGTGTGTCACTAGGGGTACGTTTTAAGGTTTCAAAAGCCTATGTTATTCCTAGGGTGCTTGTGCCTTCTGCTTGTGGATCAAGACATTAGCTCTCAGCCGCTGCCCCAACCTCTTGCTATCTTGCCTCAAGTTTTGTCTTTGTAGACTCTAACTCTCTGGAACCGTAAGCCCAATTAGACTCTGAGTCATAAAGTCTGGTCCCAGCACTGGAAAAGTTACAAGGATGTACCATCTACATACATCGCTGTTCTTTGAGCATAAAGGTGACAGCCTGTTCCTGGGGTACCTGAGAGCACTTCATCTTCATGCACAGTTCTCACCAAATGCTGTGCCTCACTTTTCCTTTGCTCATGCTGGCTGCCCCAATTTCTGCTGAACACACTGGGTCAATTAAGGAGAGACTTAATCGTATTGTTTATAAATATGACTCCAAACCCAGGCTTCTACTCTTATCACTGCCTGAGTAGTTTGCAGAAGGTGACTTAGTCATTTGGTGCCATCACGTCCTTGTTTATAAAGTCAGTATTATTACAAATTTCCTCAAGGGGCTATTTGAAGGAGGAATTAATGTAAATTTGTTTATGAATTTAAGTATTTACCACTCATATTTTCCCAAGGAAATTGAATATATATATTCATATATATGTCATTGATAGGTGATAGGTATGTAGTTTATAAATAGACAAGTGATAGATGTTTAATATACAGAAATATAGATGAATTATGGGTAAGTAGATAACAGTAGATAGCTAGACAGACAGATAAAACAGATAATAGATTAATAATAGATGAGCCTTCTAAACATACAAAGACTAGATAACACAAGCTAAAGCTAGCTTTCTTAAGTCTAACCATTTTTTCTAATCTCCCTACCCCTCCCCACCCCTTTAAAGAATGTCTTGTAGCCCCTATACAGCAGGAAGAAGTTGTGGAAAGTCATTTCCCAATCCCTTAGGTCTGAATGTCTGGTTATGGTTAAGATAGATGATAGATAACTGATAGATAAATGATAGCCAGCCAAATGTTGATACATAAATGAATAGTGAGGTAGATATATGGTAGGCGGTAGATAGCCAGACAGAAAGACAGAAAGATATCTGTAGCAATACATCCATATCCGGGCTAATATAAATGGCTTTTTTCCCTGTAACTTTCACACACCAAGGAGCCAGCTCTTCATAAACCATGTTATGGTAAAAGTGAAGAGAGAGGAAGTGTTGAAAAGAAGTATAAAGAACAAAAGAAATAACCTAAAACCAAAAATCAGTGGCTGAGAGAAAGTTGAGAATTTAAGCCCTCCCCTCCTGCCCTCCTGATGCCATGGGCAGGGCTGTACCAGGGACCCAAGACAGTGTTGATGTCCTGTGCTGAGCAGAGCGAGGGCCGTGATGAGGTCCGTAGCCGGGGCTGCGTCAAAGGGCCTTGTTTTATCTGAGGTCTGTACTGCTGCTGGAGACCTTGCTGAGGCCCCTGGCACGTGCTGTCAGCAGAAACCATGAGGAAGGTTACAGTTTGTGCTCCTGTCCACTAAAGGACAAGGGCATTACTTTGCCGTGGGTATCAATGACTGCAGACTCACATTTGAGGAAAAGGGACTGAAAAGTAACAGCCTAGACAGGAAGCCATCAAAGAGAACACTTAAAAATTGTGGTAGGGAGGCCCTCTACAGCTGACAGCTTCTGGCATGGGGGGTAGGATATCGAGGGACTCAGTTTTCTTTACAGGGCTGGCCACATGGAGTTTGGCTGTGCTCCAGTGAGCATATGGGCAAACATAAATTGGACATCTTTTTCTTTTTTCTTTTTCTATTTTTTTTGGGGGGGTGGGGGCATCACAAGGGTGAGGGGTCGAACCTGGGAGGTTTGGGAAGTGAGTGTGATTGGGGTGCGTGATGTGAAATGAAAAACAATGTTAGAAAACAAATCATCTGACAACGATAGAGGGAGGGAGGGAGGGAAGAAGGGAGGGAGGGAGAGAAGGAGAGAGGGAGAGAGGGGAAGAGAGAGGGAGGGAGGGAGGAAGAGAGGGAGGGAAGGAGGAAGGGAGGGAGGGAGAGAGGGAGAGAGGGAGGGAGAGAGGGAGAGAGGGAGAGAGAAATTGTTGGGCTGGAACCTGGCTCAGTGGTTAAGAGCGCTCACTACTCTTCCAGATATGACGCCCTCTGCCGGTTTCCTTGGGCACTGCAATCGTGTGATCTCAGACGCACAGGCAAAACAGCCATATGCTTAGAATACATTAAAATAATTTTTGAGAAGACTGCAATTGTTTTCTTTATCGGAACCTCACACAGAGAAGGTAAACCCTATAATCCATAGTTTCTCAAGCAGGAGCCACCCCACCCCACCCCACCCCCATCATATGCGCACATTGATCTGGCTACCCCCCTCCCCCCCATATGCGCATGCTGATTACAGCTGGCGGGCTGCTATGGGTTTAGAAAACAGAATCAAAACACAGGTTTTTGAAATGTGTAACCCAGTGCATGCTAGATATTGTTATCTGTGCCCATAAATACAGATACACCTCGACTGATCATCAGCTGCAGTTTTTATATAAATAGTCCTTAATCTACTTAGACATTTCGGCACAGGTGAGCGTTTACAGCGCGGCTTTCCTGCTCTTTGGGTTGAGTTTATGACTGAAAACATATACTTGTGATTCACTTTAACTAACTTAAGCCTGTAAGGACAACATAAGCCTTATTTATCTGCATTTAAGGACCCCGTTTGTCTCCATTTAAGGACCAGGTCTGATTTCGGGGGGGGGGAGGCGGGGGGGACAGGTCGTAAGGTCGGAAGGCACCAGCTCCACAGAGCGGTCTGGGGATAATTACAAAGATGGGGAAATATCTTATCTCAGGATGGGCCATCTGCACTGGGAAGTCCCATCTCATGCTATGATTAAACGTTCATGACAAAGGGAATCTGTGACACCCCCCCAGCACCCACCAATGAAAACTTAGATTACCTCATCTTTCTAGAGAGTTCCCCGATTTCCTATAAGAAGGCCTGTGTTTTCTGGGGTCACCATTTTAGAGAATGGTTGACTCCCGCATGCTGGATGTTTCTGCAGAATAAACACTCTTTGTCTTTGCATGCTATCTGAGTCTGGGGTCTTTCTTCAGCAGTTTTCGGACCCTTACAAACCTTGGGTTTACTTTCTCAGAAAAGGAATACAACGTGGGTTTCTGTGATGGAGCCTACTGTCGTATCTGTCCCCATAGTTAGGAAGGATTCGCCAGTGACTTTTTTTTTTTTTGCTACCTCAGTGGTTCTCAATCTGTTTGTCATGACCCCTTTGCAGGTCAAACGACCTTTTTACTCCTGCTCCTGTAAAACATGTCAGATATCCTGCATATCAGATATTTACATTTCACTTCATAGCAGGAGCAAATTACAGTCATGAAATAGCAATGAAAATAATGTTATGGCCGGGGTCTCCAGGTCGTGGGGAATGTATTAAAGGGTCGTAGCACCAGGAAGGTGGAGAACCACTGTTGCCTGGGGTTTTGTCCTTAGTGGCAATAAGTTCCCATGCACTGTCATCCTCTTCCTCAGCGCAAACCAATCTGAAGATGAGGACAGGGCCCAAGGGCCAAGTGCAAGCAGTCAGGCAACAATGACCAGAGAGCCCATCACCAGCCCCTGGAGAGCTCCAAGTATTACTTTCACTAAGGACTCCTAAGATCACAAATGAGATGTGCCATGGTCCTAGTTTAGTTTCTGTAGAAGACACACATTTAAATACAGCCCAGCTCCTTTTTCTAGAAAAGTTAAGTTCTTGTCATCCTGAAGAACTTCTTTTTTAAAATTATTTTATTAGATATTTGCTTTATTTACATTTCAAATGGTATTCCCTTTCCTTGTTACCCCTCAGAAAATTCCCTATCCCATCCCCCTCCCCCTGTTTACCAACCCCCACCTCCCACTTTCCTGTTCTGGCATTCCCCTACACTGGAGCATTGAGCCTTCACAGGACCAATGACCTCTCCTCTCATTGATGTCTGAAAAGGCCATCCTCTGTAACATAAATAGCTGGAGCCATGGGTCCCTCCATGTGTACTCTTTGGTCGGTGGTTTAGTCCCTGGGAGATCTGGGGGTACGAACCCAGATTTCCCTCAACAGAGGAAAGGATACAGAAAATGTGGTATGTTTACACAATGGAGTACTACTCAGCTATCAAAAACAAGGAGTTCATGAAATTCTTAGGCAAATGGATGGAACTAGAAAATATCATCCTGAGTGAGGTAACCCAGTCACAAAAGAACATACACATGGTATGCACTTGCTGATAAGTGGATATTAGCTCAAAAGCTCAGAATACCCAAGATACAATTCACACACCACATGAAGCTCAAGAAGAAGGAAGACCAAAGTGTGGATACTTTGATCCTTCTTAGAAAGAGAATCAAAATACCCATGGCTCACAGCCAACCAGTAGACTGAGCTCAGGGTCCCCAATGGAGGAGCTAGAGAAAGGACCCAAGGAGCTGAAGAGGTTTGCAGCCCCGTAGGAAGAACTTCAACAGAAAACTCCTTTATCAAACTTCGAGGAAGGAAAGCAGTATTGTCAGGTGAGGACATTGAAGTCACTGGCTCAATCGATGTGGTCTCAGCCAACAGCTGTGCTTGTTTGGCTAGCAGACGAACCGATTTTCCAACATGGCACCTTCCTGTCAGACATTTCCATGGTATCAGAAACCACATAAGACCACCGTGCAGTTTTCTGCCAGGACTGCTAGAGCAGACTCCGCAAGTGTCACGTGCCGTCGTCAGGTTAAAGCGTCCACATGACCCACCAGGAGTCGGCAGGAAAGGTCTCAGGTGGGTGCAGAAAGCAAGTACCAGCCAGTTGGCAGCAAGTTAACAGAACTCCCGCATTACATCAGTAACTTAATTTCTTTTAACTGATTCTCAAAAATCATGAGAAGCATTTGAAAGTCTACTTTTCTAAAATAAATAAATAAAAACTTAAAAGTATGTATTTAGCTTCTTCTTCTTCTTCTTCTTCTTCTTCTTCTTCTTCTTCTTTTTCTTCTTCTTCTTCTTCTCCTTCTTTCTAATTGACTCAGGAAAACAGTGTTCCATTCCTAAAACTTCTGATTTGTATTTCCAGACACCTCACAACTCCTTTTTTCCTCCTAGTCTGTGAGTTTCAGCTTAGCATAGCACCAAGCCAGGCTCACACTGAACCAGTTTCAGCCATTCTTAAAGGGGCACTTGCCATTAACCTGATGATGTAATTAATGCCCATGAAGGAGTTTGATTCCCTCCTAGGGGGAGGGGTGCTGTGTCTCGAGTGTCATCGAGTGATACTTCCAGTGTGACAATGCCAATTTGTTTCTCAGGAGCTCATGGAAAGGGGGTGCATGGAAAGGGGGTACCGCTGGATGCAGGCAATTACATCACAGGCACAAAACGACCAGCATGCCGACAGAGAAAGTGCGTCAGCTGGAGCTTTACAGAAAGCCTCCCCAGGACCATGAGCCTGGCTAGTTTTCAACTACAGATCACACATTGGCACGGAAGCATCACCCAGGATCCCACAGAGAGGCAGACGCAGAAAGAGACACGAACATCTCTGTGTTTACATACACTCTTGAGACAGAAGGGGTGGAGAAACTGGGTCCTGAGCTGTGGGTCTCCCCGGGCAGGTCTAAAACATGCCTGAAAGACCAGCAGGCCAGACACCGAGCCTGGAGTCTGGGCTTGCAACCCACGGGTGAGCCTCATCCCTTCCTTGGGAAATCTTGCATTTTGTCCTTAAGCCTCTTGAGCCGATTGGATGAGGCCCACCCACATGCAAAGACATTCTCGTCTTAATTCAGCTCAACTGACTGCAAATATTAACCGGGGCTAACTGCCTTTGGGAGAACACCTAGATCAGTGAACACACAGAGGTAACCACTGCGCATGTGTTCCTTCCCAGGGCTGCTTCTGGGTTCGCCACGGGTTAGAAACAAAGCATTCATTCAATTACCTTGTCATTGGTGGGGCAAATACACTAATAATTAGATCCCCAGTGACCCCGGAAGGCTCGCACGCATGTTCTCCAGACCCAAGAATACCAGAGGCCTGGCTTCTCCTCATGAGGCATTGATGTTATGTAAACTAAGGCTTTAAAAATACTGGGCCTGAAGACCCCCTGGAGCTCCCGGGACCGGACCACCACCAACCGAGGAATACACATGGAGGGACCCATGACACTGGCAGAGGATGGCCTTGTTGGACATCAGTGGGAGGAGAGGCCCTTGGGCCTGAGGGCGCTCAATGCCCTAGTGTAGGGGAAGGCCAGGGCGGGAGGACGGGAGTGGGTAGGTGGGGGGAGCACCCTCATAGAGGCAGAAGTCCTCTTCTCTCTGACAGGTGCTCCACATGGGACCAACGATTGCCACATATCACGTGACTCCGTGGATCAGGACAAGAGAAAAAGAAACCTAAAAGAAGCAAGGAGTGGGGCTGGTATTACGTTTCTGCTCTGGGTCAAGCACGGTGCCAAATGCCTTCCACACACATCCCACTGGATTTCACGGTGTTGTATGGAGAGATATGAAGCATTTTCTTAAGCAACCACCATCTTCATCTTAATCAGCGAGAAAACAATCATCTAGAAATGAAGTCACTTTCGCAAAGTGACTTAACAGAGTGTCAGTGACAGGTGTGGATCTTAGACCAGTCATCCGACCCTCGTACCTCTGAGGGTCTCCTGTCTTTCGATATCATACAGAAGATATAAACGCGATACAAGCAACGGAGGTCAGAGCAGGACAGACTTGGTGGGAAACCTGGACTGGCCGAGGGCTCAGCTCAGACATCAGTTTTCTGTAAAAGGAGTGCAACACACAAACTACCCCTCCCCCCCAAAAGGGGGTTGCCTGATCCCCTGGAACCATGCAGAACCAGAGAAATGCTATAGATACTAGATAATTGTTTACTGAGTAGATAAACAACTAATTAAATAAATAATAACGACAGATACGCTTGGCTATTTATAGTAAGGATAATGGGAGATAAATGGAATTAATCTCCCGGTTTGACTTCTCCTTGCAATAAGCATCCCCTCCAAATTCTGACCCGGCTCATGTTCTTTGTACTGGAGCCTTGGTGATGGCTTGCTGGAAGATTGCCTGGAAAGATACGGAATATGCATTATCCACATTCCTCCTCTGGTCCTCATATCCGAAGAAAGGACGTGAGAGGCTCTTAAACCCACTGGGGGGGGATATAATGAGGGGGTGCGGAAGGAAGTGCTGACCAAAGATCAAGGTCAGATGCACTCGCCTGCCGTTCTAACGGAGACATCTACAACCTGGTTAAAACAGAGGTCCTGCCTGCTGCCATAGTTTGCATAATTCCGAGGAGCGTATTTCAGAGTGGAATTCATAAGAGCAGGCCAGCCCCGGGGCTTACTGACCGGTTCACACATTATGGCCAGGGAAATCCATTAAGTGTTTCCAAAGCCCACCCACTTTGTCTGCAGAAGGCCAAGCACTGTGACTTTTCATCAAAGGAATGTACCTTTACACACCCAACTTCCCTTCAGAAAATACTGTCTCCATTTATGTTAGGTCAGACAAATACCCCACAGTGCGGGGCGGGGGGGGGGGGATTGGTTCAAAGATCATGTGACAATCCAAGCCAATCAGACGGAACCCGGTTGCAAGTCTTCACTTTCCACTAGGATATGAATCTGAGGAGTTAGACGGTTGGAGCTTTACAGGCCTGAATCAAACCAGAGAACCAAGCTAGTAGAAGATCGAGGCATAGTCAAGAAGTAAGGATGTGGAACCGTAGTTGAGAGCACTCGTTTGGCCCAGGCTATCCCTGAGACTTTCCATGTCCTTGAGGAGATAGCCTCCTCGTCTCTACTTTAGTCAACTGAGTTTGAGGTTCTAGTCCCAGGTAACTCAGTCCCGACAAACGCACGCTTTTACATAACACCCCCCTCGACGCTCCTAACGAAATCAAGGAGGTGGAAAGATGGCTCAGAGATTCCGCATGTTTACCCTTCATAGCCAACCAGAGCTCAGTTCCCAGTCCACGCCAGGAGGCTCACCGGTGCCTGGAACTCCAGAGGATCTGATGCCCTCTTCTGGTACTGCACCCACACACATAAATAAGAACAAGTCTTTCTAAAAAAGGAACGATTTTAATATCATTATTTAAAAACCTATATACAAATTGTTGTCAAGAATAATCTATCCTGAACCTGAAGATGGATAATTTTCTGTGTGGATTTCTTCAACGTGTGTGTGTGTGTGTGTGTGTGTGTGTGTGTGTGTGTGTGTGTGTGTATGTGTGTGCGTGTATTCAGTGTCAACAGAGATGTAGGATTAACCAACAGAGCTTGGATTCTAGAATCACATTGTCTGCCTAAAGCCCCTGCCCCAGCCTTATACTAGTTAGGTGTAACTTGACCATTTAACCTTTTACCCTGAACACGTTAGTCTATGCCTTAGTTTCCTCATCTGAAAACTGGAATGAAGCTAACCCTGCAGTTGCCTCGTGGGACTGTTGAAGCAGTTAAGCTAGCATGTGAGGGTCTCAGAGAGCATCTGCCATAGAGATTGCTTTGGTTGTCACCAGCATGTACGCCAGCCAAATGTACCCCACCCATACAAATGTAATTATATTTATAGTCTATCCTTTTATTGATCCCTTAACAGACATAATGAAGACAGGGCTGGAGAGACGGCTCATTCACTAAGAGCATTTGCTACTCTTCCTGGGAACTTGAGCTGGGTTCCTGGCTCATAACCACCTAAAACTCCAGCTCCAGGCAACCTAGCATCCTCTTCTGGCCCCCAATAAGCTAAGCACTGCATTCACCTGTATTCCCGTGACCTTCCCACCCCCAAATCACATAAGCGTAATTACAAATGAGATAAATATTGAAGAGACATTGGAACACACACCTGCCGATAACTGCTTACCTGATCGCCGAGTCCCTCAAAACTCATTTTTAAGATGTTGCCTTTAACAATTCCTTTTGTGTATGTAATGAATTTGGTCATATTCAACTCCAACCAACTCTCCTTTCCAACCTCCCCAAATGTCTCTCTTCCCCACTCCAGCTGTCTCTTAAAAAGCTACTCTTTTTAAGTCACTGATTCTAATTTGCACCGTGTGCTGGAGCCTTGACTTGATCCTGTGTTGGCGACCATAGCCGCAGTTCATGGGTGGAACTCCCACATCATGCCAAGAAGACAATGTCTCCCAGAACTCCTCCCAGCCCTCGGGCTCTGACACTTTATGACCCCTCTGACCTTGGGGAGGGAGTGGAATGTGGAATAAATGTCATCAGTCACTCTGATCACCTTGGTCTACATTCACAGCTGCCCTCCTGCAGAAAGAGTTTTCTCTGGCCAACGTTGGAAGAAGAACTAATCTAACTCACAATGTTAACACCACAGCCTTCATATACCACACAGACATCCAGCACGGCAAAAGATTTCCAAGCCCCAAGCCGTCCTGTGCGTCATCATCCAAAAAATTAGAAATAGGACCGAGGAGATGGCTCGTGGGTAAAGATTTTGTGGCACTCAGATAAGCACTTAAATTCAGACCCCCAGAGCCAGCATAAAGCCAAGCGTAGGGGCTGCGCCCAACCAAAGTGCTTCTGTGTAGAGGAGAGAGGCAGACAGACACATCCGCACAAGTTCAAAGTTCAGCTAGCCTGATGCCCACAGCCAGGAACAGCAAGGAGACCTTAACTCAATGAGATGGAAAATAAAGACAAACACCTCGCTGTCCTCTCTCCTGTCACGGTGTGCCCGCCCCCTGCAGACATGAACACGCACACAAAACATGAATACACACGTGCGCACACGCGCGCGCGCGCGCGCGCACACACACACACACACACATACACACTCACTCACGGACATCTATCACAAAACATCCAGCCAGCCCCTGACACCCTCCCCCTCCTCCTCCTCCTCCTCCTCCTCCTCCACCTCCTCCTCCTCCTCCTTCTCCTCCTCCTCCAGGACAGGACCTCTCTCTTGGGAAGGTCCCTAGCTTGCTAGCACCAAGACCCATGCTGTCATGCAGGAGACAGTCCCTCACTAACTTCCTCTCATACAGAACGGCCAGGAGCCCAGCAGTCTCTGTCTGACTCGAACAGCAAAGGCGCCTGGCGAAAAGCAGGCAGTGAGCCACACTGGTTCTCAGAGGAAGCAGCAAAGCCCCAGTCCCCGTCACAGCATCAAGAAGCCACCTAGGCCGTGACCCTGGTGGAGAGTTCAAGGTGGCCGCGCACACTCCTAGCACTGTTCCAGTTCCTCTGGGTGGCTCTGCTAGCTACAGGTGATCAGGTTAGGAAGATGTGTTCCACGCCAGGGGACACTCCAGTCATTTAATAGAAGCCAGTCGCTGCGAGATAGATGATCAATCAACCTGAACATCTGCAGATTGTGCGAGACCCTAACTAACATCGCTGAAGTGAGCTGAAAGTGCGTTTTCTTTTGTCTAAACAAGGCACAACGAGTTCTGTGTCACTCTCTGAGAAAACAAAGACCCGAACTCTCCCTCTGATTCTGCTTTGTCGAGATTCGCCTCGGGGTACGCGAGGCTGCAGGGTCTCCATCCAGTACTTCAAGTTTAGTCAGTAGGAAGGAGATAAGGCAGAAGAACAACGAGAAAGTATGTTTATTTTGACAAACTATTCTGGAGGCTGCCCATCCCTTAGCCTTCTCTTTATTTACAGGGAAGGCAGGTACAGTCATGAATAGATATGGTCCTGTGGACCCTACATGGAAATACACACATACGGTTAGATTTTAGATCCCTGTCTTCAGAGCCGGCAGAGGGTGTAAGCCTCCTCTCTCCTTAGCCAAACTTGCTCACTTATGGTGCTAGACTACCCACAGAGATAGTCAACAAACACAGATTTTATATCAAGGTTAGTTCTTTCTCTCCCTCTCTCTCCTTACAACTCAAAACTGATTTTACATCATCAAAGTAAGCTAATATGATTGAATACTTTTCTTGAAATATTGGCTCATCTCCGTGATATCAACACTAATATATTTGATATTGTCATCATGGGGTTATTACACTATCCTGCCCATCTCAAAGCCAGCAAGGAGGCATCTCTAGAACATAAGCTTTGTGACTTCCCCCAAGCTTTCAGCCTGAGATTTGCTGTAGAAAACCTGAACATTTTGTTCCTAAACTGATTGCAGGTGGGGAGTCCTCCATGTCCCTCCTGAATCAAATATGACCCTTCGTGAGAGGGCTCCGTCCATAAAGGTTCTTCCCAACTGCCCCCCTCTTTCTGTCTTTCTTTCTCTCTTTCTCTGTCTCTATGTCTCTCTCTCTGTCTCTCATATACACACATGCACACACACTATATACTATTGTATATGTCATATATTAATAATTATAAATATATTGCTAATATACTATTATATATAACTGTACTATTTATAATCAGCTGGCAGTAGCGGAGGAGTGTGAACCGGAATGACTACACCACAGAGCTCACATCCCGTCTGAGCTCAGAACTCGCTCACTCCTGACGTAGCAGAGCATGAACCATTGTCAGTAGTTTGTGGTCTGGAGGCCTCCTCTGTATGAGATGTAATAACCCCCTCTGTATGAGAGAGCTGAGATCAACTGTGCTTTTGCCTTTTTAAGGATAATTAGAAAATTCAACAAATATTTATTGATAAATTAGTGTTTTTCTCAGGTAAGCTGTTATTCCTGCTAGGCTCCACCCAGCAGTTACCTGGCAACAGCTGGCTTACTATAAAAGGGGCTGCTTCCCCTCCTCACTCTCTTACTCTCTTTGACTCTCTTCTCTCTCTGAGCCCTTTTCTCCCTCTCTCCCCTTCCCCCCCCCCCATGTGTTCTTGACTGGCTTCTCTGTCTCTCTTCTCTCTGTCTGTCTCTGTCTGTCTCTGTGTCTCTCTGCCTCTGTGTCTCTCTGTCTCTGTCTCTCTCTGTGTCTCTCTGTTTCTGTCTCTCTCTGTCTCTCTGTCTCTCTCTGTCTCTACTCCCTTCTCAACTCCCCTTCCCACGTCCTAAATAAACTCTATTCTATATTATACTTGCTGTGTGGCTGGTCCCTCAGGGGGAAGGGATGCCTCAGCATGGGTCTGCAGAGGGACCTCTACCACCTCACCATACCTGGATTTACAAAACATATCCTCAGCTCTCGTGTGTGTGTGTGTGTGTGTGTGTGTGTGTCTGTGTGTGTGTAACACAACATAAGTACCCTCATCTATACGGTAAAGGGGGAGGGGGAAGAACAGGGAAGAAGGAGGGGAAGCTCTGAGCAATCAGAGCTTGAAGCAGATGGTCCCTGAGCGTGTACTTGGGAACTCACTCAAGGCCGTCACAGAGAAAATGGAGACCGGCCCAGACCCTCACCTAATTTTTATGTATTCCCAATCCCTCTGGGGAAGGCTACTCTGTGTGGCCAACTGCTGCATGCATTCAGGCGGGGAGCAGGTGGCAATCTACACAGACTAGTTAATAGCCATTAACAGCACTTAAAACCCCACTAAGCAGAAGACGTTCCGGCTATGCACAGGAGAACCAGGATCCGAGGAGCCCTCCGGGGAGTGGTGGCCATGTGACCGTCAGCACCACCCCTGTCATCACCACCACTACTAATGGTGAGACTTCCTGATTTACCACAAAAGCAAAACCACGTCCTGTCCAATCCTGCATGCGAGCACTGTGCCATCCAACCTGGCAGAAGAAAACACTCCCGAGATCTGAAGCTGGCCGGGAGCCGACAGTGTGGAATCCAGAGCTGTGTGTGACTGACCACGGCATCTATGATGAGGACCGAGTGAGGAGCAGTACTGGGCTTAGGTCCTGGGAACAGGTGTGAATAACCAGACGGTGTGAACCCTTTAATGTAATTGGCTTCGTGTCAGCACCTGACATGTGTGTGTCAGCACACTTCCTTCTGACTCATTCCCCTCTCTGCCGACCTCCCATGTTCCCTGCCTCCTTCTTGACTGGTCCCTCCCTTCCCCCACCAGGTAGCCTCCCTTTCCCCTTCCATGACTTACCTGTCCCATTACCCTCTCTTCATCAAAACCTAGTATCCATCCTCTCCTCTCCTGGGTGATCCCTTTCCTAGTTTCATGACCTAAACATACACACAAACACACATGCACTTTTAAATATAAGTTTCCAGTGTACAGGAAAGCAATAGGTTGGTTGGTTTTTTGGTTGGTTGGTTGGTTGGTTGGTTGGTTTTAGTTCCCTCCTCCGTAGGTAAATCAAGCTGATAATTAAAATAATCTATCACAAGAAGTGCCTGTGACCACAGAGCTTTGTAACATAGTTTACCAACTGGTACCAGAGCCTGACCAATACAGATGCAGATACTCGAAGCCAACCATCTGACTGAGCGTGGGGTTCCCCCAAGGGAGGAGTTAGAGAAAGGGCCTAAGGAGATGAAGGGGTTTGCAACCCCACAGGAGGAACAACAATATCAACCAACCAGACCCCCCAGAGCTCCCAGGAACTAAACTACCAACCAAAGAATACACATGGAGGGACCCATGGCTCCAGCTGCATATGCAGCAGAGGATGGCCTTTTCTGGCACTGATGGGAGGAGAGGCCATTTGTCCTGTGGAGGCTCGATGCCCCAGCATAGGGGAATGCCAGTGATGGTGAGGCGGGAGTGGGTGGATGGAGAAGCACCCTCATAGAAGCCATGGGGGTGGGATAAGGGGTTTGTGGAGAGGAAACCAGGAAGGGGAATAACATTTGATGTAAACTAATAAAATAAACAATAAAAAAGGAAAAAAGAAAAACAAATCTGTATTTTTTTAAAAAAAAATGGCCTCCTGCTTGCAACCTTCTGGTTATCAGCAAGGGTTCTCCTCATGTTCCTTCTTGTTTTCTGTCATCGCTCCCACATCTTAAATTGCTCTAGGTGAGTGGAGAGCCCCTATCTTACAGGGCATCCCATTCTCTCCCGCTTTTTCTTGCTCTTACCCATTAGACAGAGTTCCACACAGATATAAGAAGAATGCATGGGGAGGTTAAAGGGATTTTTTTTCCCTTTGTTTTGTTGGTTTTGGTTTTTAGAAGCAAAAGATTCATAGGTCAAAAATAGATCCATGTCTGGGTGTGTGTGTGGGGGGGGAGGACGGAATAGGCTTTTACTAGCAGTGTGCACATTTTATCGGCCTCTTTAGAATTAATTTCCTCTGGTGTAAAGAGAATAACAGAACCAAGCAGATGTCCGGGCCACTCTGCAGCTGTCTAATTTACAAGGTGACGCCGAGTTTATGAAATCAGCCACGAACTCTGTGACACCTGAAGGGTTGGGAAGGAAATCCGTGGGTTTGACTCAATCCAGGGTCTGTATCGTGCTTCACAATGGGAGGTTGCTGTGAGGACTCTGGGGATGGAGAGGAAGCCTGGGGAAGGGGCAGAGAAGCAAATCTGTGTTCCCTCGCTTGGCGGGGCCAATGGAAGGGTCAGGAGGAGGAACACAGAATGGGATCCCAGGAAGAAAGAATGGGCGGACATTCATCGAACTGACATCTTCTGTCAAGACTGACGTCGTCCACCTTCTGTCCAGACTGACGTCGTCCACCTTCTGTCCCCGCTCCAGTCCCAGGATGGACAGTCTGTGAGTCATTTTCAGCTCTGTGGAGAACACCTGCACTGGGGAGGGGGGGAGGGGGGAGGGGGAGGGGCGGGGTCACAGGAGAGGTAATCCCATTCCTTCTGCATCCTTCTCTTCTTGTGTTGACAATTAAAAATATGGTCTCTGAGGGCTGAAAAGCAGGCTGTTTAGGAGTTCAGCAAGCCTGAGAGAATGGCATAACCTGTCACCAGGCTGAGAAGCTCATCCCAGACAGAACTGAATAATTCGTAGTAAAGGCTCGGTACAAAGAGAGTCCCAGCATCTGCTGCTTCCTGATGCAGAGGGGGAAACTCTCTTTAAGCTTTTAATTAAAACAAACAAGCAAAAATCATCAGACTTGAGGCTAGCCGACTACCATTGTGGTAAAACGAAAGGACCTAGGTATCTCTGAGCATTACAACATTTTTTGAATAAGTGAACAATGATTAAGAGAGAAGAAGAGAGGAGGAGAGAGGAAATGAAGTGCCGGACAGGGCAGCTGAGATGCTAACATCTTATATTAGAGTGACAGATTGCTGAAGGGGCTGAAGGGGCTTGCAACCCCATAGGAAAAACAACATCAACCAACCAGACCCCCCCCCCCAGAGCTCCCAGGGACTAAACCACCAACCAAAGATTACACATGGAGGGACCCATGGCTCCAGCCGCATATGCAGCAGAGGATGGCCTTTTCTGGCACTGATGGGAGGAGAGCCCCTTGGTCCTGTGAAGGAGAATGCCAGGGTGGTGAGGTGGGAGTGGGTGGGTGGGGAAGCACCCTCATAGAAAGAGGGGGAGGGGGGATGGGAGAGGCAGGTTCTGGAGGGGAAACCGGGAAAGGGGATAACATTTGAAATGTAAATTCATAAAATATCTAATAAAAAAGCCGCGGGACAGCTTTAACTACAGCAACTTCACAGCTCTGTATCAGGAAGAACTCAGACAAAAGCGCACAGACATGGAGAAGAGGAAGAGCAAACATTCTTCAACAGAGAACTGTTCTCTGAAATATGTGCATCCTCAATAAGGGGCCCGTATTTCAACAGCTACATGAGCAAAAGCTTTAAAGATATCGCTTTTTCGGAATCACAAATGTCAACAAACAGATGGTGGGATATCAATAAAAAGATGGTGAACTTTATTAATAATAAAAATGCATGCGAACAGCCATATATCCACTTTGCCCATCCACTTGGCAAAAAGTTAGAAATATTAACGATTTCCAATATTGAAGGCTCAATGAAGAAACGTTTCAGAGTCTTTTGTGAGCGGGGAGTGGCTATCCTTCCCCCGTATGATAGTGTGTACATCTTCATAACTTTAAATGTGCCTACGTTTCAGCTACTGCAGCGCTACCAACTTGCTTTAGTAAAACACACCTGCACCCAGGGCATGCACGCGTGCTTTCGGCAGCGCCCATAACAATGAAAACCAGAAAAGAATCCAAATGTCCATGAAATCAGGGGACGAGTACACATTAGTCAGTGGATAGAAATGTGTGAAGAATTGCACACTGTAAAGAAGTCAGTTTTTATATGTCAATGTGGCAAAGTATCCAAATGAGAGGGCAAATCAATCGATAAAGAATAGCAGGGGAGAGGCCACTAAGTTAAACTGTGGGAGAGGAGGAAACTACAGGTGATAACATTATTTTCCCCCTGTTCAAATGTATCTATTGTCTCACCTGCTTGTGGTAAAACACAAGCCAAAACAAAGGTGGTGGGAAAGGGTTTCTTTAGCTTACAGATTAAGTCCATCATGGAAGGAAGTTATCACAGGAACCGGATAGGAACCCGAAGGCAAGAACTGAACCAGAGGCCCTGGAAGGCTCAGGTAGGAACCTGAAGGCAGACACCGAACCAGAGGTTGTGGAAGGTGCCGTTTCCTGGCTTGATTCTCATGGCTCCCTCAGGCTATAGCACCCAGGACCGCCTACCCAGGAACGGCCTGGCCCACAGTGAGTTGCATCTTCCCACATTGATCAGCAATGCAGAAAATGCCCTACAGGCCTGCCTATAGGCCAGTCTGATAGAGTGGCCAGTCTCCTCAATGGAGATGTCCTCTCCCCAAGTATGTCTAGGTTTGTGTTCACAAAAAAAAAAAAAAAAAAAAAAAAAAAAGAGACACCTATGATAACTTCTACAAATCAGGCAGAGAAATCAACAGTGACTAATTGTATAAAAATTATAAGGATGTACTGTAATAAGAATTACATAAATGTCATTTTTCAAATTATCTTATTGGGCTGTACTCAAATTGATACAATATCTAGGTATCAATTGATACAATGTCTATAGCACGACATGAAGGGTGAATTGATACAATGTGGATACAATGTCTATAGGATGACCTGAAGGTGAAGGGCAGGGGTATAGTGGGATAGCCTTAGGGTACTACTGACCCCCTTCAGTTAACCCGGCAAATCCATTCTGAGTGGCATGATGGAATACCACACTGTCCATCTACCCCCACATAGGTCATTTAATCCCTTTTCCCCAGTGTGTCCACACTGTATGTGACACCCATCTGGCAGCCACCCCGTTCACCGTGGTGTCACTGTATCTCAGTATTTATGATTAAGTAGCCTTTTAAAAACTCACAGCTTGATTAAGGATCTATGTGTTTCTGAAAAATCTTCATATGATATTTTAAACTGTAGCTGACTGTAAGTAACTAAAACTACCAATAGGAGCAGACTATTATTTGTATTAGTCAGGGTTCTCTAGAGTAACAGAATGTGTTTGTGTGTGTGTCACACACACACACATCTTCATTGGAATGACTTACAGGCTGCAGTCTAGCTAACCCAACAATGGCTGGCTGTGAACAGCCGTCACAACTATACACTGACCAAGCCCTTAGCCCCTTGCTTCTCAGCATTCTTATCTGTAAATCAGAACAACCAGTATCCCAGAAGGATTATTAATGACTGTTATCCTTGTTTTGTTAGAGCATATTCCCTTCTCTCAGGACTAATTGTGATAAGTATGCTAATTATAAAAAATGTTTGCATATAAATTATATTTGGGTCATTATATCAATATCCGGTATGGACATATAGACAGCTCATGGGATAATCAATCATGTCACAACGATGAGAATAAACATTGTGAACACTGAGCTCATAAAAGTGACAGTTTTTAAAACTGTAAACATAGCCCAGAAGGTAATGATACAAAAAGATTAATTGATAAATGGAAAGACAGAAGTTGACTCACATGAGTTAAGTCAGGTTGATTCAGCTCAAGGGTGGAAAGATCCCACCTAAGTTGGTAAGTTCTGAGGGAGAGCTCTCAGCATGTTATACAGACACAGAAGCCTACAGCAGGTGCACCAACCAACCAAAGGACAGGAGAGGTTTTCTAGAATGAGAAAGACCAAGGAATTGTGTACTCATTATCTTACTAATTAGCAGATAGGCAATTAAGCCTCCAAACCTGGTACCTATTGTCTCTGGGAAAATAGATTGGGTTGGAGGCAGGCAATTGGGGGAGGGGAGATAAATACTTTATATTGCACTCTTTTATATGATTTAAATTTTATGTGCAATATGATAATCACTTAATCCCAGCCAAAAAAAAATTAATTCCATAGAACTTCTGTCTGTCCACCAGAAAGTCTTGTCGGTTTTTCCGTTGGCTTCTGTTCTTAGGCTCAGCTCAGGAGTTTCTCAGCCCCACCTGCATCTCTCCCCATCACAGCCTCCCAAGAGTCCCAGGACAGCAGAATTTAGCACCTTGATGGGGTTCCTGAACTCTCACCTGAGTAGCCCATCATCACCTGAGTAGAGAGCATCATCAAGGGATGACCATACCTCGCCTTCTCTTGCTTCAAGGTTCATGAGGTCTGTGCTCTAACCGTGGTTGTTGATCACAGCTTGCAACAGAGCTGATTGGTAACTGCCTCAGGCTAGTGTCTATGAACTGTAGTCACCTACAACCTGGCAACCCATCCACTCAGTAACGTAATTTTACAGTAGTACTGAGCGTAAGCAGTGATTGAAGAAACCCACCTCTGATGCTCTGTGAGAACATTGTGGACTTCATGTGATGACAAAGACCGGGGCCATGGACAGTCACGGTGGAGGATCAGAGGTGCTGACAGTGTCAGAGGGGTTTGTTACCTGTGTGCTTGCTGCTCGTCATGCTAGGGACAGAGCCCAGGGACTTGTACATGCAAGGAAAGCTCGCTACCACTTAATCTATATCCCAGATCCTTCTTGGTTTTTGTTTTGAGACAGGGTCAATTTAGGTTGTCCAGACTGTCTTTGAATTTGTTGTGACATCCAGGCAGGCCTCAAATTTGCAATAGTCCTGCCTCAGCCTCAGTAGTTAGAATGACAACTGCTTTTTGGAGAAAAAAAAAAAAAGACAGGGTCATACTATGTAACCCTGCTGAGCCTTGAACTCACTATGCAAACCAGGCTGGCCCCAAACTCATGTAGATCCACCAGTCTCTGCCTCCCTACTGGGGTTAAAGGAGTTTGCCTTGCCCAGTGAACCTACTCTCTTAATCAAAGGAAATAGCTCTACTTCAGTTAGAGATTAGTGGAAATAAGCATCCCTATGCAAGATCATGGGCACCCAGAACTCCTCACAACCCCAGGTGAGAATCCTGACACACTCTGAAAGTGTTTACAATTCTGAATCCCATTTGTGGTTAGCTGCTGGGACCTCAGCCAGGCTTAAGACCCAGACACATCACAGAAACCGTTACAGGACAGAGGCGGGAAGTCCATGATGTCTCAAAGTCTCAATGAGATTACGAAAAAAGAATTTTAAAAAGGGACTGCCTGAGTTATGGGGCGTGTGTGTGTGTGTGTGTGTGTGTGTGTGTGTGTGTGTCTGTGTGTGTGTGTATGTGTGTGTGTTTGTGTGTGTATGTTTCTCATAGGTTTTATTTATTTTTATTTTTTCATCCTTTATACTTATTTTTGTAGGGTGAAAAGTGTGAATGAACTTGTAAAGGTCAAAGGACAAATTGCAGGAGTCAATTCTCTCCTTCCTCTTTACGGGTCCCGTGGGTTGAACTTAGGTTACCAGGCAGGATAACCGATGCCTTTAGTCACCAAGCTATCTTGCCAGATTCATAGGTTTGAGAAATTAGGATTGTCCATGTTCACTTTAGTTCTCTCAGACTTCTCACAGATGATTAGGGAAATCTCAAATTAGAGATATCTAGAGTATTGATGAAATTTCCTCCGTGAGCTGAGTGGCCATTTTGTGCTATGGGTACGAGCACGATTAATAACAGCCAAGGGGCTGGAGAGATGGCTCAGCGGTTAAGAGCACTGACTGTTCTTCCAGAAGTCCTGAGTTCAATTCACAGCAGCCACATGGTGGCTCACAACCATCTGTAATGGGCATCTGATGCCCTCTTCTGGTGTATCTGAGGACAGCAACAATGAATAAATAAATAAAATGAATAAATAAATCTTTGGAAAAAAAACAGCCCATACACATTATAAAATATGTCTGTTTTGAAATTATTCCCATAAAGAAGTAGGATCAAGGCACCCACCTCCGGATTCAAAGTAGGCTGATGACTGCTTTGAGTAATAACCACACACCATGATCCCAAATACTACCTAATGAGAGAGTATGACAGACTTCTTCCTGTTTGTCAAAACCCTTACCCTCAGACTCCTGGGCCATCATTCAAAATTTTCTGACTATCCTAAGACTTCTGCACTCTGAGGAACCCCAAAACAAGCGAGGTTGTCGTTAGAACATCTCAGGCACCAGTCCCAACAGTCTTTACATAGATGAAGCAGGAAAGATCCCATCCTCTGCATGTTTGTCGTGGTTATGCGTGCAAGCTGAATCCCTGGTTACCTCGGATGGAGATGGCCCTTCCTTGCAAAGCTAGCCCAGCTTTCTGACCCTGGGACAACACCGGCATTTAAGGTGGGTAGGCATTGTGTGCTGTGATTCTCTGTAGGAGTCTGTTACCAAAACAAAGAAAACAAAACTGAAGTCTAGTGTGAAGCCTGTAAGAAGGTGGCAGAGACAGCAGGACTCAAGATGCAGGCAGACATAGCAACCAGAAGTCTGGATCGCTGAGCAGGGCATTCTCATCCAGGACCCTTTCTGTCATCAAAATGTTCCAAAGCAATGTACTGAACACAGATCAGGGGACACGAACCCAAAAGCCCCTTCAGAAGTTTCTGAGTAACGTGTATGAAGTCAGTAACGTGTAAGGAAACCGTAGGTAAATGCTAACCTACGAGCAAGAGAGACGAGAAATTGCCGCTGTAACCCAAGATGGCCAGCTGTCTGCTGAAGCGGAAACTTAAGGGTTCTTTGGAGTGAGTCAGTTGTGTCAGACGGTGTTTGGCTGAAGCAGACACAGGTGAAACGAGGTTTTGTTAAAGCAAGCACGTGAGAGGACACTTGATAAAGCATTCTTTCCTAATAACACGGATGTATTGGTCCGCCTTACGTTGCGTTAGTTGAGCTCCATTTATTGAACTGCAAAGAGAGAAACGCACCAAGAGACTTCTAGCGGTGCACTGCGGTTTCTTGTCAGTTCCGTGGACTCGGGCCGATTGGCAGAGTGATGTCAGCTGAGACAGACTCACACGCTGAGGCAAGCAAGACACATGGCGAGACAAGATCCGTGGAGACACGTGACGTTTGGAGGGCGTGTAAATTGGACTCAATGGACAGTGAGAGGAGCTTGGCTTGCTTGTATAGCTAAACGCGTCTTAGTCTCAAATCTTCGCTGACCTCCGCTTCATGGAGAGAGGCATAGCCAAGGATTGCCCCTGGTGTCCCTGCTCATGAGACCTGGCTGTTC
Source organism: Tokudaia tokunoshimensis (assembly GCA_036184795.1). Taxonomy (NCBI): domain Eukaryota; kingdom Metazoa; phylum Chordata; class Mammalia; order Rodentia; family Muridae; genus Tokudaia; species Tokudaia tokunoshimensis. Next base: position 6,324,456 of record BTHU01000022.1, read on the forward strand.
CTGTTAGGTCATACCACCACCACTGCCATCCTGACACCACTGGATTGGACTGCTGATGTATCCGAGAAGCGTTTTCGAGTAGATCGAGCTGCTGCTACTGACCTGTTTTCTGACAACACAGATGGGATTTGCTCCAAAGAACAATTTCTAAACAGGTCCACTTCCCTGGTATCCTTTCTTTTCCACTTCCTCTGGTGGGTGGTGGGCTAGAAGGGACGTTAAAGCAATGTTAAAAATAAGGTTTGAAGGAATTAAAGTTACACTCTGCTGATACCTGCTTCTCCCTTTCCATGCATAGCTGGTACTAGAGAGTGGTTGCCTGGAAACCTTCTTCCATCTCCTCCAAAACTAAGTGAGGCCATTAACTAGACGTGCCAGTGGAAGAGCAGCAGACACGGCGTATGCTACTTCTGAGCCGTGTCAATTATGATGGTGACCTTCACCCCTATTTCCACATCCATCGGGTGCAAACCAAAGCCCAAAGTTCAAGGACTCCAGGCACAAGGCAGAATGAGCCCCAGCTCTGAATGACTTTGTGGGGGAAGGCTGTAGATCAGTCTGTCACACAGGTAGGCAGTGTGTTTCTATATATTAGATACTGAATGTTGGAGCTGATTATAGTAAGATGCACTTTCCCTAATTACTGCACCAGTGACAAGTAGCAACTCACACTTGACCTTGGTGTCATCTGACTGGTAAAAATTAGTAAGTACTATGGGGACCTCAGGCTGGAGCAGTGGCTCAGCAGCCAAGAGCACTTGTTAGAGGTCGGTCCCCACACCTACAGGGTGGCTCCCAACCAACCGTCTGCAACTCCAATTCCAGGGGTCCTAAGCCCTCATCTGGCCTCCGTGGGGCATTACACATACATGTAGGGCACCGCCCCATGCACATTAAAATAAACTAATAAAATCTTTAGAGACTATGGGAATCTAAAACCATCAGTCCCAGTCCATTGCCATCCGAGCTTTCCTATGTGAGATGCGATAGGAATCTATATATTTTACTGCCCTTCTTATTTTTTAATGGTCAATTCCATGTTTAAAAGACCCCATGAACACAAATAAAGTCCTGCCAAGTCCGTGGCACTCTTACACCTTCCACATCAAGACTGGCAGGCTCTCTCTATGCTCTCTCTTTTTAACATTGGAGGGCAGGAATCTGAATCTTTGGGTTCCCTTCCCACACACCCAATCCATCTGCTGAGGCCTAATGGCCAGCTGAACAGAACAGAGAGGTACAAAAGCCGGGAGGTAATATGGTCATAGTCTTCACACTCTTACAGGGCTCAGTGCATTTAGAAAAGAGGCTGGAAAGATCTGGGGACAGTAAGGAACCCTCGCTAAACATCAATTGTGTTGGTACCTTGGCCTTGGTTCCCCCCACCCACATATCTTTGAGAAGTAGATTTGACCTTCTGTGCATCATTCAGTCTGAAGTATCTGCTTATGTGTCACACACACACACACACACCCCTAAGATGCAGCGTCGATGTCTATTTCAAAAGCCAATCATATCATTCCAAGGGTGCATCTCCTGTCACATCTTCATCCAAGTGCAGCTCAGAACAGTCACCTACCTCCTTGCCTTCTGTCTCCTAGCAAGTTCCTCCCAAATCCACCCCAACCTAACATGCAATGAACACCTTCCAGCCACACCCGCCACTCTGCACCCACGAGCCTCCCACATCCCGTGTTACCCACTTGTACCCTGTGCAACTGAGTGGGTTCTATCAATGTAGCTCAAGAGCAGCCCTATCCGTATCTAAGGGGCTGGTGTGGCTGTGTGAGAATAATAGAGTTATTTATGAACACTGAAATTTGAATTTTAAATATCACATGAGTGTTATTTTGCTTTTGCTTGTGTTTGACAATTTAAGCATGTAAGGGTCATTCCCTTTTGCCATTCCATTTTGTGTGCGCGTGTCTGCCTGCATGCCTGTGTTCCACTGTTGGCAGGCCTCATGCCCTCAGCGGCCAGAAGGGGGCATCAGATCCTTTGGAACTAGAGTTACAGATGACTGAGGACCATCATCCGGGTGCTGGGAACCAAACCTGGGTCCCCTACAAGAGCCAGTGATCTTAATCACTGAGCCATCTCTCCAGACCCTGTTCTTGTTTTTTAAGTTCTTAATTTGTAATCCAAACAAAATCATTTGGCTGGTCAGACTTGGCCCACGTGTTAGACTATGGATCAATGCGTGGCCACGTGACCTAACTGTATCTGTGACCAATGGGAGCTTTAGGAAAAGCTCTCTAGATAATTCTTTCCAACTTAAAAGCAGCTTCATGGGGAAATTCTTTCTTCTAATGCTGTCCTTCTGTAATGCCACCTTGGGCCATGTACGGCAAGCTTTGTCTCCTAGGGGCAGGGAAGATCAAAAATGTTTGGTCCTTGTTTTAATCATTAGAAACCACTTGACACCAGACTTCTTGCTGGTGGTGGCGGTGAAATTCCCTCATCATAAACATTACACGTAGCTCAGCACCCTTCAGAACCAAGGAATAGGAACAGTGGTGCTGGTCTGTCTGGATATAGATGGCAAAGGAGTACCTGGAATACAGGAGTTTTAAAACAACTAGACGTTCACCTGCTTTTTTAAAGAAAAGATTTATTTATTTTTATTTATATGAGTGCAGTGTAGCTGTCTTCAGAAACACACCAGAAGAATATATTGGATCCCATTACAGATAGTTGTGAGCCACCATGTGGTTGCTGGGAATTGAACTCAGGACCTCTGGAAGAGCAGTCAGTGCTTTTAACCACTAAGCCACCTCTCCAGCCCCTCACCTGCTTTTTATTACCACTGCTGCAGCCATTTTTAACCACCACAGTGATAAAATATCTGCCCGTGGCTGAGCCAACCACTCCCATCATGCCTCAGGGTCCCCCAGAGCCAACTTCATAAATACTCTGGCAGAATGTTGAACAACCCAGGATCCCCACAGGAATCCCATATGCCACAGTGAGTAGTGACGTGCTTGTATACTGGCTTGAGAAAACGAAGAGCATCTCTAGTTTTAAGCCACTTGACATCTCTCCTAACTTCCATGGATTCCTTGAGGACCCCAACTGTAGTAGCCACACCACTGTGGTGACTCACACAGCTTTCCGTAGCTTTGCAGACCTGACCAGGTTTGTCAGTTCAGTATCCAGAAATGTAAGAGAATCCACTCGAACTGACTCTTTCAAAGACTGTATCTTGTAATAAGATGATCCCAACCTGGAAAAGGAGGGCCCAGGAGTCACGTGTTCTGTGGTAGTGCGCAGACTGCTGGAAGGAAGCATGGCTTCTTCGTGGTGTAATTGCCTGGTGCTACCTCTGCTCTGGGACCCCAAACCAGGCACTCAGGGAGTGACCCAGCACATCCTACATCTGCTTTATAAAAACTGCATGTTTAAGTATGTGGTTTAAGTGCCAAGCACCAGTCTCTAGCAACGTATCCAGGGATACACTGTGGCGATTATGATAAATAATTCACCACTGGGCAAACATGCAGACTGTAACTATACAAAGGAAGATGATATGATGGTTCTGAGTGAGACAGATGTGGATGACCACTACTGTATGTAAGCTCATCGCTGATACGCCCGGCTTCCTTCTCTTGAGTTACAGTTCATTGTTAAAATTAAATTGAAGAGGATTGTGTATATATGGAAATCTAAAATCATATGCATACACATATAGATAAGGATAGACATGAAAACATACCCCCCTATACACACACACACACACACACACACACACACACACACACACACACGCGCGCGCGCGCGCGCGCGCGCGCGCATTCATGAACAGGAAGACACTTGCATGCATTCAGGCACAGAACGAACACACCCTTTCTTATATCTCTCAGTATCAACATAAATTTTGTGGATGTTGTCTTTCTTAGAAGTGATATTAATAGAGTCTCACAAGTCAGACCGCATTCGGTTGAAACCTGACTCTGGCTCTCTTGAGCTACGTGGACTTTGGCAAGATATTGACTCCTTGGAACCTTGACCCTTGGCCCTTGAACCTTGAACCTTGACCCTTGGTTGCCTAGTCAAAGGTGGTGGTAGCAGAAGCACCTCTCCCCACTTCTTCCTCCCCCTCCTTTCCATTCTGTTCTCATCACTGCAACAGAGATGTTCTCATGCTTTATCTGGGTCATAATATCAAGAGAGCCAAAAAGCTGTGTATATGTGTGGCCAGTCCTATCAGGAGCAATGATAGTGTATGAGCCCACAGGTAGGAACCTGCTTCCTCCCTGCTCCTCCCCATGGGCTGACCTGCCTCCTCCCTGCTCAGACACCCAGTCCACAGTGGAACAACTGCTCGAGATTGGCTAGCTTGGCGCAGTCGCAGTGCCCGCTCTCACGCCGGGCTCCATCTGGAGGGAGATGGATTCCACTGACGTGTGCTTCCACGAATCAGGGAGAGGGGGTCTGGCTTTGAAAGAGCAAAGCAGCTCTCTACAGAAGGACTGAAAATCAAACCTGAGTTTTCAACCACTGTCAGCCAGGACAGTGGGTCAGCAGGAGGTGATGAGGAGCTCTTAGCCCAAGGCCTTGTGATCCAGAGAAGGGAGCTAGAGAGTCCATCTCCAACTCGAGTGGTGGAAAGAACGAGACAGAAGAAATGGAGCAGGGCAGGAGGATGGGAAGGGAGACGAAGAAAAGATAGTGGGGTCATTTGTACAGAGGGTCAGAAGCCAGCCGAGGGCCGAGAACTCTTGTCCACTTTCAAGGATTCCCTCTCCCTCTCCCTCTCCCTCTCCCTCTCCCCCTCCCCCTCCCCCTCCCTCTCCCCCTCCCTATCCCCTCTCCCTCTCCCTCTCCCTCTCCCCTCCCCTCCCCCTCCCCCTCCCCCCTCTCTCTTTCTCGTTCTCATGTTGCATTGATGTATATTTGTCTTGTGAGTCTGCGGGATGTGTCTTCCTGTTCATATATAATATATATATGTATATATATGCACATGTGTTTGCAGATCCATTTTTAACTAAATGTGTATGCTTATGCGTCTGTATGTTTGCATATATACAACCGGGCACTACATTGTGTACGATAACCCTTTCCTTCCCTTCCTCCTTTCATTCAAAAAGTTGCTCTATTTTTCAATTACTTCACGAACTAAAATTAAAAATAGGTTAAATAATACTTCTGCCACCTGCAAGCCACATGGAGCCAAGGATAGCTAGGAACACAAACCGACACAAAGTAACAGCTTTACCTACATCTCCAGGGCATGCACACGTGTGTGTGTGTGTGTGTGTGTGTGTGTGTGTGTGTGCGCGCGCGCGTGCATGCGAGCACAGTGTGAACTCTGTCGATAATAGCACTATGCCTCCTTGTAAAAAGGCTGGACACGCCTGTGAACTGAGGAAAAACATCTGCACCTTAAACGGAAGCCTGAGATGAGCAGGCTGCTGTAACTTGCCTTTCTCGGGGTGCTGTTCCATCTGAAAGGTAATAGAACCCAGAGAGAAAGGACATGACAGTTCTACTCCTGGGCCTCCTAAAGGGCAATAAGGACGACTTTCCTCTGAAACAGCCTTGGTCCCTTCCGTTTATCAGAAACTTCCATCTATCTGGGACTCACTATCCTTCCTGAGGTTTACAACCATTTCAAAATGTTTAACGAATATGGATAAAACATGATTGAAATCCCACAGCAAAGTAGCTCCAAATGGCGATAATGGATCTAGGTTCATGAACTCAAGCTGAAACCTCCCAGGAGGAGAGATGGGAAGGTTCGAGACGGACATTCGTGCAAGGGAGATATAGATGCCGACGAGAAAAGGAACTTGTGATCCTCTTTACGGACTGACACTCTATAGTAGTAAGTGTGGGGGACCATCAGAAAAGATGGCTGCCAGCACATATTTGACTCCCATGAAGGCTATCCTTATGAGCTCAGATTCATCTGTCCCATGAGCGCCAATGATATGTCCTCATGTCCATGGGGGTCTGATCAGGCCATGAGGGACAGACACATACTCGAAACTGGGAACTGCCACCATCTATCTGTCCACCGCCACGGCAGAAGATTGCCCTGTATCTCAACTGAGGGAGACTTAGCATTGCTGAGATGGCCTCACCCAGGCTAGAGAAAGCTGCACAAATATCATGACCAAGAAACAAGTTGGGGAGGAAAGGGTTTATTCACCTTACACTTCCACATTGCTGCTCATCACCAAAGGAAGTCAGAACCAGAACTCAAGCAGGTCAGGAAGCAGGAGCTGATGCAGAGGCCATGGAGGGATGTTACTTACTGACTTGCTTCCCCCGACTTGCTCAGCTTGCTTTCCTATAGAACCCAAGACTACCAGCCCAGGGATGGCTCCACCCACAAGGGGCCCTCCCACCCTTGATCACTAATTGAGAAAATGCCCCACAGCTGGATCTCATGGAGGCACATCCCCAACGGAAGCTCCTTTCTCTGTGATAACTCCAGCCTGTGTCAAGTTGACACACAAAACCAGCCAGGACAGAGAGGGTTCCGTTCCTTGGCAGAACATTTTCCCATGACGAACGTAGGTACCGTCAAGACAACAGGAAGTTTGTTCTTAGTTATCAGACCTGAGTAGTCATTTGCAAAGTGTAAGAGACAGAGCACGGAGCTACCGAGAGCACTGAAGACACAGTTTAGGAGTGAAATGATGGAGGCCACCATGATGTGGTGACCTAAGGGTGAAGTTCCAAACCCAGAGACTGTCTTCAAAACCCTGGCTCAGGCAGGAGCTGCCTAAGAACTCACAGCACCTAAAGACCTTCCCCTATGGGAAGCTGCAACAGAAAGGGATTGTTGGTTCCTGCTGTGACAGATGCCCCAGGTTCCTGTGGATGGCTGTGACATTATTTACCCCCAGCCATCTATTCGAGTGCAAAGTCTTACTCCATACCCCTCCACTCATACATGGTTACTTTTCTAAACTACCTCCTTCTGCCTCATCCAAGGTTTGTCCAAGGCTCTAAATCCGTTGCCATGCAAAGCTCTAGCATCATATTTTTCCACACGGGCCTTCCACGAATATTTGCAGAACGTTCTGGACCAGAAAGATGATCCACAACAGTCAGAAGACACAGCGCGGCTGTTCAGTCAGCTGCCCGCGCAGGCGCTATGGGGAAATGGAGAATAAAGGTAGACAGGCGTTCTGCTTCAGCTACGGAGCGGCACAGCCTCGTAAGGGAAGCACCGACCCGACAATGACAAGGCATCAAAACGCAAAGGAGGACTCTGACCCAACTCCGCATCTAACCTGTGAGCTTGGCCACCAACTCAGGCAGCTGCTTCAGACACGCAGAAATCAAGCCTCGGCCTGATGCCACCTTCGAGGACTGGGACGCGTCTAAGGACATGACTGTGGGTGGAAAGAATGTGACTTAATTCAAATATACCATCAAGTCTATCATTCCGACCATCTTATGTGATAATTTTAATCTGAAAGGGAGGAAGCAGGGAGGTAGGACAAAATTTAGCTGAGGAATTCTCACAGCCAGTGAGCCAGGAGCTGCCTCACATTTTACGTGGCTTTTAAGACAGGTTTAATCCATCACCTACACAGACTCTTCTAAGTTCCACTCTGAACAGGCTTTTGAGAGGCCAGGAGAAGCCCATCTTGATGCCTGGGCTGGACCTTCGGTGACCATGGGAACAGAGTGCCGAGCTGAGCCTGGCGAAAAGCTACGAGGCAAGAAGGACAGACTTCCTGAGGGCAGAAGAGAGGGACAGAGGGGCAGAGTTTCCAATGTCTCAAAACTTCGTCTGCTTTCACATAATATTTTCCCCTCCAATTAAACATCCATTTCTTTTCAAAGGAAACCTAATTTAAACAATGTGTTACTGTAATTAAATAAAGAACTCAGTGATACAAACAGCAACATTCTTGTCTGAAATTAAATCTTTCCTGGCTCCTAGGCCTGCCAGGGAATTTTTTTTTAAAAAAAAGATCTGCAGGGCCTTCGAGCTAAGCTTTCACAAAGCTAGAAAAAAAATGTAATCAGGAATTTATGGTCAGGATGTGTTGTGCCAGGTCTGTGTAGACCGGGCTCACATCTCTCCACAACCATGCCGACTGCATGCATACATCAGGCAGGGACATTTCCAAGAAGGTCTGAGAGGCTCCCCTCACTCACAGCAAGTACACAGTGCCACACATCACGTTTGCTGGAGGAGGACATCGTGCTGGTCTGGAAATCCCAACGGGCAGTAAATGCCACAGGAAATCTTTTCTGGGTATTCCAGTTGCATTTGTCTGTGCCAGCTCCCGACAACCAAAAGGACCGATGGAGGGGTTTTCCTCCAGGATGATACAAAGCTTTAAACAGAAACACAGAGTGGAATGAGGATACTTAGAGCAAATTGAAATGATGACCTTCTCAACATCGAAGAGCGAGGACGGGACAGGCTGCCCTCCGTGCACCGGGACACGCCTGCGTACTTTCTGGGTTACAGTAATAACTGAATAAATACCGAGACATTTGCCACAGGCTCAACCGAGGGCAAAGAACCCACACTTGTGACTGTTTCCAATTACGTTTATGAGCCTAATGGGTCTACCACAGACAGGGCCACCACCCAAACTCTGTCAACTTGGAGGCAGAGGAGACTCAGACAGAAATGGAAAGGCACCAAGATAGCAAAGGGTCCTGCCTCCTCTGCCCGGTAGCTGGTGTCCTCCGACCACCCAAGGCAGTGTCACTGCTGACCCCAACATGTGGCACATCATCCTTTTATTCGGCTCCATGCTAAGAACGCAAGGCCTTGAGAGATACTACTCATAAGACTAAGAAGGGCTTGTTCCATCTCTTCTTCGTCTTCAGGGGACATCTCATGTCCTGACAGTCCCAGGGGGTCAAGAAGGACACGGAAGTGCAGTGCCTCCACCCGTGGTACTATCAGTCACATCCCAGGAAGATGACCCAAGATCACACACAAGCTCATCCTACCAGTGACCCAAACACTCCAAGGTCACGAGCAAGAAAGCCAGACAAACAAAGTTACCAGTCAAGAACAGAGTGTGGAGGTCAGACAAGGGTAGACAGAGTAAGTGGCTCAGAGGAGACAAATTTCCAACAGGATAAAATCTGAATGCTGAGTGCCGAAACGTGGGTTCCATCAACATATTCAGTTGCAGGGCAATGTCCACAACAGCAGTCATGGCAGGAACAGCAGCAAGAATTAGTAAAACGTAGGAAGCATCTGATATGTTATGCCACTTACAACACATCTTAACATAGACACAACTACATTGCCTTTGGCAGCTGAGAAAAATCAAAAGTGTAAAGAGCTTGAGGAAATTGGCCAAGGTTGCCTGCTATCAAGACAAGGAGCTAAGAGTCAGACAGTGTGGAAGCCAGGAACCATTTGAGGACCTGCTGCCCCACAAGATCCCGTGAGTCTTTGCATCACTCGCAGGCTACTTCGAGGTTCAGAAATTACCCTACACATAGTGGTAGGATTACCTTCAAAGAAGGCAGTTTTCCATCTTGAGTGTGGAATTGCCTTGTTATCCCTAGCATGGAAGATTCTAGAAGTTCAGATACCAACAATGCTGAGATCAAAAACCCAGGACATGTCTTTCCTAGGCGCGCATGGGTAGGAGGAAGCCTATGTTCCTTCCTGGGGCCTTACATAACAGGATGTAACCCCCTTCTTACATTCATAACATCTGATCATTTTTCCATCTTGGAGTCAATATTAACTAGCAGTGCTTTCATTGGAAAGTCAAATGGAGGAATATTTTCAGGCATTAATTTAAAAGTAAGTGGGAAAGTTGGCCATGAAAGAGAAAAAAAATCATCTCATAAAATGTTTCATTAGAAAGGCATTTCAAGCACTGTAAATGTTCACACTTTGAACACCCAATCTGAACACATGACATTTTCCAAGCAGCATGGCTAAAAGGGCCTTCGCACCATCAGAGATTGTAAGAAAGACATGGGTATTGCTTTCTCTGTGGGAAGGACTAGAAACTATCTGACCAACCCAAGATGAACATATTCCTCTAAGAGAATAATCAGAACGTGCCCACATTTCTAATCTAATCTAAGTGTGTCACGCCTGTTTGTTTAACACACTCAATGCCTTATCCAACAATCCAAAACGGGCAGTGTTAGAGTCTTGACAGACAGACAACATGAAATGCATGTAGCTTCATGTAGCTTACATTCCAATGGCCAAGACAGACATTAAATAAGGGCATTATTGCAGAATGCGGTTAACAGCATGGGAGAAATACACAGTATACATCACAGATGACAGTGGGACACAAAGCTATTTCCACATGGGCAGCTAAGGGTGGAAAAGCTAGAGAGGAACAAAACCAGAGGAAAACAATCCAGGCAAACGGAGATAGCAAGGAACAGAAACTCGGTGTCTGGAACTCAGTAAGTAAAGGAAGAAATAGAATAAGATTTAATGAAGTTACCATAGTTAGGGTCTGAAATCCCCCATGGGTCCATGTATTGAAGTCTTTTTCCCTTGCTTAGTGTTATGGGGACTAAGAATCAATGTCATTGGGAAGAGATGCTACATGGACTCTTTGCCACTGAGCATGATCTCTTAAAGGGGTAATAGTGCCCTGTGGCAGTGTGGCAGTTTCCTATGGATGCAAGCATTCCACCCTGCATAGAGGCTCATTAAGATTCAGGAAGTCAACAAGTCAAGCCTCAGGAAGGACCTCAAACCTAGAGGATTATTGTGGTCCCTCCCTCCCCTATGAGCAGTAATGGCAGCTGAGGAAAGGAGACCCCCAGCCTGTCTAGCTGTGGGCATTGGAAAGAGAGCTTGAGAGATGTAGTCTTGGTAGTCACCACTCAAGCTAGAATGGGATTTTCAGTGATGGAACTGCTTTTGACTAATCCATACTCCTGTAACTATAGTAGTTTGAACAAAATGTCTCCCCAGTAGGCTCATCTATTTGAACACTTGGTCCCCATTTGATGGTCCTGGTAGGGGATGTTATGGGACCTTTAGGAGGTACAACCTTGCTGGAGGAAGTATGTCACTTATGCTGGATGTTGGGTTTGTAACCTTGACCCATTTTCTTGCTCCCTCGCTTCCTGTGTGTGGTAGAAGATGTGATCTTTCAGCTTCTTGTTCTTGTTGCTCGATGTCCTGACAGCCCACCATGATGCCCGGCTCCCTCTGGAAACAGGGCACTTCAAGGAGTAAATCTAAAGGCATGGGGGAAACAACAGAACCCAAGAAAGAGAAGTTGATCCCTAAAGATGCAAAACTGTCTGTGAAAATGGAGTGAGAGGCTCAAGAGGGAGTCAGAAGGGACTGATGGATGTTGATTTTGTTTGTTGATGGTTGGTTGGTTGGTTGGCTGGTTGGTTGGTTGGTTGGTTTGTTTTTCTAGACAGGGTTTCTCTCTGTAGCTCTGGCTGTCCTGGAACTCAATGTGTAGACCAGTCTACCCTCAAACTCAGAGATCCACCTGCCTCTGCCTCCTGAGTTCTAGAATTAAATGCATATACCACCACCACCTGCTGTTTCTGTTGAATTTGTCAGCACAAAACCCTGGTAACTCTGGCCAGAATAATTCCAGTGAAAGAAGAAGATGAAAAAAAAAACAATAAAATAAAAAGCAATGGGCCTGGAAAGAATGGAAGCGATATGAACTTGAAATAGAGATTGTGGACAAATATTTTAATTCACACTGCAAAGTACCATAAACTAGGTAGTTTAGATACCTAGGTAGGTAGAAATGGATTTCTTCCCATCCTAAAGGCTGAGGAATTCAAGATCAAGTGGTTGGCAGAGGCAGTGTGGGCTTTGAGACCCCGTTCTCATCCACAGGGACTCCTTGCTTCACACTCACACGGTGGAAGCATTGCCACATGGTCACCCCTTTTAAAGGTGCTAGCCTCATCCACAGAGGGTTATCTTCCATGACCCAGTCTCAGAAAGGCTCCATATGCCAACATTCTAAGCTATAATATCTGTAGTTGGGTTTCAATGTGGATTTTGGAGGAGCATAAGCATTCGACCATGGGGGGGGGGTGGAAACCCATGGGAAAGGAAATTGTTGTTTAGCCAAAGAGTTAAAAATTTTCATTTCTTATATTTCTGTTTTCTAAATTTACTTGGTGTTTTTGTTTTTATTTGTTTTAGGATGAGTTATGAGGGTGGGATCACATACAGCAAGAGAAGTCCAGGAAAGGGTGGGAGAATGTGGGTGTAAGAGAGAAAGAAAGAAACTAAAGCAACAAGTCCAACAAGGATGAAGATGTCTGCAGTAGTAGAGACAAAAATGACTGTATGGAGCAGACACAATCCTTCCACTGCCACGGAGGGAAGGCTGAGAAGTCAGGCCAGGTGGAAGCCCCTCTGCTATGACTCCTTTTAAAAAATCTGGAGTTTCCCATCTCCTCAGGGGCCTCTCTTAGCTGAGTAACTTTCAGGAGACACAACTAACAGTCATTACATTGGCCACTTGGGTCTGGTTGTGAGTTAGGCAGAAGGACAAGGGCTTTTATTGAAAGTAGATAAATAACTAGAGAAGTAAAATGTAAGCCCTTGGCAGGCACACACAGCCTAGCACATAGTAAGGCCAAAACCAAATGCAATGATTATCTCATGCTAACTTTGCATTTTACAGAAGTCAAGGGATAAGAAAGCAGCTAGCAAGAGGGCTAGAAATAGAAACACTATATGATGGAAAATTTGAAACTAACCCTTCAGTGCTGATTTAAAGCAACAGATGACTTATATTTCCCTACACTGCCAGAGAACAGGGCATTGGGTTTGGACACGAAGATAGAATCTTCAACTTAGCAATTATCAAATGAAATATGACTCTGACCTAAAGTCTAGACGTCACCTATGAATATAGATAGAAACAATCTTCTATGCTGAGAGCGTTTAAAGGTCAGCCGTTGTTTGGTAGTTGAATTATGTGCTCTTAAGTTGTGCTATGAAAACAAGTTGGACATTTGTTTCGAGGTACCAGAGAATCTGAGTATTGGCTTATATCTGTGGTATGTAATGTCTCTCATTCATGTTATCCTTTAAAACATGTTCTAAATCCTCCTTAACTTGTTCAAGAAAGTCGTACCACTTTCCAAAAAGAAATGGAGATGTTTCGGTCAGGAAAACTCTATGACTGAAGTGTCTCTGGCGTTGGGGTAAGGGCCTCAATCCAGAAAGGAAAAGCCCCTGCTAGATGCTGCTGGTATTGAGAAATGATCCAACTGTTCAACTGTTCTTGAGTTTGCTTCTTGGTTGCTCGATTGCTGTGATAAGACATTGACCAAATGTAGCCTGGGGAAGGGCAGGGGTCATTTGTCTTACAAGTCACAGTCCATCATGAGGGGAAGCCAAGGCAGGAACTGAAGCAGAGACCATGGAGAATCACTGCCGACTGGTTTGCTGTTACCTTTTTTATATCTCCTACAACCAGTCCTGGGTAGCAATGTCCACAGTGGACTGGGTCCCTTTGTAATACTTAGAATTGTAACGTGCACATAAGAAGCTAGTTCATCGAGGTTAAGTGTGAGAAGTCTTGATGCCTTGGATTAGTGAGTGTGAAGGAGTACTTTAAAAATATTCCTTCAAAAAATAAGGAGGAAGGGACCTACAGTCCTGTAGATGGTCCATCCATTCAGCCATGTTAGCGGTCTTCTGATAAAGAAGCCCGTTGAGCCTGGCCTTTCCCAAGAATAACTGACCACAGACCCTAGCAATACATATTCCCATACGGTATCCCGTTGTCACTTATCATGGTTTTGCTGGCAGACTTCAGAAGCATGTGTGTGTGTGTGTGTGTGTGTGTGTGTGTGTGTGTGTGTACTGGGAGAGATTCCTATCTGCACGACTCCAAAATGGAGGCAAGATCTAACCTTCACTCTAGAAGGTCATGAGGCAGAGAGCCTGCCCTGCCACACTCATCCTGGGAACTAGGGAACCATCCTCTCTGGGATCAGGACCTTCCTCCTGGGGACTGACTCTGGAGAAAGTACAGAGATGCAATGGAGAGTCATCCAGATGGTTCTGCTGCAGGAACAAGATCCAGTGTTCATAGCCATTGCCAGCACAAGGAAGAGTAAAGTCTCTGCAGGCGAGGCCTCTGCTGTTCCCGCCAGGTCATTCCCAGGACAAGATTTCATCTCTGATTCTAAGGACCACCTCTTCTCACTTTCTCCACATAACGTCCGGGTTCTGTGTGAAGAATTTGCATCAGCAAACCTCCTTTGTCCTCATTCGGGTGTCTACAGTCAGCTCCTACGCCTATCGATGAGAACATTCTAGAATTCATCTTTTAGCACATGTCAGAGGTGGCATTTAGAAGAAGAGCTTTGGAACATGCAGCCTTCTGGTGCACAAGAGTGGCCAGGTGAATCAGATGCTACTGAGATTCCTGCGCCCTGACTGCTGTGTTGTAGACACATTAACACAACTCACTGCTAGATAGAGCTAACGTAGACACAGACATCGCCGCAGAAAGGCTTTCATCCTGAACCTTACCTCCAGATCATTTAATAACTGGTTAATTTATAATAATCCACCTCACTTCCTCCAGTTTAGCCAGGGTCCTTTCCCCAGTCCACCCCATAATCACTTAGTACTTTCTCTGTCGTCAGAAACAATCCACTCTGTCTTTGTGGTGAAACAATCACCTTGTGTCCATTATGTCGTTCACACAAAACTTAAAGAAATGGTTTCTCGAAATATACATTCAAGCAGAGGACAAGTTACAAACATGAATTTTAAAAAGCTGAGATTCAAAAGAAAATATGCCTGATAAATTTTTGTTGAGAGCAAAACCCAAGTCCAACGGATCCCTTTTTAAAAAAGGAAATGAGAATCTACCAGTGTTAATAGCGAGAATTAGTTTAAAAGTTTACTACAGGTGGTGTATCTTTGTTCTCATGTTCTGATTGGTGAGAACACACACACACACACACACACACACACACACACACACAGTTTTACCTAAATACAACAGGTGATGGTGCAAGAGTAAACACTTTCTCCTACTGAGCTCGGCATATGGACCGCTGTTTAAAACAAGCAATCACCAACTGTGAGAAGTCCCATAGTGTCAACTTACCATACAGGGCCACGGCTTTCCTTGTTAAAAGGAATGATCCTGTTTCCACGGTAACTGAGGAAAACTTTAATTTATGAGCAACGCGCTGTCATCAATAGACATTAGTAACTTAACTCATCCTCCCTATAAAAAAACTATAAGACAGCCAGGCAGACACACCTTTTATCCCAGCACTCAGGAGGCAGAGGTAGGCAGATCCTCTGAGTCTGAGGGCAGCCTGGTCTACAGAGTGAGTTCCAGGATAACCAAGGCTACATAAAAGAGAAACCCTGTCTCAAAAAAAAACCAAAAAGAAATGAGAAAAAAATAAAATATGGAGTTTGGTACTTATTTGGAGAGAGGATGCCTCGTTCCTCTCCTTTTCGGTCCTCTCTTTGGGCACAGATACTGAGGGTCAAAATAACATGGAGAACAGGCAGCTGATTCTCAGGTGTGGAGCTCAAAGGTGAGGGCTCATGCATAAAGCAGCAGGAATCAGGAAGCAGATGTGGAAGTCTGACTTGGAGTGAGATTCCCTTTCCACCACACACTAGGGGCAGATACACCTAAGGCCACAGAGGAAGACTTGACAATAGGAGGAGCTTCACAAAGGACAGCAAGAGCTACCCTCATCATGCAGAGACAAAAGGTAACCCGACGGCATGCGAGCCCTCCTGACTTCAGCTGAGGATTGGTGAGAAGGAACAAATCTCAGCAGGGCTTTTCCCTGAGTTTGTGAAAAAGGAACAAGAGCCCTTTTCTCTATCAGGAACAATGGGTACTCAGAGCCAGAAAGAACACTTCTGTTGTCAAAATGATGCTCCGCGACACACATCTATCTGATCTTGACCGCGTGAACCTCACCCTCACTGTTGTCGTGCCAGGTTTGAGAGCAGGGCACCAGAACTGGCCTGTCAATCCCAGGGCCCTCTTCCCTACTGTTTCCAAACCATTTAAACCAAAACTGTAGTTTTGGCGAGGCTGTTGAAAAGACTCAGAGGTTAAGAGCACTTGCTGCTCTCTAGAGGACCCAGGTTCAATTCCTAGCACTTGTATGATTGCTCAAAATCATCCATAACTCCTGTTGCAGGAACTCTAGTGCCCTCTTCTGGCCTCCATAGGCTTCTGCATGCACGTGGTGCATATAAACTCAAACAGAATACACATATTCATAAAATAAATATGAGATGGACATGGTGGTATAAGCCTTTAATCCAAGCAAAGCAAGATACAGTGGCAGGTGGAGTGTATCTTTGTGAGTTTGAGGCCAGCCTGGTCTACAAAGTGAGTTCCAGGCCAGTCAGAGCTACATACTCCTTTCTCTCTCTCTCTCTCTCTCTCTCTCTCTCTCTCTCTCTCTCTCTCTCTCTCTCTCTCTCTCTCTCACACACACACACACACACACACACACACACACACACACATGGACAACAAATAATAGACTTAAGAAAGTGAAAGTTTTCCTTATTTATCTTACCTGGAAAAAGCTAAACAGTAAATACAAAAAAAAACGCGCATTGATAGCCTGAGTAAATAAAAAAGGGGAAGCCTGCCACAGCCTGCCACTTACGAGGCGTTAGATGCTCGTTTGTGAATATGTGCACTGTCCATCAGTAGGCTCTTTGCGGTTGCAGTAATAGAAATGTGATCAGACAAGGAGCAGACATGGAAATAGATGGATCTGGTAGTCCTGGGAAAGCTACCTCCCAGGAAAGGCAGAGGCAGAGAACTTCCAGGGTGGCAGGGGTCCTAGGCATGCAGCCTCACTTCTTCCTTCCCTCTGTGGAGGTCCATAGGCCCCAAGCACCATAGCCATGACTCACCACAACCTGGAGAGGCTGGCTGTAAACGGAGCCCCAGGTACAAACGACTTAGGGAAGGCCTGCTTGCACAGGCTTGCTTGAGATATCCACTCATGACCACCAAGTGTGGCCAGAGGGTAGATAGTACAATATGGTGGTGACACTCTTGATCACTGTGTTCTTGCTACGTACAAAAAAAAAAGTGAGGGGGTGGGGGTCAAGGCAGACTAAGTTGCTGTGTATATCCCCAAAGCAAAGGATTAATGAGAGGACCGGGAAAGGGTAAAAGTAGACCACAAAAAGGGCATGTGGCTATAAAGATAATTCTTTATATGCATTGTAATCTGACATTCTGGTCATCATGGGTAGGTAAGAAAATGTCC
Organism: Tokudaia tokunoshimensis; assembly: GCA_036184795.1. Classification (NCBI taxonomy): domain Eukaryota; kingdom Metazoa; phylum Chordata; class Mammalia; order Rodentia; family Muridae; genus Tokudaia; species Tokudaia tokunoshimensis. Next base: position 6,341,664 of record BTHU01000022.1, read on the forward strand.
GTGGCTCTTGTATCTCTTGCCTCTATAAAAATGCTGCAAATGTACCGGGCGATGGTGGCGCACGCCTTTAATCCTAGCACTTGGGAGGCAGAGGCAGGCTGATTTCTGAGTTCAAGGCCAGCCTGGTCTACAGAGAGAGTTCCAGGACAGCCAGGGCTATACAGAGAAACCCTGTCTCAAAAAAACCAAAAAAAAAAAAATGCTGCAAATGCTACCTGGGAAACAGCAAGACTCCAGACTCCAAATTGCCTTAGTGGTATACTCTACCAGGGGAAACCTTTGCTCTGCCTTCCTCGAATGTCTGGATACACAGAGTTTATCTCTGCACCCGTGAAGCCCACCTGCCAACTCTCACGCTCCTCAGAGTGACATCACACTGAGGGAGAGAGATGGCTAGTGAGGGACAGAGGGGCCCACAGATGCAGGGACACTGGTCAGGAGGCAAGATGAGTCTCCTGTGGCTTTAGCATAGGAGACAAAGGTCCTAGCACAGGTGTTGTAAGCTTTCCTCTGGCCCTGGAACTCCCAAGCCTTCTTAGAACCTCAAAGCCCAGTCCATGATGGATGCAAAGATGATGGAAGTGGAGACAGAAGTAACAAGAACAACTGTTGACCTCATGTCCTTGTGGGTAACACTGCGGACATCTGTATAGCAAATGGAGATTCGCTCTCTCTCTCTCTCTCTCCCCCCCCCCCAATTCTTGCCCTGTTCCTTCCTTATAAAACAAGTTAACCTACACAGGTGGGAAGATGAATAAATTAAAAGGCACCACAGTGTTAAGAGATAAAGAAATGAGAGACAATCCTTTTGATCTTCGGTGCGGTGAAATCTGCTAACAGCCCAGCCTCCACTCACAGAGGCTGGTATTTCATGATCACCCCTGAGCTATGGATACAAAAACACTGGTAAGAGGAAAAATACTTTGAGGCTTTTACATAAAACCTCCATGACTTTAACACCATGCGATGAAGTATGAGAAGTGTGGGTCCCACGGTGATTAACCAGATTTTATAGGCAATGTTTCAAACAAGCACCAGGCTGTGTGTCTTCAGCTATTGTTGTGATGATTTCATTAGGTTCTCTGATAAATAATGCAGGCTCTAATGATGCATTTCCTCTTTAAAAAAAAACAAAACAAAAAACAACCCACCATGGAAACTCCATTTCATAAAGCAAAGAAGAACTATGGCTTCTGTTTAATTTTTATTACTTTTAAATTAATCCATAAGGCCTTAAGAAGTGGATACCGACTTGAAAGGGGAGGATAAAAGGGAGGGAAAAGGTTTACCTGTTTAAAAGGTGAACTCATGCCCTGGTGAGTGGAAAATGGATCTAGGTCAATAGCCAGCATGGAAGCCCCACCTTCCTCCACTAAGCTCTTTCCAGATCACAAAAGGAAAGCGATCCTGCCACATTAAAACTCTCCATAACGATAAACCCTGATTTAATGCAGTCATTATTTTTCCATTAAATCTGAATATCATCTAATGCATGGATGTTATTTTAGACCTACTACACTAATGCAAACCCAGCATTCCTTATAAATCAGACCTAAATGCTCAGTCAGTTGTCATTACTGCTATTGACAATCACAGGACCTCATCCCCAAGGGCACCGCCTCCTCAACCCCAGACACAGGAGGAAGGAACAGAGATGCATTTAATCTCCAGTGGAGAGATGCTTGCTAGAGTGCATGGACTGAGTTGGTAACGCCCTGGGGCTCTCTGCCTAATTTGGTCCAACATGTAACCCTTGCTTCTCCGGGCCACATGAGGCTGGGAACAGTTCAAAGTTGCATTAAAAACACCAGGGGAAAAGACATTTCTTTAAGGGTTTAAAGCAGAGGAAAGTTGATGGTGGAGATTGGGCCCATTGGGAAAGATGTCTATGAAAGAGCTGAGAGACTGAACAGGAGATGGTACAAACCAAAGAGTAGTAACCATGGGCAGTTCTGTAACCATGGGCACTTCTGTAACCATGGGCAGTTCTGTAACCATGGGCAGTTCTGTGACCATAGGCAGCTCTGCTCCTTGACTGGAGACACACAGAGAAGAGCAAGTGACACCAGGAACCATGGGCAAGTGATGTTGGGAGAATATGGTAAACACATCAGGCATTCATAGACTCAGACAAGACTTGAGCAATGGTGATAGCGCTGTTGAGCCAAGGCAGTGGTGGTGCATGACTTTAACCCCAGTGCTTGGGAGGCAGAGACAGGCAGATCTCTGAGTTCAAGGCCAGCCTGGCCTACAAAGTGAGTTACAGGGCAACCAGGGCTACACAGAGAGACCCTGTCTCAAACAAATGCTATTTAAGTCACAAAGCAGAAACCTTATGTGCCACCTACCTATTGGCCAAATGCATGAGAAGACGCTGATATGAGAGTCTCAGAAATGTAGAGACACTTGTCCCTGAGACAAGAGCCACTCGGAAGAAGGAAGGGTGTGACCACGGATAGCCATGTTCCTATTCGATTGTCTGCCTGGGCTGGGCAGCTCCAAACTTTGCTTCAAGTGCTACCACACACATTCTGCTAAGAACCACCCAGGTTGGTAAGAATTTGCTCAATCACTGTTAATTTGCTGAACCCTAAATAGTCTGTGGGGTGCAGAGTATCACAGGTGTTCCCCAGGGGTTTAGTCTAACCTCTGGGGAGAAACCGTTCTAGGAGGGCTTTGTCCTGGGCCAGGTTCTGAAGTTAGAACCCAGAGATGTCTCTTCCAAGTATCCTTTACCACTGTTGTCTGACTTGGGGATAGGCACACACGCTACAGAAAAGGCTGGTGAGAGCACAGCATCAACCTGATTGTAAGATTGAGCCCAAGAGGGTTCGACCTGTCTTAAGCAGGATTTTGCCCTGCAAACTTAGGAACTAAAAGCCATAGGCAAAGTTACGTGTGATTGTGGGAACTGACAGCAGAGATTTATTTGCCTACCAACCAGAGGTCGACAGTCAGCTGAAGAAGAAAGAGAAATAACCACAGAAACCCAACTGCAGCCCAAACCTTGAAAGCAAGTCATCCCACCCGCCACAGAACTTGGTAACTAGTGGAACCAACAGATTCCTTTAGGGTTTTAAATGGCTCAAACTTTCTATTGCTAGCTGGGAGAGTCCTAAGTGATGCAGGGTAGTTGGTTCTCCAAAGTATCAGCGTGTGCCAGATTTATTTATTTTACTTATTTACTACTATTGCTTTCTTGTAAAGTTATTAAGAATTTTTTATCATGTCTCCCAGGAGCTAAAATAGGGATCATCTTAACTCTCGTTGGATGGCAATATATTTCTCATCCTTAATGTATATCCACCTTAAATATATTTCCAGTGTAATATAAACACCCCCACCATTGTCCTCCACCTCAAGATGACTTTCTTTTTTTAAAAGATTTATTTATTATACATGAGTACACTGTAGCTGTCTTCAGACACAAGAGGGCATCAGATCCCATTACAGATGGTTGTGAACTACCATGTGGTTGCTGGGATTTGAACTCAGCATCTCTGGAAGAGCAGTCAGTGCTCTTAACCACTGAGAGGACTCTCCAGCCCTCAGGGTAACTTTCTTAACTTCCAATGTCTGCAGAGAAGCCACACCTAAGCTCCTGTCATCTGGCTGATGTAAAATATCTGCATCCTGCCTTTTATTATCTTTGTTCAGATGTGATCTAAGGCCCTAGGCACTCACTCCAAGGGGCAGGCAAACCCCGTGTAAGCCAGCTTCCATGATGCCTCCCCTCTCTGGTCTTACTGCAGGTGACGTTGGTAGTCAAAGCTAGCTTGCCTGTCACCTTCTCCTCTTGGATGATAGGTCTCCATACGTGAACTTTAAGGTGCTCCCTGAAGTCAAACACATGGTGTAGGAGGTACTCGGTACAGGCTGCCCAATGACCGATTAAATCTGTGCACTTTTAACTTTACTATCCTAACAATGTGCTAGGAGGCTTTGGGTCCCTTTTTACCTTTGCTTCGAACAATTCAAGATATTTCATAAACTTACTTTTCTGGTACTGACAGGGTGTAGAGACGGCATGAGGAAACCCACTACTTTGAATTCTAATCTAAGAAATCAGTAATGTAAGAATAGATGTGTTTTGCCTTGTATTCTGATAGGGTTAGAAGCCACAGTTCCTGTCTAATGCAATGGGTTGCCCAGTTCCTTCCATTTGTAGGTTGTGAGGTTGGCAGCCTAGGGGTTAGAGGTTATATGGATGGCAGATTGGACTGGGTGGGTTAAGTGGCATGGGGGGGGGCAAAAAGTTGAGGTGGGTGGGAGGAGCCCCAGGAGAGCAGTAGTGGGTAAATCTGATTAAAATATACTGTAGACATATGTGAAATTCTTAAAGAGTTAATAAAAACTAAAACATTTAAAAAAAGAGCACTCTCGTTACTCACAGTCCTGTCCATGCATAATTTAGGACTCAGTTGTCAAGTTCCACAAAAAAGCATGGCAAGATGAAGAAAGCTTTCAGCATGTATGATCTGTAGAACAATCTATAATGTTTTGGGGAAATGACATTGTACAATATTAAGTCCTAAAAGGCATAAAAAAAAAATCTGACCTTTGACTCAATGGTTTATCTCTGGTAAAGATGTCTGCCCTTCTCCTCAGAGGTACTCCATACATTGTGACTCGTTATGTGGTATGTGTTGATGCTATATTTTGAAAGTTTTTTGTTTATTATTATTATTACTTTTATTTTCTTACAGTCCAGTCGTTACCCCCTTCCCTGTTCACCCTCCCACAGTTCCTCATCCTGTTGTTCCTCCTCCCTGTCTCCAAGAGGATGGCCCAACCCCTTCTATCCCCCATCCCCCACCCCCAACTCCCCACTAGGCCTCTCCACTCCCTGGGGCCTCAAGTCTCTGGAGAGTTAGATGCATCTTCTCTCTGGGTATATCACTCACACCAAAGAGCAGTCTCATGCTATTCATTCTCACTGATAATAGCACATGAGGCCTAGAAATATGTCTACAGCTTTCTTTGGGTTTCCTAGGTGCAGTCCTACAAATTGGAACTTCTTGTTATGCATTCTGTATATAATATACAGAGTGGGGGCTATTTATCTGAGCAAGAAAGCTTACCAGCTGTTACGCTGTGGAGGAATATCACACACACACACACTCACACATGGCAACCGCTACCTACCTGTGTCCCTCACCCTCATCCACCCACCGCAGCATTGTTAACGGACCCAGTCTTGTGAAGGTCTTATCCGCTGCGGCTGAGCGTTCGAGTGTACGACCGCTGCCTCATCTCCAGAAAACAGCATTGCATAGCAGACTTTCCCATCCTTCTGCTCCAAACGTTTTTTTTTTCCTCATGAGACTTGGAAAGAAGGGTAGGAATGTCCTGCTTGTGGGTAAGCATTTGCCAGGCACCTAACTACCTGTTTGCTAACGGACTCCCACTGTATACAGTGCTCCCCTGACCAAGGCTGACAGCAGAAGCAGTCCGTGGGTATAAATGTTTGGCTACTAAGCTGACTCCACTGGTGACACCAGTTGCTTGCTGCACAAACCTGGGGACCTGAGTTCAAATCCTGGGGGCCACGTCAAGGAGGAGAGAAAGAACCGACTCCACAAGATGACCTCTCGCTTCCGCACGTGCATCATTGCGTGCGTACTCATGCATGGCACACACAACACACACACGCATGATAATAACACATAGAATTTAAAATTATTTAGGATGCAGTCTGATACCATACGTAGTTTATAAAACTACAATCGTAAATCCTGCCCTAGGAACTATGAGCTTTCTAGTCTAGCAGAAGGGTTAGCCGGTCACACTGGGGCTGACTGCATTAATTCACTGGCTGGTTAACTTACAAAAGGTTAAGCACTGGGTGGGGGCGGGGAAAGGGCCTATGGAGCATCAGCCATCCCTGCCAATCATCGTTGGTGCTCAGTGGATCAGCTCCTCCCCTGAGTGGGGGAGGGGAAGGGGCCGCAAAAGGAGGAAAGACCCTCAGTCACATTAGAACCAGCGCGCTAGGTCACCAAAGTCTTTCCTTCTACCGCTACTTCTGACTACGGTATACGTCACCTCTGTTAGACACTGTTGAAATCCACTTGGCTGTAGAAGATTGTTACAGGCAATACCTGACTAGCCATCCCAAGAGAGGGGCCTCCTTCCCTAAAGTTCTACAGAAGTAGCCCTGAGGGATCACCGGGGTAGGTGATAGGTCCCAAGAGGGGACCAGGCTTTATACATTCAGAAGGATGCCTTACATTCTCTAGGGAACCATTTTACTCACATTCATGAGAGCCCTGGGGAACAGAGTCTCTGATGCCTGCTGTGGTGATTCGTTCACTTACATTTCTTTCTTTCTTTTTTTTTTCTATTTCTTCTTTTTTTTTTTTTTCTTCCGAGACAGGGTTTCTCTGTGTAGCCCTGACTGTCCTGGAACACACTCTGTAGACCAGGCTGGCCTCAAACTCAGAAATCCGCCTGCCTCTACCTCCTGAGTGATGGGATTAAAGGAGTGTGTCACCACTGCCAGGCTACATTTCTTTTTTAAAAACAAATTTGGTTTTTCTTTCTCCATCTCACTTCCTACACTAGCTCCTAGGAATCACTCTCAACAAGGCCTATCCAGATTCTGACTTAGAGGGACCCAGGCTGTCAGTCCTCTGCGAGAACCCCCTGTCTACAGAGGCTAACAACCATATCCAAGGGGTGAGCACGGGGTTGAGCAGAGGCCGGGAGAAAAGGTAGGTAATAGAACAGTCACCCGACAGAACTGTCTCAAGGATGGAGCCTTGTCGGAGATCACCTGAGCCAAGTCCACGGGAGGGATGGGGGCAGCGGCAGAGCTCTGGCTGCAGATGGAGAGGAAGGTGAAGGTTCCGCTCAGGCTCTACGAGCAGTGCTTAGCAATGCAACCGCTGACGCAGGGCCACTCTGTGACCTCAGGCCTCTCAAAGCCCGGCAGCAGCGAGCGGAAGTGCTTAGTGCTTAGGCAGCTGAAGAGAAAGGGTGGCGGGGGTGGAGGCTTGGGGGGAGAGGGCATTCGCTGAGGCTGCTGGGAAAGAGCAGAGTGGGCAAGTCAGTGACCAGAAGTCAGTTAGGGAGAGGGTCGAAGATCGGGAAGGGTCGGCGGGGTTGAGGGCCAGGCCAGCCACTTCCAGACCTCAGGGTGCTGCAATGAGAAGTTGACTAAGCAACTAGGGTTTCCCAGACTAGAGTGAAATTGAGCTCTTTAAGAAAAGAGCCTTCATTTAACCTGTTCTTTAGCCATCGGGAGCTCTACTACCCTACAAAAGTTCCTTTTTGGGGGGTATGACCTAGAGAGTAAAACATACGTTTGTCCACAAGTGCTCACATCCACAAAAGCAATTCAGTCTTCTTCTCTTGCTCGGACCACATGTCAGTAGAAGCTGGGGACAGGAAGGGGAAGGGGTGCCCCTCTTGTCATTGCTTGTAGGACCTACCACTCAATTAGAAGTAGGCAAATATCACAGTCATAGCAATGTCTACAGATGCTCTGACGTATAATGTGATTTTGTTCTAATAAACACGATGTAAATGAACAATATCTTATTTCACAAGAGTGCATTTCCAAGAGGCAGGGCAAAGGGTTCGGTTGATAAGGGGCTTGCGGTGTAAGTATAAGGACCTGAGCTTGAATCCCCAGTGCCCACACACCTGAATGTGCCTGTAATTCCAGCCCTGGGAGGCAGAGACCTGAGGATCCCAAGAGTTTGCAGACCAGTTAAGCCCACCAAGCAGCATGCTCTGGGTTCTCTGAGAAACACTGTCTCAGTTAAAGAAGGTGAGAGAGATTGAGGAAGACACCCGACGTCAACCTCTAGCTTCTGAATATTCATGAACGCACATACGCACAGCAGCACGCATGAATAGACACGTGACCGCATACACGGGTACAATCTCACACAGGCCTCCTTCACTATGACAGTGAGATATATACAACTTGAAGAGAGGAAACATCGGAATGTAGGTTTGGGCTGATGGGATTCCGGGGTGTCTATTCTTGGTGATATGGCTGTGTTACTCTCAGAAGAACATCATGGCTGAAGTGTGTGGCAGAGGAAAACCACCCACCTCGTGTTAGCCAGAAAGCTGAGGGAGAAAGATCCAGTGTCTCAATATAACCTTCAAGGGCATGTTTTCTGCCTGTCACCTGCAGCAAGGCCCTACCTTCCAATAGTGCTATTCACTAAGATCGGAGACACTGACCGCTGAGTGTTAGGAGATAGGACCTGAGACCAATAAAGTAAATCCACGCCAGTTCTCATGCACCATAAGTGAATCTGAGTTTCACCTTGCATGCATCTGGTTTATCCCTTTCAAGTTATGCCCAGAACTGGAATGTCTCACACAGTTGTTAGCAAAGCAAAGGCAAGCCATGTCCACAAGTGTATTTTGTTCACAAGCATTTGGAATTCCAGCACATGGAAATTTAGTATTTGGGGAACTCCACCCTACTGCGATTGTTATAGGAAGACAACACAGCTTGGATCCTTAATACCACACCTAAGATGCAGTTCAGAGAAGTAATGCCAATACTATTTCATGGAGAGGGTTTTGTTTTTCCAGCAGACAGGTGGGCTTAGCATTAGAAGAGAATCATTCATTCCTAAAGCATTAATGGTATGTATTTGTAAGTGAATCTCATTTTAACATTGATTTCCATTATGTCAGAGACAGGCTCCCCAACTTCTACTCCTCTCCTTTAGCTGCGATGACAGACAAGGTGCGACAACAGTTTCCTAATGGCCAGTTGCTTACCCGACGGGCAGTGTCTTACAAAGGAGCTCCAAGTGAAAGACAGCCCACGGCTCACCCCTGTACAGACAGCCTTCAGCTCCTGGGCTCTTCCGGGAGTTTTGTGATGGGCAAATGTGAGCAGAGACATGCCAGCCCAAGGATGTTTGCTTCAGCAGACATGCAAGAACTGAGAATGGCTCAAAATGCGCTAGAGGGCACATGGGGCACCAGGCTGAGATACAAGGCTCATCGAATAGAAACGCGGGAGGGCTCAACAGAATACGGAGAGTTCGAGCGTTAGACTGGACTGAGGTCAAATGCAGGTTTCCACTCTAACCAGGTGCTCATGATCAAATAATTCCATTTAATTCAGAGCCTGTTCCTTAGTTTAGAAAAGGATCATTTAACAGCTGATGAGGACTGGCCATACATCCAGACAGGTTGGCAAACCATTCAGTAAAAGGTTGGAGATGTATAGCACATCTCTAGCACAACCATTCATCTATACCACCGTAGTATGGAACAGCCACAGGCTATATGTAAATGAACGTGTGACTAGGAGTGAATCTGTGTTCTAACAAAATTTTATTGACAAAACCAGGAAACAGACTGGCAGTGACCAAAGGTCCACATTCTGGTAAGTTTCACGTAGAATATGCCAAATACGTGGCCTGGGTGATATATCGGTTCCGAGCCTGCTTATCCTCAAGCAGGGGCCATGTGTGCCTCTTCGAATCCCAGGGAACTGACTCATACAAATTACATTTCCAATCCTCTTTGCCAGAAGACTAGAGCGAGCCAATGAGAAGCAGTGGTAGGAGGGAGCTTGGCGGTCAAAGAGCGCCCCCATGCAGCCTGCCATCCTGATAGGCTCAGTAGAAGACTGAAAGTGGAGTTGACCAATGAGAGGTAGAGGTGGGAGGGAGCTTGGAAGTCAGGAAGCTCTCCTTGCCGTCTGCCATTCTGATAGGCTCAGTCTGTCTACTCATATCCCCGGTTTCCAGTTCCTGCTGGGAAGCCGGGCCACCAAACCTTGGTAAAACTGTTCTTTCCTTTAATCCCTCCCACTGGTGGAAGCACTTGAGATCTCGGCCCCCCAAAACCCTCTGCTGTCTTCTCCCCTTTCCCTCCGTGTCCCCGGTAACTACCGCCCCATACTTCCATTTAAATCTGTTGAGCTGATCAGCCTGAGCTCATTTGTCTTCCAGACTGGACGTGACTGAACAAGTTAGTTCTCCATAAACAGTCGCTGTTCTTGATTTATTCCTCTTAACGCTCTGGGTGTCTTTAATTTCATTAGAGAATGTTTCTGCATTGTGCCTGTGAATTGGATATTATACAGTGCCTACAAGGAGAAATGCAGACTCCTAGTTATTAAGTTAATAAGTGCATAATGAGCACCTACTGTGTGCCGGGGAACAGAAAGTATGCTGTACAATGAACTGGTGGATGGATTCACCACCCATCCCAGCGTTTTCATATTACACACAAGTTGGGCCCACCGACAAACGTAGGTAATGTTTATTGGAAATGTTATTTGTGCCAGGCTCTCATCTAAGCATTTTAAATATTAATAATTTAACTTACTTAACTCACATAATAGCCCAGCGAAGAAGGCAGCACCATTGTCTCATCTTAAAAAGAAAGAAAGAAATAAAGAAAGAAAAACTGATGCACGGAGATAAAAGAATGTGTCCAGAAATACTGCCAGCAAGCGGTGGAGCTGGGATTTGAACAGAGACCATCAGGGGCTTCACCTCAAGTACCTCCCTCCCAGAACAGTGAGCGGAGTGGTCAAGGCCGCCATGAGAATCACATCCTCCTTCAGTTCAAATTATATATTCCAACCATTAGTGACTTGGCAACCCCTTGTTAGAACAACTGAGACGGCAGCAGAAATAACGAAAAAGTCGTTACGTGTCTCTTTACGACTCCCACGGACTCCACAGAAGGATGAGAAAGTCAATAAGGAGCCCGATACACCAGCCATAAAAAAACACTTGCAAATAGTCCAGAAGCCGACAGACACCAGGAAATCCATAAAGTCAGACTTCGGTGGTGGGTAATGATCTAGTTAGGGCTTTTTTGAAAATATCTAAGCTGATGATGCTTTCTTCAAATAAAAGCTTTCGGGGGGGGGGACATTCTCCTGGCATATATAACAGTTGGCAGATAGGAATGATTTTCCTCTTTAGCACTGGGCAGAATATTCTAGAAGCCTCTCTGTGCCCCGTCTCCAATTCTTAGAGGCTCCTTGAGTAGTCTCCCCAGGGGCCCGTTTTATAAAGCTATCACACTGATTCATTCAATGCTCTCAGAACCGCTGAGACAGAGATTAACCCAAGGTCATTCAGGGAGTTATGGTAGAGTCGCGGTCAAGGCTGTGCTGCCATACTCTTTAAACTTGGATTTCCAGGAGCTGTCTTCCCAGTGGGCAGCTGTGGGTTTCTCTCCGAGCCATCCACGTGGCAGCAATGGGAAGCCTGAGCAGAGCGTGGCTTCAGCATCTCGGTGGAACGGCCCCGCCCACCCCGAGGGGCTAGCCTAGCCACACTCAGTTATGTAGTTAAAGCAGCAAGAGCTGAGCAGCTCTCTGATCTACCTGGGGCAACATTTAAAACTGCCCAGCCAGAAGCATTTCCCAGGGTATCAAAAGCCCAGACTACTGTGAGTAGTCGAGCAGGTTGTTGATGCAGATCTGGTCCGCCCCCCACCCCATCCTCCCCCGACCCTACCCCCATTCCTCTCGCTGCTGCACACAGTCCTTTTATGGTATGGCAGAAGGGTTCCATTGCATTTGAGCCCAGAGTCAGAGAGTACCCATGGGCTTCCGCACCGCAGTGGTTTTACACATCCCGTGTTTCTCTGAGCTGTTCTCTTGATATAACCAACAAACCCCAGCTGCCATTTAACAGCGTGAGGTTCCCAGATCTCAGCATGGGGAAAGAAAAGCCCTGGAAAAGCCCACCTTTGAGACAGCAGTGCTCTGGGCCTAGGAAACCAGAGTTAGAGACAAATGCCTGCTAACTAAACAAGACAAGCTGTGGGTATAGCAGCCGGGTAGTAGGGTACGTTAGCCTTGCCAGGCAATGTCCGCTATCTGGAGATGTACATTTCAGATCAATGCTCAGAGAACATTACTGATAGTCCAGACACCTCAAACCACCCTGCATTTCACATTTGCAGATGGAGTCCAGTCCTTCAGATTTCCTCTCCTCCTAAATAAACTATGATCCTGACTTAACTCTCTGCAGAGAGCAGAGTGAGAACCGCTCATCTGCTTTCTGTTCCTTCTCTCTGACTGGCTTGTTTTCTTTGCACAGACAGAAATTCAGAAGTTGTACTTGAATTACCATCACGCCAAGTCTTACAGAGACACGAGGTTCTGACAGTTTTCCTTTGACGGATTAGACAGTCATTATTTTGTTCTGGCTTTTAACAGCTTTTCAACCTAACCTCCGTCCTGTGCTCTCTCCACTCTAAGATGACAAGGCAAATTAGATGCAACCTCTGCACTTTCTCTGGCTACCTTTCCAGAGACCCTGAGTCCCTAATGTCTGTGAGGTTATTGGCTTGCTTTGTTTGTTCTTTCCAGTGAACTCTTTTTTTTTTCAAATTCCAGGAAATTGGTGAAGTTCATATCATAAAGGAAAAAAGCCAGTGTCCCAATGTCTGCTACATTAGGATGTCCTCCCATGGGATTGGGCATGATCAGACTTGGCCACAAATCCAACATCACCTATTTTCCTGTGTTCCTAGTACCCCCACTTCCTTTGACAGAAGGCTTGATGAAGTCAGACTAATGTTGAAGAACTGCCTTCAGCCTAGAACACCCAAAGATCTACCCCACCTGACTTTAGACCCATGGAACTCATGGGTCTCTCTTAAAAGGATGAAAGCTACACCCATCCCGGCATGTCTGTCAACCCTGCATGGAGAGCTGAGGTAAAGGGATCATGAGATTGAGGTCAGTATGAACTACATAACAAGTTCAAGGCTGGCTGACACTGTAAACTACACAGAAAGACCCTGTCAACAACAACAACAATAATAATAGCAATAACAATAATAACAACAACAATAGTGTTAGGATTTGAGGGAAACTTTTATTTTCCATTATGTATTTCCTGTGATATAAAGGAAACTCATTCTTTTTTTTAAAGATTTATTTATTATATGTAAGTACACTGCAGCTGTCTTCAGACTCACCAGAAAAGGGCATCAGATCTCATTACAGATGGTTGTGAGTCACCATGTGATAACTGGGAATTGAACTCAGGACCTTCAGAAGAGCAGTTAGTGCTCTTAACGGCTGAGCTAAACTCGTTCTTCTTAATCACCTCTCATACAGCATTCCAGTTTTACCATCTATGTACACACCACTACACAGTAAACTAGTCTATCATGTTTTGGAATTTCTCATGTGGGTTCTGGGGGGTGTGTGTGCATGTGCGTGTGCGTGCGTGCGTGCATGCGTGCCTGTGTGTGTGTGTGTGTGTGTGTATGCACGCGCGCACGTGTGTTCACATGCGTGCTCACACTCACTTTTGTTCATGGGTGTGTATGCTCATTTCTGTTCATGTGTGTGTGCTTATTTCTGTTCATGTGTGTGTGTGTGCTCATTTTTGTTTGTGTGTGTGCGCGTGCTTGCGTGTACACTCTCACTCATTTTAGTTCATGTGTGTGTGCTCATTTCTGTTGATGTGTGTGTGTGAGTGTGCACTCATTTGTGTGATGTGTGTGTATGCTCATCTGTGTTCATGTGTATTCAGTTACATGTAGAAGCCTGAGGTGAACCTCCAGTATCATTCCTCAGTTGCTCTCTACCTTGGGTTTCTGTTTCTTTCTTTCTTGCTTGCTTGCTTGCCTGTAGACAGTTTTCGCTGGCCTGGAGCTCACTAAGAAGGCTATGCCAGTGAATCCTGGACAAGGTGGCTTCCAACTCTCCAGAACTAGAACTGTACATATCCCCACACACACCCATTTCATTCGGGCTCTGGGGACAGAGCTCAGGTCTTCATGCTTACGCAACAAGCACTTTACCAAGTGAGCCACCTCCCCAGCCCTGCTTTGAACTGAAATAACGCTGCATTTTTTACAAGATATTACATAAGGGACAAAGGGGTGATAACACAGGAGGAAGCTGTCTAGAACCGCACTGCTCCGTGTTATGGCCACCTGTCACTACCAAGCACCGAGGAACTTATCTAAAATAGCATGAGCTGGAAGAAACTGTGCACAGAATTTGGAGAACATACATGCTGATGGGTGCCACGGGTATCCATGTTGCCCCTTCTGCTAGAGGTAAGAGGAATGGCTCCTTTTGGTGGTGGAAACTGCTTTCACAAGTTCCAGAAGAGTGGTGGCTTTTATCTAACTGCGAGAACTCCTCCTACAGTCCAGGCTGAGTTCATTACTAGACATCTGGACTGCCTTTGGGGGTTAAGGGACCCAACACTCACCAAAGTGAAGAGGACACCATTTTTCAACACCCTTTGCCAATGGCCGCTCAAGTTTGCATACTTCTGTTCCTCAGTCCTTACCTTCTTCCCTTGTACCTCAAGCCATAGTGCCCATGTCTAGGGCGTGGCAGTTCCTACACTCTCCTCCCCCATCCCCTCCCTCACTGAATCCTTGCAGAGCTTTGGCTATCATTGTGTGCACATGAGAGCTCAGTCCATCTCCTTCACATTCAAAGACGGTTCGCTCTTCATGGAATGAAGGGACTTTGCACCTTAGAACAAGGAAAGCAAAATCCACTGACACCTCTGTTCTGCTGAGTGTTAAAATTTTGCATATGTGTATTGGATGAAGCCTAGGCTTTTGTCTTTTCCACATGCAGCTCCCTTGTGGACTAACAGACCCTCCTCCACTTGTTTGCGAATGAGTGAAAGGAACCGGCAGCCACACAGAACAAGACAGCTACAAAGCGTGGATCGTAGGCTAAACACAAACTCTGCCATCCCCTGGCCTCTCAGAGCCTGAATATTCCCCAACTAGTACAAGACTGGTAGGTTACTGCAAGTGGACAGAGGTGAACTTAATCACAGTTAAGATCTTTCTTGTCTTATTTATTGGGGTTTTGTTGTTTTGCTGTTGTTTTTCAAGAGGGTCACACAAGGGTTGCATGAGGGTCACACATAGCCCAGGGTTGCCCAGACCTCTCAGTCCTCCTGCCTTAACCTCCCAAAGTGGGGTTACCGGTATGTGTCACCATGCCTGGTTGGTGGCAGGTCCCTAATGAATGGGTGACTTCTCTCATCATAGGAGCTTCAGGGTAATGTTCCCTGACTCTCCCTGCTTGCAAGAAAGGGTCATTTGTTATGACCTCTGAGAATATTTCCTTCCTCAAAATCCTGTCTTGAGGCATTTGCTATTAATATTATTGTTTATAACCATCTAAGACCCTTCTTCTGCATCTAGAAAAGAGAGAGGAGAAGAGCTAAGGCCAGGAGAATAGTCACACTTTCTATAGCACTTTGAACTTCCAACCAGTGACAGAGGCTGGAGAGACGGCTCAGTGGCTAAGAGCACTGACCGCTCTTCCAGAGGTCTTGAGTTCGAGTCCCAGCAATCACACGGTGGCTCCCAACTGTCTGTAATGGGATCCAATGCCCTTTCCTGGTGTGTTTGAAGACAGCAACAATGTATTCATATAAATTAAAAAACAAAAAAAAGAATGTACTCTCGAAAAGGACCTTAAGTCAATCCCCAGCACCTAATGTCAGGTGGCTCGCCAAGCACCCGTAATTCCAGATTCGTGGGATCTAATGCCTCTGGCTTCTGTGGGCACCTGCACTCCTGTGCAAGTGTAGATGCATGCACATGCACATACATACAAATACATACACACATATAAATGCATATAACCAATTTTTAAATTAAAGTCCTTTCAAGCTAGTAACAAATCATCATTAGTATTTATCACTTATTAGTTTGGGTTTTTTTAAGCCACAGAAGAAACCTCATATGTACACGGCACTAGCATGGACTCACACAACTCCCTAGGGCTGGCTGTCACTCTCAAGGTCTTCATACTGTTTGTTTGTTTGTGTCTGTGTTTGTTTTTGTGTTTGTGTTATTTTAGTATAGCTATCTGCAGATACAGTAGGATTTCCGGGCAAACAAGAAAGGACTGTTAAAGGCACCAAATGGATACAGTGCCTGGCATCTAGTGGAGAGAAGAGAATGTCCTGCTACAAAGCTCAGCATATTCCAGCATTCCACATGTGGTTCCTGAAGCTTGCATCTAGATGTTCCTGTTATTATAGGAAAGTCGCAGTCATGCTTAGTCTATTACAAAATTTAATGGAAATGCCTGTGGTAGAAAAAAAATCTACATGAGGCATCTATAAAGGGAAACCCTGTCCTTGGTTATGGACACTGACTGGCCAGGGGTCCTAAAACTGTGTGGTTAGTTCAAAAGAGGCCAGGACAAAAAGTGCTAACTGGTCATATAACTCATCCTACTGACAGCGGCCCGCTGCCTCAGGAGGAGACACTCCTGCATGGTGGGAGGCATCGCTGGCCCCGGATGGGGCTTTTAAACAGCATTCACACACCTGGCTCTGGAGTTTCATCAGATGTACAATCGGGAGTTTTAGAAACTCAAAAATACAATAGAAAGCAAATAGTTCCTGCAGTCAAGAAGAATAGGGGTAAAAAAGCAGCGCCCAGAGACTTCTCGTCTAGGCCAGTGACTTGCTACTGTGTGGTGGAGAGATGTGGCTGCTATTGTTTGCAGGACATATAACAGGAGTTATAAAACCTGGAGTTGGAACCAAAGGGCTTGTTGCTAGAAAGAGCTACAAAAGACCAGCGTCCATCCCTGCAGTTGGTAGAGATGCCCAGTGCATGCCTCTGTCTTCTCCTCTGACCCCATCATCCTCACTCAAGTCTCTGACTCCTGCATGTTGGTCAAGGAGAAAGGTGAAGTGGCCTCCTTGTTCTCTGTGGCCCAAGGAGGCTTCTTGTGCTGACTTGCATTTCAGAGGCTTTTCTGTAAACTTTCTCCTCCTAGCTTGGCTCTACCTGCCTAAGTCAGTTTGTGTTATATAAGGAGAAACAGGCAGTAGGATTCCCTTTGACCATGTGCATGCACACATGCGCGCGCACACACACACACATGCACACACACCTGTACATGAACCTGTACACACACATATTTACACACACAGTGGCCTTGACCTCAAACTCTGAGGTAGTGGAGAACATTTTAAAGCCAATTACTATCTAAGAAAAACTCCCATATCTTACTTCCCACAGTGGTGTGTAATGGCAGATACTTTTGGAAACTTCCTAATACAGAGCAACACGTTTGAAATGGGGGTAAAATGAAAAGACCAAATGAAAGCTTGCATCTGTAGCAGCTTTTAGGAAAATCGTGTTTCCAGTGATGGGTCACTGGGGAAGCCGCTGATTTGCCTGGGGATAAACAGCCTCTCTTTGGTGTGCCTTGAGAAGACAAGATCGGAACTTAATTCTAAATCTGGAAATCGTACTAAGAACTTGGTATTTTAAGGCACAGCCAAAGAAGAGGAAATGATCCGGAGCCATCCCCCCAGAAGAGGAGCTGCAACATTGTGTCTGTAACACTGTGGTTTTAGGAGAGATGTGAATAAGTAAAAAGCCAGTCTCCATGTATCATCTCACAGGCAAATGAGTGGAGCTGCAAACATTTATTCCCAGTGGGGTAACCCACACAGATGTGGCAAACCTTCCTTCTCTTACTTGTGGATGTCAGCTTTGAGTCTGTAGATAATGTGTGCTTTATTAGGAATATCCAAAGAGGCCAGGAAACCGATGTTCCTTCCTAAAGAGCAGAGAGGCAGGGAGGCAGATTTGACACTTCAACTCCATACTGAAGTGTATCTGCGAGATGCTTGAGCTTTGTGCAGGCGTGGGGGTGTGGGGCAGGGACTCGATGGGGGCTCTTGCAGCAGCTGGGCTAGGGGAAGCTCAGGGGAAGCCTGGCAGCCTGCTAATGTCCCCCAGTGTAAGCAGCCCCTTGGGTACAAACCTAAGGCTAATGAGTGATTTTACCCTTTATATCATGCTCCTCATGTCTTCCTTTAACACATTACCATAGTATCTACAAGTAAATGACTCCAGACTAAAACATCCCAAAGATTAACACTGCTTAAATTAATCTTCTTTTGAATATGGTTGCATTTCCCTAAAACTCAAAAGCAAATGCTGTTGAGTCAGAGCCGAGGGTTTCAAGGTCATTTGGTCCTGTGTGTCCCCAGGCTTTCCAAATGAAAACCCATTACTCCATGCACTTTAATATCTTGCTCACCGTGTGACCACAGCCCGATGACCTTCAAATGCAATATCTATTGCGGCCGTCACTTTCATCTTTACCTGAGTAAGACAGAATCGATGCTCTTCATCCAGCGATTCCAATTAAGCCTCTAGCAAGCTCTGCTGAACCTGCAAGCCTTGGATTTATATTGAATTAATGAAAGCCGAAAGGACCGCCCACATCACGGCCACGCATGATGCATCTGTGCCAAGACGAAATGAATCACAATGTCGCAGGGACCTTGTAGGTTGGTCAGCTGAAGCAAGGTGACAACCAGGACTTGATCATGTGAATGCACCGATAAACATCCTAGACACCCTAAACGTTATAGAGCTAGCCGCATTCGGGTTAATTACCTACAGGCCAGATGGTGTCAAAAACTGGTAAAAAGACAAACATTCCAAGTCAGTTACTTTTGCACCAATCATTTAAGTCAGCATCAAAGACAGCTGCTTAGCATCAAGTCAGCATTTAAATAAGATTTAATCTTCGGTATAACATTTATTCCCATATAGTTGGTATAACATTTATTTCTATATAGATAAACCAAGAAAAAATTACATTTGGACATCTATTTAATCGTTTTACTATTAAGATGGTTCATCCCTGAAACACAACCTTTTCATTAAAATTATTCATCTTTTTCTAATCTATTGTGTAAAATTCAAATGACATGATATGTAAAAAACATTGTATGTTGAGGCCCATATGTGTGTCTTACATTTTTTTAAATAAGATTTATTTATTTATTTTATGTGAGTACACTGTACCTAGCTGTCTTCAGACACACCAGAAGAGGGCATCAGATCTCATTAAAGATGGTTGTGAGCCACCATGTGGTTGCTGGGAATTGGAAGATCCCGCTCTTTTCTCCTCATCTCTCCTCATCTGAGCCGCCTCACTCGGTAACAGTTTCCGGCCATGTTCTCTTTCCCGCAAATGTCATGGTTTCATTTCTGTTTACCACTGAATATAATTCCGCTGCGTCCACCACATTTCCATCGCCCGTTCATCTGCTGATAAACATCTAGACGGATCCTATTTCCTTGTTATCACGACTACAACAGCAATAAATACGAACATGTGAGCAACGTGGGTCAGAGATAAAGTCCTTCAGAGAGTGGTATGGTGGGGTCCTATGACAGTTCTATTTTTGATTTGGGGGGGACCCTCACTCTGATTTCTAATAATAGCTAATAGCTGTAGCAGTTTATAAGCTCATCTGGGGGGGGGGGGCTGAGGCTCTCCTCTCCCCTCAGCCTCACAGCATTTGCTGCTGTCTCTTCTTGATGATCCCCTTTCTGACCAGCGTGAGCTGGAATCTCAAAGTAGTTAGAACATGCCCTTCCCTGAAGGCTAAGGATGTTGAACACCTTTTAAAGGATGGATGTACTGGTCATTTTGATTTTTTTCTTTTGGAAACGTACTGTTTACCTCATTAGTCCATTCTTGACTGGCAGTTTGGGGAGGGTCTTTGGTGTTCAATTTTTGAAATTATATATATTATATATATATTCTAGATATTAAGCCCCCACCTGAAGTACATCTGGTAAAGATTTTTTTCCCATCCTGCCCATTGTCTCCTTTGCTGTGCAGAAACTTTTAAATTTCATATACATTTAATTGCTAGAATTTTTATTTAAAAATGCATTTCATGAAAAAAAAAAGAAAATTGTAGGTAGACGAAGCAGTATTTGCATCTGCACTTTAAGACAGGTTCTGATTACAGCATTCGGCATAAAGGCTTTTAACTGTATAGTCTGACTTGCTGGGTTTACCTCTGAGAGGAAAAGCTGTGCTGCATACTAGAAGGCGGGACTGGATCGGATTACTCTGGTTGGTAAACTTGATTATCGTTTTTTCAACAATAATTAGCCTTTTATTTACAATAGTACTAAAAAGAGAATTCTATTTCCTATTCTCCCCTAAGCTACCAAGGAAAATTGGGGGGTAACCCCTACCCTAAGCTACATCTTGCTGCTGAGTCCACAGGTAACCGTGGGGAGACAGGTTTATAAAGAGTCCTGTGCTTGGACCATCTCAAACAAACGTGGAACTCTCCGGACTCCACGGCCCCCTGGAAGATAAACCAGAATGTCTACACGGGAGCAAAGGGAAGAGGACACATGGCAGGACAAGCGCCCGAGGAGGGTAAACATTCATTTTTGCAAGAAGCAAACTACAGGGGATGTTAATTCAGAGACAACACAGTGGTGTGCAGGTAAGTAAAACTCAAACTGTGAGCAACCAGCTCCTGAAGGGAGGACAGAGCGTGGCCTCCTCAGCCCAGGGATCAAGATCCCCCCCCCAACCAGGCAAAATGCCAGTGGCAATGCCGGACAGATTTTCCTGATGGCCTGGGTACCCTGGCAGATTTTCCTGATGCCCCGGTTACCCCAGCAGATTTTCCTGATGCCCCGGTTACCCCAGCAGATTTTCCTGATGCCCCGGGTACCCCGACAGATTTTCCTGATGCCCCGGGTACCCCGACAGATTTTCCTGATGCCCCGGGTACCCCGACAGATTTTCCTGATGCCCCGGGTACCCCAACAGATTTTCCTGATGCCCCGGGTACCCCAACAGATTTTCCTGATGCCCCGGGTACCCCAACAGATTTTCCTGATGCCCCGGGTACCCCGACAGATTTTCCTGATGCCCCGGGTACCCCGACAGATTTTCCTGATGCCCCGGGTACCCCGGCAGATTTTCCTGATGCCCCAGGTACCCCGATTAATCTGCCTACCTTTAGTTCTGCAAACAGTGGGCCGGGAAATCTATCACTCAAGAATGAGTAAAAGTATACAGTTTATAAAGACATACCCCAAGAGCCACGAAAGGAAAATGCAAGATGACTGAGGTATACATCTCAGAAGGCTATGCCCCACAGCAGTGTACGATCCCGGCCCATGCTGGACTCCGTCCACAAACCGCACGCCACACAAGTGTTAGGACGTGAGTCTGACCCTCAGCTGCCACACTAAAAAGCCAGAGTTCGTAACTTAAATTTCAATCCCAGGGCTGGGGAGGCAAAGACAAGCAGATCCCCAGGGCTCCTCGTGCAGCCATTCTCTGTGAATCAGCCAGCCCTGGCTGCCAGTGAGAGACCTATCTCATCAACAATAACAACGAAAAGGTGGATAGCACTGAAATGATGACACCAGAGTTGACCGCTAGTCTCCACTCATATGCTATGTACATATAAACATATATATATATTGTCTTAGTCAGGGTTTCTATTCCTGCACAAACGTCATGACCAAGAAGCAAGTTGGGGAGGAAAGGGTTTATTCAGCTTACACTTCCACATTGCTATTTATCACCAAAGGAGGTCAGGACCAGAACTCAAGCAGGTCAGGAAGCAGGAGCTGATGCAGAGGCCATGGAGGGATGTTTCTTACTGGCTTGCTTCCCCTGACTTGCTCAGCCTGCTCTCTTATAGAACCCAAGACTACCAGCCCAGGGATGGTACCACCCATGATGGGCCCTCCCCCCTTGATCACTAATTGAGAAAATGCCTTACAGCTGGATCTCATGGAGGCATTTCCCCAACTGAAGCTCCTTTCTCTGTGATAACTCCAGCCTGTATCAAGTTGACACACAAAACCAGCCAGTACACATATATACACATGTACACATGTACACACATACACATGTATGCATGTGCACATAAACACATGTACACATACACACATGTATACATATACACATGTATACATATACACATGTATACATATACACATGTACACACATATACTATACACATGTACACATACACATATACATATGCATGCTTACACATGTACATGTACATAGTACATGTATATATGTATACACACTTTCATGTGTACACATATACACATGTGTGCATGTATGCAAATGTACATATATACATGTACATATGCACAAATACACATGTATGCATGCACACATGCACACAGTCCGTGTGTATGCATGTACACATGTGCATATGTATGCTCATGTACTCATATACCTGTACATTCATGAGCATGCACACACATAGAAACACACACTTACAAAAAGAATACAGTCAAAAATATTTATGAAAACCAGACAATTAAATGAAATATGGCCCAAGTGGAAAAGAGAACAATAAGAGAAAAGAGATAAAGGAGGCAGGAATGGAGAGAACACATGCAGAGAAAGTGATGGTCACACTAGAATACAGTTACAGAAGACTCAAGCACACCCCAGGACAAGCTTCAGAAAATTGAACATACTGAAAAGGAAAACGGTTTTTTCTTTAAATTACTAAAACGTAATGTTAATTTTAATGATCTAATGGAGAGAAGTCACTGTGATCTGAGGAAGATAAGCAATGTCAAGGAAAAAAAGGTTCAAAGATAAAACAGAAGAGTCTCCTGAGTCTCGCCACAGGAGATTCAACAACTAAACCAATCATCAAAACAAAACAAAACAAAACAAAACAAAAAATGTCCCCAGAAAATAACATGATGTAAAACCCAGTTCTCAAACATTAAAAAAAAAAGCTGTGGAACAATTTAGAGCCATCTAAGAAAAGATAAAAAGGTCATTAAAGGGAAGATGAGTGGTACTGAATCAATATGATTGTAAAAGTAACTGCACATAATGAGATCTGAGGGAAAGAGGAGGGACGAGCATCTGGAAGAACCCAGAGCAGGGAGAGAAAGGAGTGGACCAGACATGGCCACTGGTCTAAGCCAGGTCACAGGCAGAAGGGGACGGGCAAGAAAAGAAGAGAAAAGAGAGAGCGGCCACAAGAGAGGGGACCAAGATAGCATGTGGTGAACATGGCAGGGTTATACAGAAGTGAGGAGCTAAGGAAGATTGTGAGTTGAGTTCAGGGTCATGGGGTGTGAGAGTGGAGGGACCTGAGAGGAGCGGGTAGGTGCTGACCGAGAGACCCTGAAGGCCAGCCTATGCGTATATGCTAGTGGGCATCACAGACAGCCATTTGTCCCATTTCTTTTGGACCTGAAACATATATATCAATCTCTACAAAATTTTCATCACCTTTCAGTATACACATATTAAGAATTCCAAAAATGTAGACTAATAAACCAATATCTAGGAAAGGTAGAAGAAAACTTGAGAAATAGGAGAAAGATTCCCAGGACTAAAGGAAATTATTACCAGAAATACCGAAAGGTTGTTTGAATAAGACAGAAATGAACCCTAAAGACCTCAAACAGCTATTAAAATACGGGGAGGGGTCAGGAGGAGTGAAAAGATGGCTCAGTGGTTAAGGCACTGGCTGCTCTTCCAAAGGAACCTGGTTCTTTCTCAGCACCTACATGGCAGCTCACAACCACCTGTAACTCTAGTTGCAGGACATCTGATGCCCTCTTTTGGCTCTGCAGGCACCAAGAACACGTGTGGTATACATACATGTAGACATAAAATAAAAAATAGATAAAACCTTTTAAAAAATACGTGGGCAGGAGTATTGATATGTGTGTATATGTGTGTGTCTTTGTGTACATGTGTGTATATGCATATGTCTCTAAGTATATGTGTGCATATGTGTATATACATGTATATGTGTGTGAGAGTGTCTATGTACATGTGTGTCTATGTGTTTGTATGTCTGTGTATATGTGTTGTGTGTATATGTATCTGTGTGTGCATGTGTGCATGTATATGTGTGTGCACGTATGCATGTGTGTGTGTGTGTGTGTGTGTGTATTAAACACAGTGCTGGAGATCAGACCCAGAGATGTGTACATGTTAGGCAAACCCTCTACCATTGAGCCCCACCCACAGTCCCCAGATTTAGTAATTTTTAAAAGTGTTTCATTAGCTCAGTAGTAGATACATACATAACAAAATAGAACAAAGAAATTATAAGCAAATTAAAAGCATATACAAACTTTATATTAAATAAACTGATGCACCATGTCAATAAAGAAAGGAGGGATTACTCAGCCCACAACACTAGAAAAATTGTTTATCCATATAAAAATGGAATCTTTATTTTTCAGTAGTCTGAATCAAGTAATTAAATGTATATAAAGAAAACAACTTACATATTTTGGGGTTTGCAGAAGACTCCTAGTTTCAGTGTTGACTGACAAAGGGCCTGGATACCACTGACTCATTCCTTACAGCAAGAAAGCAAGAAAGCAAATCTAGGCAAACTTAACACGCCTTTTCTTGGACCCATTATAGACATGAGCTGGTGCAGAAAGGCCTCCTGAAATCTGAAGAGCCTGGGGGAAGAAAAAGAATCTCCATCAAGACCAGCCGATCTGGAGCCAAGCTGTCAAAGCCACACTCTGGGGTCATTTAAATGGCAACTGTGACAGACGGTAGGAGGCAGAACGTTTAAGAAAGACAGTGTGCTAAAAGGGATGGTCACAGGGACCCCACTTTCGTGGGATTCACCTCCAGAAACTAACTCCATTTCTTCCAGGGAAGAGGTAAAGAAAACCAGTGTGGGATGAAAGGGAAAGCTACAAGATGCTCTTCATGAGTCAGGCCTCCTCAGTGAGGATGAGACCCACCGAACTCCCATCAGCCATTGCTCTGGCTTCTCCTGGCAAGAGGCTGTTAGTCAGGGTTCTCTATAGAGAACAGAACAGACAGAGCAAACACATACTAAAGAAGGAGGATTAGTCTGGGAATTGTGGCACACGTTTGATCTCAGCCCTTACAAGGCAGAAGCAATTGAGTATGAGCTTGAGGCTAGCTTGGTCTACAAAATCCATCCCTACCATGACTTTCTAAGAAAATCTGCAAGAGGCCAATAGGAGTCTTTAGTTAATGATTCAGTCTAGTTCCTGGACTTTGTAATATTCTCTCACAGGGTTTTATTGATATGATAAGAAAGAAGTCTTAACATATATGGTCAACCCTAGGTGAAATTAAGTGTGTGTATGCATATGTGTTTGTACTTACATGTATGTGTGTGAGTCTGCATATGTGTCTACACCTACGTATATGTGTGCTTGTGTGCACATGTACCTGCACCTATATGTATGCGGGCACATGCATTCAGATGTGTTTGCATATGTGCATGCATGTGAATGTGTGTGTGTGTTATGTGCATGTGTGATGGTTTAAATGAGAATGTCCCATATAGCTTCAGAGGAATGAATATTTAGTTCCCCCAGCTGGTGACACTGTTTAGGGAGGTTCAAGAGGTATGGCCTCATGGAGGAAGAAGTGTGTCACTGGGGAGCTGGAGGTGTGGCCTCATGGAGGAAGAGTGTCACTAGGGGCTGGAGGTGTGTGGCCTCATGGAGGAAGTGTGTCACTGGGGAGCTGGAGGTGTGGCCTCATGGAGGAAGTGTGTCACTGGGGAGCTGGAGATGTGGCCTCATGGAGGAAGTGTGTCACTGGGGAGATGAAGGTGTGGCCTCATGGAGGAAGTATGTCACTGGGGAGCTGGAGGTATGGCCTCATGGAGGAAGTGTGTCACTGGGGGACTAGAGTGTGGCCTCATGGAGGAAGTGTGTCACTGGGGGACTAGAGGTGTGGCCTCATGGAGGAAGTGTGTCACTTGGGGGGAGATGGGTTTGTTCTATTTTATTTTATACTGAATATTTTGACAATCATAATTTGGAAAACTGTTGACTAAAAGTTGGATCTTTATCTCAATATATATGTTCTGTGATGTGTGCCATACAGAATCACCAAAAAAAACTTCGCCATCTCTCAGCTCTGAAAACTAAACACTGTTGCTGAGGAACTGTTTTGCCTTTGTTTAGAAGCAAATTACATCATTGCGTTTTTAGTATCGTTTAGTCTGGAACATTGATTGCAACACAGGAGGAAAGAAGTCTGTCTCCGGGGTACTTACTGGGAGGACCTGTTAGAAATGGGGAAGAAGGGAGACAAGAAACAGAACTGCTAGAATATTCCAAATAAAATCGTGAGTTCATGAATATGTTTAATTGAATGCATATGTACTCAGTAAAGTAAGAAACAAAAACTTCCTAGATAAAGACAGAAAATAAATTGTTTTTCTTGTTTGTTTTTGAGACAGGTTGTCTCTCTCTAACAACCCTGGTTGTCCTGGAACTTGCTTCGTAGACTAGGCTGGTTTCAAACTCAGAGATCCATGTGCTTCTACCTCCTGATGGTGGGGGTTAAAGGCATGCTCCACCATGCCTGGCCAAGAAGTAAGTTTACACCTATTCATTCCATGCCTTTGATAGAAATGCAGAATGCTGAGTCAGAGCCGGGTCCCCATCTACCACTTTGCTAACTAGCACAGAGCACTGTAAACACATAAACCTGAGGTTCAAGAATGACCGCGGGGTCCTCCATGAAAAGAACGATACAAATGTCGTCATCCTATCACAACTATGAAAATGACAGCGTTCAGAGAGCTGTGATGCCCAATGCATCAGATGAGCCGGGACATGAAGCCAGAGACATGAAGTATGAGATCGGACACTTGCTTGACAGAAAAGTTCTTTGTGCCAAATGACAGCAGGAGTGCCCATTAGAGAGATGGGAAACAGGCAGGTGCCTATAGCAAGGTCTCTGAAAGTTAGCCACTGATAACTTTCTAAGGATAGCTAGGTATCGTTGTCAAAAAGATCATGCCTGGATCAGGAACCATTTATCCCTGATTGTTAAGTACAGACTGACTGGCCCACCTGCCCTGGATTGCCGCTCTCCTGCGTGGCCACTATCTACTCATTAGATTATTATGGTTTTGATTGATGATTATTATTTAAACTCTGAAAAATCAAGTTTCAAAATCGTCACCCATAATTGAACTGATAATACCGATGTCCTATTTTAAACAACACTCACACAATGTAATCCAAGAACATGGCATGTGTGTCTTCCCAGCTCTGTGGCTAGTGATATCCAGGCAACAGCTAACTTAAATCAGTTGCGATGAAAATATTTACGCTACAGAAACTGGCAAGAAACAAAATGCAAGGCTTTACCTTTCAAAGAGGCAATCATTCGAGGCAACCACTCGAGACACTCGCCTGCGCAACTCCTCGCGATGTGGACAGAGCTCTGCAGCTCTCTGTCACTAACTGACTCCATTAAACATGGAGGCTGCCCCAATGTGTCTTCATAGAGTCACACTTAGGGTGAGGCAGAAAGAAAGGATGCTGTGTGAAAAGAGCTAGGGTCCCTCCAGAGTCCTGCTGGAGAGACGCAGAACAGACCGTGCCCAGCAGAGCCCACATGCAGACGAACCCAACTGCTGTTGGGCATGAGAAGGAAACTGCTGTGAGGATGTTTAACAATTAACTGTCCTGGCAGGAACTCTAAAACTGCCACTGGTAAGTTCTAATGACACACTAATTGTAGTTTGTAGATGCCCAATGGTAACCCATAATTATTTGCTTAGTAAGGTTATTAGTAAGCAGAGTCACTGAGGGGTGGAGATTCAGGATAAGAGATTCACAAAGGCATCTGGGAGTGGGGAGGTGGGGAAGCAGGAGCTGAATGAGCCTGCCATCCACTGGCCAACCACAGATGCCTGGTGCTTTAAACTTTACAGAAGTGTATTTTATGCTGATAAAAAGTCTAAGGGAAGAGCTCTTGTCTACAGGTAAACCTAAGTAGCATGGGATTAAGAGTCACTTAAATGTAGTCATAGGAGCACACGATCACCTCATCCAGGGACTCTGTTACCATCTCAGTTTGCAGTCGCCCACCCTACTGTTCACACAATGGCAACATGGTCCTCAGAGTGCAACCCCCTTGTACAGCAACATATGGCTATGTAAGAACGCCAAGAAGAGTAAGGATTTCATGCTCTTCAGTAAAAGGAGGCTTTTGTAAGATTCACAGTGACTGCTTAAGATCCTTTAAAACCCAACCTAAAGAGTTCTATCCAGGATAGCTCTGTAAGTTCAAGCTTTGACGTATTTGTGCTACTCCAAATACTTAACAATGATGGGGGCATTGTTTGTCAGCTTGTTGTTACTGTTATTGTTATTGTTTTGTTGACATTATAGCCAGATTATAAAACAAGGTAGACACCACCAGGCTAGAAGCAGTAGCAATCCAAATGGTATGCAGAATGGGTGTGCTGGGGCCGGAGAGATGGCTCAGCAGTTAAGAGCACTGACTGCTCTTCTGAAGGTCCTGAGCTCAAATCCCAGCAACCACATGATGGCTCACAACTATCCGTAATGAGATCTGACACCCTCTTCTGGGGTATCTGAAGATAGCTACAGTGTACTTACATATAATAATAAATAAATCTTAAAAAAAAAGAATGGGTATCCTGAGAAAGGAGTGAGCAAGAAATACAGGCAGAGGGAGGAGGGGAATGAGGGGGACAAAGATGAGCTGAGAGAGATCCATAAACAGATGCCACAGATAGACACAGTGCAAACTGGACAGACTAAGCTACACAGGATGAAGCAGGTGACAGTTGCTGAGCTCCCACAGAGCCTCATGTCAACTCTAGAGAGGGTTTAGAACTATAGAAAATACTGTCACCTGTCGGGATGCTTCATGCCATGCATGTACTCTAAAGCAAAGGAAGAGACATGTTTCAGGAAATAAAAAAATGAACCCTTCAACTCTTTTGTGTGGTCAGATCACACTCTCGCACTCCTGCCAGCACTGGTGTGTTCTTGCTGAGCTACACTCCCTAGTTAGCCCCTGCTGCACCCGATCACTGTGTTCCCAGCTTTCATTCGCTCATCTTCCTCAGCCATAAACCCATGTAGTCAGTGATCCCACATTCTAGTAACTAAATGGAACCACCAACCTCTCAGTTGCATAACACGATACCTAGTAGAAGACACTTAAAGCTTAATTAACTAATCAGATTTATAAATCAGTAAAATCACAATTTACAAAATGCCAATACAGTAATTTCAGAGCCCATTGATAATAATAAAAGCTTTATCCCAATATTTCTAACCTTGTGAAATCATAGCTACTTATGGCTGGAAATTGCCACGCAGGTACACATCAATAGCCTCCCCTACCTCCTCCTACCCGGAGCAGCTCCTGTCTCCTTGACTCTTAGCTCTGCCTCCCTTTCCCTGTCCAATCACAGGCCTCCAACTGCCCTAATGTGATTGGACAGGGAAAACCCTGCAACAGAGACATGTATGTTCTGTCTGGCAAACCTACACAAAAATAGAACACATGTCTGGTCAACCTATCAGAAGGCATGGTCAGAGAAAACAGGAATCAAGTAAAGGGATCTTAAACAGCACAAGGGAAGTATGATCTCAGCAATGCACGCAGACTCCCTGAAGCGGAAATTTCTGGTTTCTTGGGAGACTCCATTACATCATGCGATGTTTTGCTGAAGCAGACACAGGTGAGAGAATGTTTTGCTGAAGCAGACACATGAAAGGTCATGCGATGTTTAGAAAGAATATAAATATGACTCCATAGACAGTGGGAGGAGGCTGGCATTGGTTCGCCTTGCACCAAGTCGCTGATCTTCACTGTTCCTGACGTTGTAGAGAGTAACTCACCAAAGAACTTCTCATGATATTCCAGACACTTCCATAAACTTGTGCTGATTCGGCAGGACCTCGTGGTTTCTTCTGAATCAAGGCACCACTGGTGATTCGTGTTTGGTGTCTTACTAGTCGACTGGACTGTTAACAATAAAGATTGGAATTGCCCCCAAAGAACTATTTCTAAACAGGTTCACAACCCACATTTCCTATTAACCTTTCTTTTCCCCTACCTCTGGTAGACAGTGGGCTAGAAGGGATGTTGAAGCATTAAAAATCCCTAATTAAAGTAGGTTTTGAAAAATCTAAGCCTACACTTCCTGATGACCTGAGTTTGCTTTCTGTCACTATGATAAAATGCTGTCCAAAAGCGACTTGGGGAGGAAAGTTTTTATTCTGTGTTACAAGTTAAAGACCACTGTGGGACAAAAAAGAAAAGAAAAGAAAGGACAGGGCCAAAGCGGCAAAGTGGCAAGATGGAGTCTCACATATGATACAGGTGGACGCTGAGCCTGCGTGGGGTTTAGGAAAGCTGGAAAGACGTGCACACACCTCGGCATGATAGCTAACGAGCGATGGCAGCTCTGTCACCACCAGCTAGCGAGGGCAGAGAAATCTCTCTCAGAAGGCGGGTCCATTCTAGTATAGATTTCTCTGCGGTACCTGTTCTCATAGACCGTCTGACCGTGTGACTGAGTCTCTGGCGGCTTGAAACACGTTGCAGCTAGCTCCGTGTGGCAAATTTAATAAGAGACAGCCCACAGCCTTAATACTTTATTATTAAGAAAATAGAGAAAAGAGATAAAAAAAAAAAGATAAAGAAAAAGGAAAAAAAATAGATAAGAAAAGCCATGACCACATGGAAAGGGGAGAAAATAGAGAAACGAGATAGATAAAGAAAAGGGCCGAGAGAGAGCAAGTGAGAGAGAGAGTGCGCATGGAGGGGTGCTAGTATAGTGAGTCGGGTTGCCAGTAACCGAGGGGCGGGGAGAGCCTGGCTGCAGCCAGGTGACTATAGAGGTAGGTTAGGTTAGAACCTGGGGCATGGCTACACGTGACTGATGGCTACAGGATTATGGCCTTGTCTCACATTAAGGTCCCACAGACCATCACCAAAGGTAGTCAAGGCAGGAAGTCAAGGCAGAAGCTTGAAGCAGAAACCATGGGATAACAGAGCTCACTGGCTTTCTCTGGGTTTCTTTCCTTTGTATTCTTGAAAATAATGCCAAGAGAGGAATTTTTCTCTACTTATGTCTATTTAGAATTATAAATGTCACTTATGTTTGTTCATCTGCTTCTTCCTTGAGATTTGAGAAAACTTTATGCTATAATTTCATTGAATATAATCCATATACATTTACTGTCTATCTCAGCTATTCCAGAAAGACTTGGGTTTTGTGTTCTGTTCACATTCCAGCATTTTTGACACAGAGATCAGGCTTGACACTGAGACCAGGCTTGACACTGAGACCAGGCTTGACACAGAGACCAGGCTGGACACTGAGACCAGGCTTGATACAGAGACCAGGCTTGACACAGAGACCAGGCTTGACACTGAGACCAGGCTGGACACAGAGACCAGGCTTGACACAGAGACCAGGCTTGACACTGAGTCCAGGCTGAACACAGAGACCAGGCTTGACACAGAGACCAGGCTTGACACTGAGTCCAGGCTGAACACAGAGACCAGGCTTGACACAGACATCAGGCTTGACCCAGAGACCAGGCTTGACCCAGAGACCAGGCTTGACCCAGAGACCAGGCTTGACACAGAGACCAGGCTTGACACAGAGACCAGGTTTGACACTAAGCCCATACTGACAGTGTGATAATTATTATTACAGACTTTTGAATTTTGTCAAACATCTTTATTCCTTCTTCTGCTTGTTCAAGCTCACTACTGATGCTTTCCACTGTGTTTTCTATCTGATTCTTTGAGTTTTCACTTATTTCTATTTGACTTTTACTAAACACAAAAATCAGTTTCTTTGCTAGGCTTTTGTTCTATGTTGCTGATTTGGTTTATACCCACATTGACTTTTTACCCTTTGCAGCTGATCTTTCTTTCTAGCTCTTACATTGAACTCGATAGCTTGTTCGTGCTCTTTTTCAGGCCACTGGTCATTTTTACCAGTGAACTTTTGGAATGTTCATCTGCCATTGTATCTATCTCAGTGACTTTGTGCTCTGTAGTTAGGAGGTGTGATCTCGTGGAGAAGCTGGACTGTCTTGATCTTTAATGTTTCTTGTGTTTTCATGTTGTGATTTGTGTGACTGTTGATTTGGATCCTTCTCCTGGTTTTGCTTGAGGGTTGCTTGGTTGAACTGCCTACTCTTGGAGAATTGATCCCAAGTAACACTGAGCAGGGAAAAATTAAAAAACCACTTTTTCAGGAAGATTCTCCTCCTGCACAGAAAAAGGAACAGTACAGCTGAAGCTGTTCTAGGTTAACTTCCTGTGGTGGTTTGGATGAGAATGGCCCCAACAAGATCATCTATTTGAACAGTTGGTTCTTAGTGCATGGAACTGTTTGGGAAGGATTAGGAGGTGTGGCCTTGTTGGAGTGGGTGTGTCATTTGGGATGAGCTTCCAGAGTTTTGAGATTTCAAAAGGCTCATCATTCTCAGTTCATTCATTCTGCTTTATGATTTTCAACAAGATATGGTCTCTCAGCCACTGCTTCAGCACCATGCCTGCCTCCTGAATGACTTCCACACCCCCTCCCCACCCCACTCCATGATGATCACAGACTATAACCTTCCAGAACTCTGAACCCTACATCCAAAGTTTTCTTTTATACATTCCCTTTGTCTCTTCAGGCAACTCTAAAAAGGAAAAGCATTGAATTGTGGCTTGTTTACAGCTTCAGAGGCTTGGTCCATTATGATTGTGGCAGGAAGCATGGTGGCATGCAGGCAGACACTGGATCAGTGGCTGAGACCTACATCCTGATCCATAGGGAGAGAGAAGAGACAGGAGATCTGGGTCTGGCACGGGTTTTTGAAACCTCAGAGCCCACCCCCAGTGACACACTTCTGCCCACAAGGCCACACCTCTTAATCCTTCTAATCTTTTCAAATATTGACAATCCCTGGCTTTCAAATAGCAACAATCCCTGGTGACCAAAGCATTCAAATATATGAGCCTATGGGAACCAATCTTATTCAAACCACTCTACTGGCTGGTTTTGTGTGTCAACTTGACACAGGCTGGAGTCATCACAGAGAAAGGAGTTTTAGTTGGGGAAGTGCCTCCATGAGATCCAGCTGTGGGACATTTTCTCAATTAATGACCAAGGGGGAGGGCCCCTTGTGGGTGGTACCATCCCTGGGCTGGTAGCCTTGGGTTCTATAAGAGTAAATTGAGCAAGTCAGGGGAAGCAAGCCAGTAAGGAACATCCCTCCATGGCCTCTGCATCAGCTCCTGCTTCCTGACCTGCTTGAGTTCCACTCCTGACTTCCTTTGGTGATCAATATGCAAAGTATAAGTTGAATAAACCCTTTCCTCCCCAACTTGCTTCTTGGTCATGATGTTTGTGCAGGAATAGAAACCCTGACTAAGACAACCACCAATGTCTTTTCTTGATTAGGAAAGGCATTCCTCTCTTTCTATCTTTGGAATAGAGTTCTTTTTTCTTCTTCTCCTAACTTTCTTCTTCACTCATTCACATGGAGGCAGATTCTAGTCCACAGTTTACCTGGAATGCCTACAATATATGCCCTTAAATGACAACTCCAACAAATGTCTTCTGAGCAGGCTTAGGCAAGTCACTTAGCCTCTCTGAGCTTTGTTTTCTTGAAATGTTATCTTTATTACTCTTCTATTGCTATGATAAAGCATGTGACCAAGGAAAGTTATAAACTAAAATGTTAAATTTGGCTTACTGTTTCAGAAAGTTAGAGTCCATAATGGTGAACCAAAAGGACAGCCGAGAACTCACAGCTTGATTCATAACTATGAGGAAGAGAGAGACACTAGGAACAGCATTAGTCTTTTGAAACCTCAAAGCCTACCTTCACTGACATACTTCCTCCAACCAGGTCATATCTCCTAATTCTTCCCCAGCAGTTCCACCAATGGGAAACCAAGTACTTAAATGTACGGACCTATGGGAGGGGATATTCTCATTGAAGCCACTATTTGTCATAGGACATCCTATCAGGGAAAAAAACCCTAGTTTCAGTCCTTCAGTATGCCATATGTTCAACAAATATTCCTGGAACCAATAAATGAATACCAAGTGGAGGTGAGCAGAGATGGTTTTGTAAGTAGAATGTGGAAAAGAATCATATTAACCAACGAGGATGTTGGGTTCTCCTTTCAAACACGAGCCAGAAAAAAAAATAGTCCATTCAATGTTTTTAATTATCTTCTGATTCAGAAATAAGAGATTTTTGTCCTGGCTTATGGAAAACATGATGTTGCATCCTAT
Organism: Tokudaia tokunoshimensis; assembly: GCA_036184795.1. Taxonomy (NCBI): domain Eukaryota; kingdom Metazoa; phylum Chordata; class Mammalia; order Rodentia; family Muridae; genus Tokudaia; species Tokudaia tokunoshimensis. The sequence continues at coordinate 6,375,539 of BTHU01000022.1, forward strand.
TTCCCCCTCTCACAGTAATTGCTGTAAAAGGCTTCAATCACGGTGCCACTTTGTCCAAATGAGGCTTTCTTGCATGGATGAGGTTTGGAAAGCAAGGCCTGGTATCCTGCAACCTGCAATAAAGAGAGGAGCAAATGCAGGGCCTGCTTTCAGAGGAGATGCCCCAGAATTTGGTGAAGCATAAGTCATGTAGCTATGAAAGAGACGTTCCCGACACTGAGGACTGCCATGCTATCACATCAGGCAGGAGTCCATGTGAATTCCCCCCAATTGTGGTATTCCAGACATCTTGAACTCGAGGCAGGCTTTTCACCAAGAGACCTGACCAGCTCGCTAACCCGATGAGAAATGAGGCACGGAGGCAAAGTGTCACAGACAGCCTCATCCACTCTCCCTTATGGGTGGCCTCTTTTGGGATATGGGTAAGCTGGATGGCTGTTTCTATGTGGTCCAGAAGACTGGTCCTTTCTCTTTGCATTTTTTTTTCCAGTAGGGACAACAGGGTTTTAAGTTAATTGCCACATGGTATGACCTTCTCAGGCTAACTAACATCAAGACTCTGGTCAAGAATGATTTCCCAGATCTTACAGATAGTTGGCACTGGTGACAAGGCTGATAAGAATGAGATAGACAGTATAGGAATTCTACATTCTTACTGAGAAAAGAGCATATAAACATAATGTGCTGGGAAAGGCAGCTAAGTACATTCTCACCTATAATGTAAAGCATCTTGGTCTTTCTAACATCATTGAAATTAGTGTGTGTGTGTGTGTGTGTGTGTGTGTGTGTGTGTGTGTTTATACAGTGAATGGAAAAATGTAGAAAATTCACCATATGGAAATAACCTTTCTAAGCTTGAGATCATATGCAAACAAAACAGAAAAAATAAGTATTTAAATACACAAAACTTAACAGTTATGTGTCAGAAAAAAAATCAATTATAAAGGTAAATAACAAAGATGCAATATCTATGAGGGAGTTCATTTTTAATGCATAAAAGTCACTTCTGGGGCTGAGGAGATGACTCTGTGGGTCAAGTGCTTGCTGTGTAAGCAACAGGATCTGAGTTTGGATATCAACGACCCCTGTACTCAGCTCGAGCAGACATTTCTGTTTGATTCTAGGATCTTTTTACTTTGCCCTGATTTCTTCAATGATAACTGTTCATTCAAAAATGTATAGTTCAGTCTCTGCAAGTTTTCGTGGTTTCTGAGGTTACATTTGCTCATTTTTTTTAATTTGTTAAGGTGTGCCAATCTGTGGCTTTTAATATGGTCAACCTTCTAGAAGGTTTTGTACTACTAGAAAGTTTATTTGCTATCTGTTGTGGGTTTTGTCTGTAAAGTCCAGTCTGTAAAGTTGCTGGGTTTTTTTTTAATCTTGTAAGGCCAATCAAGACATGAGAGTGTCAGAACTCATGTGGCCTTTTATACCTTTTAGTGATTATTTTTGTGAAATTTGGAGACCCAAGATTTATTACATAGAAATTTACAATATTTATATCTTCCTGATAATCTGTTCCTGTTTTTTTATTTGAAGTATATATACATTATCAGATATGAAAATTCCTACACCAGCTCATTATGCCAACTTTTGACTCTCAGCTTCCGTTTATGGGAATTTCTTAAAGACAAGAGAAAGTTGTATATTGTTGCATTATTCAATATCTTTGTCTGCACCTGCCCTGCTTTGGTGTCTGTTGCTGTGATAAACCAACATCAACTTAGAAGAGAAAAGGTTTTCTTTGGCTAACAGGACACAGTCCTTCATCAGGGGGAACCAGGCAGGAACTCATGGAGGCAGGAACTGAAGCAAGAGACCACAGCTCTCACACTCTCAGAAGCTGCTCACTGGCTTGCTTCTCATGGCTTGGTCAGCTGCCTTTCTCATATGCTCCAGGTCCACTTACCTAAGACTGGCACCGTCCACAGTGGGCGCAGTCCTCCTATATCAATCCGTAATCAACTGAATGCCCCACAGACACACCAACCTGGTGGAGACAATCCTTCAGTTGAGATTCCCAGAGTATCTAGGCCAGTACTGAGATGACAGAAACTAGCAACAATAGCCTCTTCAAATCAGTGAGGTAGATCCATTTGCATCAACTTTATTACTCAGAAAGGCTTGCTATCGCCAGGTGGTGGAGGTGCTCGCCTTTAATCCCAGCACTTGGGAGGCAGAGGCAGGAGGATTTCTGAGTTCGAGGCCAGCCTGGTCTACAAAGTGAGTTCCAGGACAGCCAGGGCTACACAGAGAAACCCTGTCTCGAAAAACCAAAAAAAAAAAAGAAAGGCTTGCTATCAATTAGTCATTTTGTTGGAAGTTTGACCAGTTGGTTGGTTTATTGGGCGTTCTTGTCTTCCTTTCTAAAATTTTCCATCTCTTGGATTTTTTTTAAAGATTTATTTATTGTTATATGTAAGTACACTGCAGCTATCTTCAGACATACAAGAAGAGGGCATCAGATCTCATTATGGATGGTTGTGAGCCACCATGTGGTTGCTGGGATCTTAACCATCTTAACCTCTGAGCTATCTCTCCAGCCCTAGTCTCTTGGATGCTTAAGGTTAGTCTCCTTGCACCAAGATTTCCTGGAAGGTATTGGTTGATGTTTGTTTTCCTTTGGGTCCATCTGCGAGCACGTCCGTGTTGCCTCTGTCCTCGGTTTCTGAACTATGTCCTTTTGCTTCATATCATCTGCTTGGAGGTGGGTGCTTGATGGCTTGGTTGATTGATTAATCAATGAAAGAATCAATAATTTTTTTCATTTCCAGAATTCCTGTTCAGTTATTTTTCAGCGCCTCATTTTTTTTTGACTGAAATTTTCCTCCATGTTTTTACATTTCTCCTCCAAGGTACAGGTGGCTTCACTCACTTCACGAACTGCTGTGTCTACGCTCCGAACTGATTTGCTTGTCTGTGTCTACAGTCAGGGCCAGTTGGGCCTGCTGCCCCGTCAAGACAAGACGCTGCATAATGTTCCATGTTCATCTACACTCTTCCTGAGGTCCCGATCCCTTGGTTAACCAGGTAACGGGGCTTGGGGAGCAAGCTTACAGACCTGCAAATTCAGGTTCCCATACTCCTGAAGCTGTGTCCCTGGTTTGATCCCCTCTCCTCTGTCACTGGGCAAGCTGAGTCCAGTCTCAGTTGCTTTAGGGCTCTGCCATACCTGTCCCGGTCCCGGTCCCTTGCCCTGAGCAGTGGTAGAGATGAGGACACAGTGAGTGATGTGTTTATAAAAAGATAAAGAGAGCCAGGCAGGGGTGGTACACGCCTTTAATCCCAGCACTTGGGATGCAGAGGCAGGTGGAATTCTGAGTTCGAGGCTAGCCTGGTCTACAGAGTGAGTTCCAGGACAGCCAGGGCTACACAGAGAAACCCGTCTCAAGAAACCAAAAAATAAAAAAATACAAAAACAAAAGTAAAAACAAGAGGGGGGGATATGTTCTCTGGGGGGTATAGTCAGGTGTGGGGAAAGGGAGTGCCTCATGGGTCCAGGCTACGGCATCCCTTCCTGTGAAGAACCAGACACAGGATGGTATAGTATAGAATAGAGTTTATTCGGGTCATGAGGAGGGGGAGTTGAGAGGGTAGTAGAGGCAGAGAAAGGCAGAGAGAGAGAAAGAGGGGGGGGCAGAGAGACAGAGAGAGAAGCAGAGAGACAGAGAGAAACAGAAAGAGATAGAGAAAGACAGAGACAGAGAGACAGAGAGAGAGACAGAGAGACAGAGACAGAGAGAGAGAAGAGAAGTAGAGACATAGAGGTGGGCCATGAGAGAGGGGGAAGGGAGTGGAGAGAGAGAGGGATTAAGAAGGCAAGAACAAAAGCAAGAGAGAGCAGAGGGGACAAGCAGCCCCTTTTATAGTGAGTCAGGCATGCCTGGCTGTTGCCAGGTAACCGTGGGGCAGAGCCTAGACAGAATGCTAACAGTTGAGTATTACAAACCTCTCAGCTCTAAGGGTCCATGATGCTGGTCTTCACTGTGCACATGTTTGTTCTGCTCTCCTCACCGTGTAGGCTGAGTCTAGCCTCCATCACACTCCTCCTTTCCCGTGAGCTTGAAATCCTTCCCAGATGGCTTATGAGGCATTGCTTAGACAGTGTACATACTATGGAAGCATTTAGACTACTTTTTCTTCAGGAATAATAACAAGGAAAAAAGTTTAGGTCGAGCTCAAGTCTCCAGCACAGATGCTGTCATTCGTCTTCGCTCTTTTCAATCTCTGTTGGATCCGAAGTGTAGAACCCAAGGACGTGGAGGCTGATGGAACCTTCTTTAGTACTTTGCTCCCAAGGATAAGTATATGGTAGGCATTTAGAACAGTACCTGGGTCAAGAATTGCAATCGACTGTCTGCTATTACATTGCCTCAGAGTTCTTGCTTCCCCTAGCAAGGATTACACTGAGGCTACTTAAGGTCACACAACTTCTCAACTTAGAATTACTGCAGGGAGACCAGAGCCCCAAAAGTATGCAGGTTCCAGAGTTCAGAAGAACTCCTTCATCCGTCAGCCTCCCTAAACCCACCATCCACTTGCTAATAGACGAGAAAGTAAACGTATATGTAGAGTAGCAGACTGACCCGGTCAACAGAAATGAATATGCGCCTTAGCAATGGCGTCTAGCAAACGACTCACCTCACAATCATCTTTGCTCTCTCCTTGCCTTGGCCTTCCATCGCGTAGGACTTACTTGTGAATGAACGAAAGATGGAAACTTCTCTTTCCAACAACATGAAAGCCAAGTACATCTGAGAAAGAAGCCTTTCCTTAAACAAAGGCAGCCCTGCACACACTGTCAGAAGTCCCGTGAGAGCGGTCACCTTCGTTCATCCTTGCCTGATCACCCTCAGCAGGGAGCATCTTGTCACATCCCTGATGGTCTTTGTTTTGTTTTGTTTTAAGAAATATTAACTCCCAATCCTTTTTCATGTTGTGGCTTAGGCTTAAAAACACCTGATACTGATTCCTGTTTTGTGTTTTCAATAAATTAATACTATTGACTGGTTGATGTAGAGGAAACGCTAGTTTACCTCAGCCGAACTGGTACCCAGCAATTTTCATGGACGCTTGCTCCATTGTATGGGGCTCACAGTTTCTGAACCAAAAATTGACATGTGGTTTGACAATCAGGCGTCTATTTATAGGGACAGAGTAGTCAGCAAACCAGAAAATCCAGGCCATATGCATACCATTAACTATATATAATGAATGATGTGTATGAATTATGTATGGACATGTGGGCTGTCTAGTGCCTCTCAACTGGCCAAGGTATGTGGCAGCTTTTCAGGGGTTGGCTAATCAAGCCACTGTGTAGCTCGTGGTCTCCTTTCCGATGGCTTAGTCAACCGATGTCAACTCTTTTGATTAAATCACCTAATATGTAAAAGTGATGGATAGCTTTACGTTATGTCTTCTCTAAGAGAACTATAAAATTGTTTTAAATCTTTTAACTCGGTGAAGAAACTCGGCAAGATTACAGATGCACCATTAACTCAACAAATAAGATTTAGAATAATATTTTAGCTGGCGGATAAAATAAACTCATGGTGTTCTTTAGACATGTTTCAAAATCTTACAAGTATTCGAATGAAAGATGCCTGCACGTATCCTGACCCATCTCTCTGAGCAGAAGCATGTAGCGTCAGTAAAGGTGAGTGAGCCTTGCCTAGATGTGAGCTAGGGAACATGGCCAGAGGGGGACTCAGAGAGTTAATATCTGTAATGAACTTTAAATACAGTTAGCAGTGTTGAAGTTTAGATGGAATGCTAGCTTCTTTTCAAAAGTCATTCAAAAACTTGTCAAAAGTTTCAGCTTCAGTTTTGATATGAAGAATGTCTCTATTTCTCAATGAAAAGTTAATCACTGTGGTTTAAACTCAAAATCTATTTTAATTATTTAATTTGGGATTTTGTTTAGTTGGGGGTTTCACCCCTTTAACTCTACAGGTGATGGCTAAGACCCAAATCTTTGCCTCAGCACACCCTGCTGTGCCCTCCTAGTCCAGCTAGTATAACGGTCAAGACACAACAAAGACACAACAGCTAACACGTGTGCATAAACACTGGCCTGGAGCAAACACAGCACAGATAGGAAACCTTAACTGCATCAATGTCCTAAATAAGCCCTGTGCATACAACACAAACAGGCTCTCACTGTACTGAAGGAGCGCCGCCACCCTCTCCCAGATGGTGGGAATTAAGTGGGAGCGCATCAAGAGAACGCAGTCTATTCTTGGTCAATGAGGAATGGGCAGCAGGGCCGACACAGGGGTGAGCTTCTCAGCCTGTGCCTGCCTGGGGGAGAACGGCTGATCCTCTCTGAGAAAACAGCCAGGTGTGGCTTCTTCAAAAATCTACTCCATGAGGTCTTAAAACATTTTTTCAGAGGAAAGGTGGAGAAATGGCTCTGTGGCTAAGGGCACTTGCTGCTCTTCCAAAGGACCTGGATTCAGTCCCTAGCACCCTCATCTGGTGGCTCACAGCAACATGTAAATACAGTTCCAGGAAAACCAACATACTTCTCCGGCCTCCCAGGACACCCGAAAGTGCATTCTCTCTGTCTCTCTCTCTCTCTCTCTCTCTCTCTCTCTCTCTCTCTCTCTCTCTCTCTCTCTCTGTCTGTCTCTCTCTCTCTCTCCCCCTCTCTCTCCCCCTCTCTCTTTCCCCCTCTCTCACTCACACATACACAGACACACACACACTAAACATTACATTCTTTTAAAAAGGTTTTCATAAGGAATGATTTTAAAGGAAGGGCAGTGAGACCATAGAGTGTATACACACACACACACATATACACACACATATATACAAACATACACACACATATATGCACACAAACACACATATATACACATACACATACAGACACACATACATGCACATACTTATACACATACATACACACATACATGCACACACATACACATACACACATTATACATATACATATATACATACACACATACACATATAAGTATACATTCACACATACACACACTCACACATATACACTCACATACATATACACACATACACATATACATACAAACACACACATATACACACATACACATATAAACATACGTACATGCATACAGACACATATATACTCACACATATGCACACATGCATGTTCACATATTACACATACACATATAAACATGCATACACATATATACATACATACATACATGCACACACATAAACAAAGAACAAGCACTGTGTAACAGAAAGTGTCACTAACTTCTCTTATGAACTTCACTCATGAGACTGAGTGTATGGTGGGGGAGGGCTGCATACATGCAGAAGTACTGCTATGCCCATGGCTTCCTCTATGCAGTAGTGACCTGCATCCATGAATTGACATGTAATCTCACTTACATGCAGTCCACTCTTTTCAGACTGAAATATTAAATGGAAAAAACCCATACTTTGAGAGAAAGAGAACAATTACATACATCTAGCTTCCAAATAATATTGGTCAAAAATCATTCTCCATTATTAGCATTATTATTAACCCCTTAAAGCATCTAATTTATAAACTAAACTTTATAGTAGGATCATATGTGAAAACAAACATCTCTAGTTAGATTGAGTCCTACCCATGATTTGGAGGTCTACAGGGGTCTTGAAACATGCCCTATGGGTAAGGGCACAACTGTACCCAAAATGCCATTGTCCATGGCAGAGGCCATGGCACGAGAACATTGATATTCTACATCACATTTAGGATAAGGACTTGGGGTTCTTTCCTCATCTCTACACAGAATACCATTCGCTTGGGCAAACTGAAATGGCTGTTCCGGAGTGGTAGGTAACTTCTGGGGGACCTACAGCAGTGTGCAGTGGAAGTCAGTGGGAGCTGGGAAGAACGGTCATGTCCAGCAGATGGGCCAGGAAACATGTCCCAGGACGATATATAGTAGCTAATCAGAAGACAGACAAATACATCCACCCTGGTAGTTTGTGAAATACTATTTGTTTTTAAAGCAAGTTCTTTTAAATCATATATGGTGAATTAAAGAGGAAATTTTAAGTATAAATTTAAATTTACATGTATGTGTGTATATGTGTGTGTGTCTGTGTGTGTCTGTGTGTGTGTGTGTGTGTGTGTGTGTGTGTGTGTGTGATGTGCAGGCACAGTCAGCCACAGACCACTTACCTGTCCGTTAAGTCAGCTTTGGATCAAGAACATGTTAAATATTTGTGTGCTTGTTATATTATATATATGGGTGTTTTGCCCGCATGTATATCTGTGTACAATACACTCAGAAGCCAGAATCCTCTCAACCAGGTTTATCAATAATTATGAACCATCAAATGGGTGCTGGAAATTGAACAGCTGTGGCTCTTAACTACTAAGCCATCTCCCAGCCCCAAGAATATTTCTTAAGGCTGAGAATGTAGCCCAGTATTAGAATGCTTGCCTAACATGCACAAAGCTCTGAGATTGACTCTCAGTATCATAAAGGGGAAAAAAATCACAAAAAAGTTGTATCTGCACTTATGTGCAGACCTTTGTCTTGTCATTATTACACAAACAAGCTAGTATGATAGCATGATAGTTATTTACACATTTACACTGTGTTTACATGATCTGTGATACAGAGAGGCTGTGGAATATGCATGAGGATTTACTAAATTTTAAGCAATCACTACTCCATTCCATGAAAGAGACCTACATCACTGCCTTGGGACTCTGTGGGAAGCGATTGTTTGAGAATCGACTCCCTAGAGTCCACAGAGCAACTACAGTGTTAATTTCAATCCCCTCCTTTAAACATTGTCTCACAGTGAAAGACAGGACCTGACTGTTCTCAGATAATGAACTCAGACGACAAAGTCTGACACTCTAGGCCACGGGTGGTCCCTGCCTCACAATGAAAGTTCTTGCAGCCAGAGACCACTCGCTCCTGCAACCCCAAAACCTACACCTTCTCTAGCTCCCTGTACCCTCTTTCTTCTAAGTATTGAATTCTCAGGCTCTGCCCACTTTGGCTGTTAAAAAATGTACACATCACCCAAGATGTGGAAATGTAAACTTAAGAAGATATGGGCTGGATAGGCAACTTCGTGGTTAAAAGCGCTGGCTGTTCTTATAGAGGTTGGGGTTCAATTCCCAGCATAATGACTCACAGCCATCAGTAGGTGACACTAATTCCAGGGAACATGACGCCCTCTTCTGGCACCTGGAGGCACTGCACACATGTGGTGCATAGATAGTGCATGCAGTCAAAATACACAAAATAATAAACATTTTGAAAAGAAAATATTACATGATGGGGCCTGAAAGCCCAGAGATCTTAGCAAGACTTATCATATTTAGCCAAAACAAGGTTTCTTTTTTATTACGAAAGCTAAATCATACGAGCCTGCAAGCAGATGTGAATTTTCAAATCAGAGAACCACAAGACGGAACCAAAACAGGAAAATATTCCCCACGCTGGAACGTACTGCAAGTGAGGGTAGCTACTCAGTTGTCAACCACGGTTCCAGCCTCAGAGGCTCTGTTCATACAAAGTCACCAGTTTGGCACAAAACCTCACAGCCCCGCGCTGAGCAAATGATGGACTGCAGGCGGGCCACACGCACCACTTGTTTCGGGCGCCTTGTGTTTCCTTAATTGTCTCTCATTTTAATTGGACTTGGCTTTCAAAGTGTGGTTGGGCTTTGGGAATGTACACACCACAGAAAATCACCAAGCTTTTCAAAAAGCAGGTGTACATTTTCTCCTTTGTGGTGATGAATTTACTGTCTCATTCTTTATTTGCTCTTTATGAAAACTTAATTTCATTTTGATTGACGTATGAAATACATAGTTATGAGGTGCAACATGATAGTTTTATTCATAAATCAACTCATCCTAATTTTCATATCTAGTACCTTACACTTATATTGTTTCTTTGTAGCAAATACATTCAAAATGCTTCCTTCTGCTATTTGTGTGATAGACAGGAAGTATTCTTAACAATGAATCCAATGTCTTTATATGCTTAAGAAAAAAATTACAGTCACATGGAATAATTCCACTGTTCTGTGGCACATGAGGTTAGTGCGGTTAATAATAACTACCTTCATCTTCTTACAGCAAATATAACCTACACAGGAAAGCACACTGTGCGTTTAAAACATGCTCTGCCTAGTGAAGAGCCATTATTATACTTTGCCAAAGCCTTCTCTCTTCGCCTCCGATGAACCAAGACGAGATCGCCTTTCTCCTGTTGGTATCGGGAACAGAAGTGCTCAGAGAGTTGGCATATTACAGACCTTAGTATTCACCACACTCGTAACATGACTCAAGGATTCCCCAGCACTCACTAATAATAATGCTAAGAGGTTTAGATGAGGGAAGAAGGAGAGCCTGTATGATCGCTCACCATCAGGGTGAAATGGAAGCCATCGGGTAGGGGAGCTGATTCACCTCCTCAGCCAAGGGCAGATGGAGTTATCACCCCATGCCTCCCAGTTCCTCAGAGTTCTTTCCCTAGACCTGCTGGCATCTCTTTACCACCAGGCTGTTTTCTTCAGGGTTGAGTAGAATGCCTTTAAATCAGAGAAGGCCCAGTGGTGTCTGCTGGGTGGAACATTGCCAAGCTTACCCCAAATGGTTCTGTGAAATTGCAAATGAACCCAGGGGAGCAACAACAAGACGGGGTGCGGGGTGCACAATCCTTCTGATACAAGGAGAAGGACTAGTATCACCTGCCCAAAGGCCCCCCATCAGAGCATAGTTCCTTGGCAATCACTCAACGCTGGAGATTTGACTCTAGGTAATAGCTCTACCTTGTTTTTAAATCTGTTTCTCCAAACTGTGTAGTCTGGTCCAACATTTAGACCTACGCAGCTTTAACATAGCAGGGCTGTCTTAGATGGAACGGCTGTAGGCTAGAGGGAGTTATCCCTAAAACGATGGTTATTACCCAGACAGCAAACAGGTTTCAGGGGAAGTCCAGGAAGGGGACAGAAAGGCAGCAACAGTCACTATGGGCCCCTGACAAAGCTACTGACTGGGAAAGAATTCCCAGATGACTCCAGGTGAAGACACACAGTTGGGGGTATGCGTTCCACTTCATACAAAAAAAAAATCTTGATTTATTGAAATTCTGCCAAGGAATTCCACGTATAAAAAGTCATGCTCCCAACATAGGTTCTCTAACCCCAACCTTACCCTCTCTACCCTGCTCCAGGATGAGTCCTTTCTTCATTAATGAGAGTTGAGAAGAGAAAGCATAGGTTTTCCGAGGTGGGGGGGGGGCAGTACCAGTCCTCTGCTGTGTACTGCTAGGATAGGGAAGAATATGGACGGTCTCCAGGAAGTTCACCATGACCAGGAGAAGGACACTTGTGGGTGAGCAGAATCGGGGCCATTTAGTTTATGACAATATAGAAAGTTTAAGTAATCTTAGTAAAAGAATAATTTTCTTCAGTCTACCACAAGCCATCATTTGCCATTTGTCCCTCCATTGGCCATTGTTCAGTCCCGCAGAGAGGTGCAAGGGTTTCCATGGTGATTTTGTTCCTTAAACAGAATTGAAAGTAATTATTTTCGATACCTCCGGACTACTTTGCCTCAAGAGCATCACATGACTGATGCCTTTCTGTTGCTATGATAGATAAAAAAAAAAAAATTCTTACCAAAGGCGATTTGGAGAGGAAATGGTTTATCTGGATTACATGTCCCAGTCATAGTCCATCTTAGAGGGAAGTCAGAGAAGAAACGGAAGCAGAGGTTGCAGAGGGGTGCCACTTCCAGGCTTTCTCCCCAGGGCTTGCCCAGCCTTATTTCTTACACAACGCTGAACCACTTTCCCAGGGGTGGCAGTGTGCTGCCCCCCCCCACACCAATTATTAGTAAAGAAAATGCCCCACAGACTTGCCAACAGGCCCACCTGATGGGCATTTTCTCAATTGAGATTTTCTCTTCCTAAATGACCTAGCTTTGTCATGCAAAAAAAAAAAAAAGACCGCACAGCCAACTCTTCCTTCCTCTCCCAGTTTAAATGTTACACTTATGAAAAGTTCTTTCTTGACTGTCAATTAAAGATAGTACCCAGCTACCCTGTTCAGATGTAATATTCATTGTGAAGATCTGAAATTGGGGGCTGGAGAGATGGCTCAGGGGTTAAGAGCACTGACTGCTCTTCCGAAGGTCCTGAGTTCAAATCCCAGCAACCACATGGTGGCTCACAACCATCTGTAATGGGATCTGATGCCCTCTTCTGGTGTGTCTGAAGACAGCTACAGTGTACTTACATATAACAATAAATAAATCTTAAAAAAAAACAAGATCTGAAGTTGACTATTCATTATTCACTAAATTGTCAATCTCCAACTCCCACTGAACACACTGTCCCTAAAAATGGGCACAATGACCTTTCCTACTGCCTCAGGAGTCACAACTTTTTCACACCTGGAACTTCAAGCCCCTCCCCCAGTTAAATTACTATCATGAGGTTTGTTTTGACTCAATGAAAGGTAGACCAAAAATCTCTTACCACTTCAGGAGGAAGGCTTGGGAAGTAATGTGTAGTGTTCCACATAAAGAGGAAGACTTGGGAAGTAGTGTGCAACGTTCCACGAAGACTGGGTAATTTCAGAAGTGCTTTTCCTTATGGTGTCTCCAACATCCAGGGATATCCACTGCAAGCAATGAGCAGAGCTCACAGCAGCCCCTTACTGGACCTATAACATGTATAAGAAATGAACCTTTGTTGTGTTATGCCATTGTGATTAGGGAAATTTTTGTTATTGCAGCATACTCTAACTCTCCTGACTACATTCAGACTATATTGGTCGTTACCATAACAAAAGCCAGATGCTGAATGGCTTAAAGCATTACTGGTTGGAAGTTTGAAATGAGTCATTTGCTGCCTACGTCAAGGCATCTGTAGGATTTCTTCTCCACTAGGGAAGAATGGCTTCCTTGCTTGATCAGGTTGTGAACGTTTGCTGTGGTCCTTAGCTCTTGTCCATTCCCCTACATCCAAGCACACCATCCCAACCCCATTCTTTCACAGACCTTCCACATATAAAATTTAGGACAATGTCTGCAATACTGAACCCTTAATCACCCCCATTCTTTTTTTTTTTCTAAGTACATTCACAAGCTATGGGAATCAGGACAGATACATGCTATAATCCTATCTGTAACATACCATACCATAGCATTCCACTCTATACCATATAGTTCTCTTCCAGAGCTTTGCGCCAAGTAGATACTCCCCAAATGCCAGCTTCCTTCCTCTATCTCTGCCCTGTGGCCTCCCAGACATTGGAAGATCTTTCTAAACTAATGCTATCCACGCCATTCTCTTGTCTTCAAGGTCTCTGGCACACAGTTAAGTCAAGGAAATATGAATGAGTCCCTTGCTTGATACCAGGCTTGCAGCTGTCACTATAGAGGAGTAGCTTTCTTGTTTGAAATATCAGACAAGTAATTTATGTACTAGGGGCCACTCTGGCTGTTAAGAGAGGACATAATCACAAATTTTATATACTTATTGGCTTTATTTGAAAAATCTAGAATCAAACACAGGTAGCAGACTGGGACAAACAATGATAATGCTCAACCTGCGCCATAGCCCAGGAAGCAATATGGAAAGAAAACAGGAAGTGACATACAGGAAGTAGAAGCAAGGGCAGGCAGCATAACCTAGGAAGCAATATGGAAAGAAAACAGGAAGTGATGTACAGGAAGTAGAAGCAAGAGCAGCTGGATTGGCTCCTGGTTTTCTTACCTGAACTTTGTTTGGACAGTTGACTGTCCATGTAAACAGAAGACTATTACTGTAATTAGCGACTGGTTCAGTCATAGTTTATGACACCAAGAAATCTTCCAACCAGACTTGATGTAATTTAACAGAGCTCTAAATGTTCAAAACTATTCCAGCGTCTTGGTTTCTTCCAACAAGTATGTAACAGCCCTTCCTCTGTGGGCCCTATGCTAGAGATTCAGGGTGCAAATGGTTCTAAAGAGGCATTTGGCTTGCTGGGGTGGTGAAGAGATGCTGTGTGTGGTCCCTGCAGATATGCTGTGAATGCAGAGGGTCTCAACCCTGTGTATGACAGTTACACAGATGAAGAAGAGGATGCCAAGTGTTTGTGGAGACTTCCCTTGTTGGAATCTTTCTGAATATTACTGTTTTGAAACATAATCTTAGTGGAAGGTGGAAATGTCGATATAACAATGTTAATTACATTTAGCTTTGTTGTAATTTCTGCTGTAAGTTGGCTCACTTGAAATCAGCACTAGCAAGGGGCAAGGTGAGTTTTGCTGGCATAGAAATTCTAACTGTGTTAAATAGTAAGAGCACATATCTCTCAACTTCAGCTGAACTTTAGAATCAGTTGAGAATTCTTTAAGCATGAGGAGGACTGCGCTGCACCCCTGAGATTTTGATTTGGTGGGTCTTGGATGAGACTCAGGTTTCGGTGTGCTCTGAAGGCTGGCCAAGTGAATCTAAAGGGAAGTCAGAATTAACAACAACTGACCTAGGAAAAGACAATGATTTGATCAAAGTTGCCGAGGAGCTATAATCCAGGATGAATCCAGCTGTCTTTGACCCATGTAAAAGCCCTGAGTTGCTCCATTTCAAAGCTATCGTTCTCCTCTGGGTCAGGATTTAAACCAGTCTACTCCAGCAGATGGGAATCCAGCCGGATTCATGCAAAAGACTGTTTTCCTACCCAAACCATTCCCTGTGGGATTTCAAGTAGTCAGCTCAGTGCTGTGCAGTGAGATCCCAGATTCACTTAGCATAAACATGTATAATGCATGTGACTTCTCAGAATATGACTCTGAAGATGTTGGTGTTTTAAAAATAGCCGCCAGATGCCTTCTTTTAATGTGCAGCCCATTAAAAGAAAAGTGTCTTACTTTTGCAAATCACCCCCTCCCCGAATTTGAATTGGAGACAATTTCACCACCCCAGGGACAGACTAAATAGATCTGTCTGTCCAGCTGGCAAGCCTAAAAGGCCAGTTGAGCAAATAACTCAACATCGATAACAAAAACCACTAAACCAGTTAGAGGGAATGTGGTTAACACATGCTAATGACCAAATCCAATACCTTTATCATGTAGACCACTGGGGTTTGGGACCACTCCTAGTCTCTCCTAATTAGAAATTGTTGGAAAATTTTCTACACATTAGAAAGGTGCAAATCTTAGTCCCTGCCCCCAATCTACTAAATTACTTCATGAACTAATGTTGTCAGAGGGATGAAAGAGATGAATTGCTACAAAATAAGTAAGGATATATGCTTGACAAGATTTGGTTTGTTTTTTTTTTCCTTTTTTTTTATTTTCTATTTTTTTTTCTTTAAATTCCAAATGATTTCCTCTTTTCCGTTTCCTACCTCCCCAAAAGTCCCATAAGCCTTCTTCCCTCCCCCTGTTTCCCATTCAACCCCCTCTCGCTTCTCTGTCCTGGTATTCCCCTACATCCAGTCTTTCCAGGACCAGGGGTCTCTCCCTCCATCTTCTTGGAAATCTATTTATTTTTATTTTTATTTTCTATATTCTTTATTTATATTCCAAATGATTTCCCCTTTCCCGGTTCCCCCCCCTCCCCGAAAGTCCCATAAGCCCTCTTCCCTCCCCCTGTTCCCCATTTACCTAAGAATTTCATTAATTCATTGTTTTTAATTGCTGAGTAGTATTCCATTGTGTAAATATACATGGAAAATATCTCTGATAAAGTTGAAGAAATATATAGAAAAACACATTAAGATTGACTATTTCATGGAAAAAATATACAGATAAAATGGTAGGCATAAAAATATTCCTACATTGATTGAAAGTAGAAGTAAAAACATTTTCTGATAAAATTGAAGATTGACATGGAAAATATCTCTGATAAAATTGAAGAAATTTATATAGATAAATTGGTAGGAATTAAAATATTCTTAAGTTGATTGAAAGTAGAATTGTAAACATTTTCTGATAAAATTGAAGATTTACATGGAATATATTTCTCATAAAATTGAAAAAAATATATGGAAAAACATAAAAATTGAAGATTATCATGGAAAATTACACAGATAAAGTGGTAGGCATAAAAATATCTCTAAGTTGATTGAAAGTGAAATTATAAACATTTTCTGATAAAATTGAAGATTTACATGGAAAGTATCTCTAATAAAATTGAAGAAATATATAAAAACGCATTAAGATTGAGTATTTCATGGAAAAATTATACAGATAAAATGGTAGGCATAAAAATATTCCTAAGTTTTTTGAAAGTGGAATTATAAATACTTTCTGATAAAATTGACGATCTACAAGGACAATATTCCTGAAAAAATTCAAGAAATATATAGAAAAACATGTTAAAACTTACTATTACATGGAAAATTATACAGATAAAATGGAAGGTATAAAAATGTCCTAATTTGATTGAAAGTAAAATTATAGACATTGTCTGATAAAACTGAAGATCCACGTGGAAAATACTTCTGATAAAATTGAAGAAAAATACAGGAAATCTATTGATATGTGAATTGTGTCTTGGGTATTCCAAGATTCTGGGTTAATATCCCCTTATCAGTAACTGCATACCATGTGTGTTCTTTTGTGATTGGGTTACCTCACTAAGGATGATATTTTCCAGTTCTGGCCATTTGCCTAAGAATTTTGTGAATTCATTGTTTTTAATTGCAGAGTAGTATTCCATTGTGTAAATATACCACATCTTCTGAATCCATTCCTCCGTTGAGGGACATCTGGGTTCTTTCCAGCTTCTGGCTATTATAAATAAGGCTGCTATGAACATAGTGGAGCATGTGTCCTTATTGCATGCAGGTAAAGATTCTGGGTATATGCCCAGGAGTGGTATAGCCGGATCCTCCGGGAGTGTCATGCCCAGTTTTCTGAGGAACCGCCAGACTGCTTTCCAGAGTGGTTGTACCAGCTTGCAATCCCACCAGCAGTGGAGGAGTGTTCTTTCTCCACATCCTCGCCAACAACTGCTGTCTCCTGTGTTTTTGATCTTAGCCATTCTGACTGGTGTGAGGTGGAATCTCAGGGTTGTTGGTACAGTGACAGGCATGTAGATCAATGGAACAGAATTGAAGACCCAGAAATGAATCCACACTCCTATGGTCACTTGATCTTTGACAAAGAAGCTAAAACCATCCAGTGGAAAAAAGATAGCCTTTTCAACAAATGGTGCTGGCTCAGCTGGAGGTCAACATGCAGAAGAATGCAAATTGATCCATTCTTATCTCCTGGCACTAAGCTCAATTCCAAGTGGATCAAGGACCTCCACATAAAACCAGACACACTGAAACTAATAGAAAAGAAACTAGGGAAGAACCTTGAACATATGGGCACAGGGGAAAATTTCCTGAACAGAACTCCGATAGCTTATGCTCTAAGATCAAGAATTGACAAAAGGGACCTCATAAAATTACAAAGTTTCTGTAAGGCAAAGGACACTGTCAAAAGGACAAAGCGGCAGCCAACAAACTGGGAGAAGATCTTTACCAACCCTACATCCGACAGAGGGCTAATATCCAATATATACAAAGAACTCAAGAAGTTAGACCCCAGAGAGCCAAATAACCCTATTAAAAATGGGGTACAGAGCTAAACAAAGAGTTCTCACCTGAAGAATATCTAATGGCTGAGAAGCACCTAAAGAGATGTTCATCATCCTTAGTCATCAGGGAAATGCAAATCAAAGATTTGGTTTTGATGGGAGGTTAGAGGGGACAGTGATGTTAAAGGTGACCCCCCCCCCCCGTGGGTTTCTGAGTACCAATCACCAAAACATCCTGTCGAGGAAAGCAGCCGTCCTGATCTGTTCCTGCCTCCATCCCCACCCTATTATGCACAGTGTTCACCGGAGTCCTTTATCTGACCTGTATCCCTTCTTTTATAACACCCGACTCAGTTGTTCATCTCCTATGCACATTTACAGGATGTTCAAGCACCCCAAGTAATATTGAGCCTCATCCATCCCCTTTCTCTCAGAACCTCTCACACCTTGCTGAATCGCCCAGTTGGTAGAACAGGTGTATTGTCTATGCGACAGCTAGCGAGAGAGACATGAAAGCCAGGGGTTAACCTCACCCTGAGCCCCACCGGCAATCACTTGCCAACTCCTAATTTTTCCCTTCCTTAGATCTCCAACATTGCCCACCTCGGCTTCTCTGTGAGCACACTGCCTCCCGCATTCATTGAGACTTTCTCCTTGTTTTCTCCAGCTCCATTATTGACTCACCTTACCTGCCCATTGAAGTCCTCTGCTAAGCTCCAGTGCAATGTCTAATGATGGGATGTGTCCTGAGAACTGCAGTATTACACAACGTAACCATTCACTAGGCAAGATGAGTCAGTCTCTCCTTGCAGAATCCTGATGCAATCATACGTGCAAGATGATTCAGGCTGCTGCTGGGCGGTACAGTATCCCGTTTGTATAAGGAGGAGGATACTCTCATCAGCAATGAAGTATGGTATAGCTGTGTGTTTCATTTATGAGTATGTGTATTGCATACACAGTTGTAAGAGTAGCACATATATACACAGTAGGTTTGCTCCCACAAGCATCACCCCAGGTATCTGAGTTAGGGTTTTACTGCTGTGAACAGACACTATGACCAAGGCAACTCTCATAAGGACAACAATTAATAAGGTCTGACTTACAGGTTCAGAGGTTCAGTCCATAATCATTAAGGCAGAAGCATGGCAGCATCCAGGCAGGTATGGTGCAGGAGGAGCTGAGGGTTCTACATCTTCATCTGAAGGTTGCTAGCAGAATACTGACTTCCAGGCAGCTAGGATGAGGGTCTTAAAGCCCACACCCACAGTGACACACCTACTCCAACAAGGCCACACCTCCTAATAGTGCTACTCCCTGGGCCGAGCATACACATACCATTACAACGGGCAAAGGCAGTGGTATACTAAGAAGCTGTGATGTTACCAGCTGAGACTTTCTCAGCTCCATTAAATTCTTTCTCTAAATTACATTTATTTGTTGAGGATTTTGTTGAGGTTGCCTGCTAGGGTCCTCGTGGACGTCAGAGGATAGCCTGCAGTAGTCTCTTCTCTCTCTCCACTATGTAGACCTCAGGGGTTGAACTCGGGTCATCAGACGTGCATGCAAGGCCTTCACCTGCGAGCCATCTTACTGGCCCAGCATTAGAATCTTATATGACCAATGGAGTCTGTGTGGTCATCATCGGTAGTGCTGGGTGACTGTGAACCAAAGAGAGATTTCTACGTATGATGTTCATGCACCGAATGCTCTTCAGTGATCCTTCCCACATCTCTTCAGACCAAGGCCCCACCCTGCTATTCCAGTCTTGCCTCCTGTCACTCAGTGTCTTTTGCATTCTCGTCCTCTATTATCTTTGTCTCTCTCAGTACAAGTGTGAGCCAGGACCCTGTACCACATTTAGTTCATTGAACGGAGAATTTGTCTAGACACGTTGTGCTCCATTTTTGGGTCTGTAATGCTGAAAGGATAAACTGGCTCGTGGGTAGAGGTTTGAATGCCTCTTTATGTGCAGTATCCACGATGTCCTGGGCAGCTTACAGAATGTGCGAGGTAAAGGGGCTATAGTTTCGAAGACCCAGAAGACTTCAACTTTATAGTCCCTAAACTACCACCCTTCTCCCTTGCAACCCAGAAGAAAGGACCATCAAATGCTATATCGGGAGAACCATTTATCCACATGGCGCTAAGTGGTGCCTGCTAAAGAGTTCAGAAATAGCTGTCATTACTGAGCACCTGCTGGTTCATTCACTCCCCATTTCTGCTTGCAGTGAGTGATTCCCTCTGGGCCTGGCATGGCCACTGCTGTCATGGAACCGAGGCGGCAATTGTGACCCGCAGAATAACCTTGGATCCGTAGCCATGGCAATGAAATAAACAGAACAATTCAGGGAATGTTCATGGTTTATGGTCATGGTAACAAGACTATTAATACTTCCCAGTAGAGAAAGAGGGGAGAGTCATGGGGCCCTAACCAGACATCCCAACCCTCCACTTGTCCCTCGGCTACACAGTCTTGTGTGTCGGGGGAGATGGAGTATATGAGTTAGAAATCTCACTGAAGACAGATTTCAACCATATACTTTTCATGAGGCTGTGGCCCAAGGTGAAATGGTGCTTTTCGGTGGGTCCACCTACCTCCCAAGTCACCCATACTTCTGTTCACAATGCCCCCCCCATAATCCTTAAATCAGCCAAATAAACTCATTAGCTCAATCATCTCAGCTAGGGCGGAATCATTTCTCTGATCTGTCATCAGTGCATTTTCTGTGGCTAGTGTTTTTCACGTCTCCCCAGGAATATAATGGAACGCTTCAATCCCAGGCGAGGAACAAAGGCTGTGCCCATTGGATTTATAACCATCGCAAGGTATTGTAGAACCCAGGGGGCCAATAAACATCACGAATCTACCTCACAATTCCTGAAACTCGGGACTCAAGTAAATGTACATTGGGAAAGTAAATGAGCGGAGCAAATAACTAGGCCGTGAAGAGCTGGCGTGAAAACCCAGGGTGGCCGCGCTCGGCCTCTGCTGCAGTCCCACGGACGAGTGCACTGAGCTCATGAGAAACCAGCCACTCTCCTCTTTGTCCAACTTTTCTGTCCTTCCTAGATGTAGTTTGAAAAGAAAGGGCAAGGGAAAAAAATCTGACCAACGTCACAATAGTGGAAGGGAGAAACCAAAGCATACTTTATGATGTCATATGGTAACTACAGGATAACAATGATTCCTGTCACGCTGGGGGTCCAGTTTGTGTCTCTCTGTGTGTACCGAGAGCACTGTTTCAAGGCAAAGACAGCAAATGGGTGAAGCACCCTGACCTGACTTCACATCATGTCGACCACTCTGTCCACGCAGGGTGGGAATGTGAGTGGTTCCTCTGCAGTTTCCAGAGGGTTATTGGCTCTCACGGATTCACACATGTCAGAGAGATTCTCTCCTAACACCCCTTGTGGGGAAAATTACATTAACTAAATGAGGTGAATTAGGTCCAGGTTCAGATTGCCTATTAAACAATCTATTACACTGTCAAAGACACTAAACCGTCTAATCCACCATTTTAAAAGTGAGATGTTGATACTGATTGAGGAATCAGGCTCCCTCTACATTCATCACCCAAAGCCATGAAACTGTTTAAGCCATTAGCTACTTAGTAGCTTCAAATGCTTTATTCTGGTGGTCATAAATTGGCGAAACTATAAAACCAGAATTAAAAATAACTATCCGTGGAGTAACAGAGCAGGTGCAGAAGTCTCAAGAAATAGGTCATCTCAGTAATCCATCCATCAGCCGGAGGGGTCTGTCTGAAGGTGACGAGCTACAATCGCCATGCCCTGTAACAGTGTTGCATAAACATCAGAGGCAGGCCTGCAACCAGAGCAGAGGGAAGCTGCCACATTGTGTCCAAACCTGTGTCTGCATTTCATAAAAATACAAGTAGCTAAGTCCAGTCCTAAAGTGTATTAAAACTTCTCTAACTGGGGACCACTGCCTTTAGCCCAGTGTGCTCCAGTATTTTGTTCCAATTTACCTTCAAGAGAACCTCATGCAGGCATTTTATTAGCCAGGATTCTCTAGAGAAGCAGACTGATAAAGTGTGTGTGTGTGTGTGTGTCCTGCTAGTCTAACAATGGCAGAAGGTCCAAGAATCCAGAAGTTGTTCAGTCCACAAGGCTGGCTGACTGAGCTGGTCTCCCTGAAGATGTCGGCGCTAACACAGTAAAGGAATGGACTTGCCAGTGAGATCAAGAGCAAGCAGGCTTCTTCTTCCATGTCCTTTATAAATGCTGCCAGCAGAAGGTGTGGCCCACAGTTAAGTGGGTCTTCCCATCTCAAAGAAAAAAATCCCTCATAGATGCACCCAGTAGCGTGGGTTTTTGCTAATTCCAGATATAGTCAAGTTGATGACCAAGAATACTCATCCAAGAATATTTTTCCTTAATACCTCCATGTCAATGGAATGTCAGTACATACCTTTTAAATATGTATTAGGTTCATAACTGTGACTTGAACTTTAAAAACAAAAACAAAAAAAAAACCAATAAACAAAACAAAACATTTTTGCTCCATGAGAACCAATCCCTGAGGGCATCCTCCTCACTTGGAGAAAATGTCTTCCAGGTCATCCCTAATGACCTGGTTCTACCCAGAGTGCCCACAAATCCCTTCCAGTGTAGGCATCAGGTCTCAGAACAGAGCCTGGACAGAGATGCCATCAGACGGTGACCAGAGCCACACAGCCTGTGACCCTTGTAGGAGTGGCTGCACACCCTGCAATTCCATTGTGGCTTCTACCACCCTCGGTGGCTGTAGCCTCAAGGGGTAGTGTTCACCCTGCTCAACTCAAACAAGTGAGCTGTGGCATCCTCCAGTGACTCCCTCTATGTCTTCAGAAATGAAGATGTCCTTTGTACAGAAGCATCCTCCTGGAGACTAATGGGTTCTCCAACACCACTTAAACGAAGTCTTTCCCCTATGGCTAGTGCCTGTTCCAGTTACACTGTAACCATGTGAACAGCATAGGGTGTGTGGACCACAGCTGCAGTTTAGAAGAGAAAGAAAATGGGACTCTATAACTCAGGTGTAAAGACCCTTGCTACAGGGATGGCAAATGAAACCGTGAAAATGAAACAGGATAAGCAAAGGCTTAAGAAAGAAAATGGGAGAAGAAATTATTGCTGCTGCTGCCTGCTTGGTGCCAGGAAGTGTATAAACATTTAATTTCACTCTGCCAAACCCTAGGAGGCGATATGATCCTCATCATTCAGAATCAAATGAAACCTGAAATTGCTCAGGGTAGTAAGCAAGGGGAGCTGTATTTACATCCTCGGCTGTCAGCCTTAGATCTCACATTCTTCCTCGTCCAACCCTATCCTGTTCTCTTCCCATTCTCTAGATAAGTGCACCAAAATAAGCCACAATGACTGTTCAACAAGACAGCCATTCCGATCTAAACCAAGTGAGGTGGTCTTGGTCAAAGTTACAGGCTGAAGGGAATCTTGATGATTAGCAAGGCCCCTGTGAAATCTAGAAACTCCACAAAGTGAGCCTGCTATGGTGGCCGGTGATTGCTGTCCAAGATCTTGGGAGGCGGAGACTGGGAGTCAGGAGTTCCAGGCCAACTGGAGTACACAGTGAAGTGGCCTCCAAACAGACCAAAATGTATCATATATAAAAAACAATGAGAAGAAAAAGGAGGAAGGGGGAAGATGGGGAGGGGAGGGGGAACAGGGAGGGGAGAGGGCAGGTCCACATCAAGCTTTACATATGGAGGTGACTGAGTGACCTGAGTCACTTCAGGAAACATAAACATCAGAACCCATGAGGGAGAGTGACATGGTAAGAGGAAGCCAGGAGAGGGGGAATGAATAACCTCTAGAGGAGTAGCAATCTACTTGTCTTGAGAAGGTGGGACAGACAGCCCACAGTCCTCTAATCTCTGTCTGACCCGCCAGGAAATGAGGGGGGAAAGAGAAGAGAGACAGTCACCCCAAGGAATCCCGAAAATGGAATCTCCTCAGAGAAAGGGGAGGCGAACCTTCCCCTCCAGTCACAGACGAATGTATTACCTCCCGGAAAAGCCTGTCTCCTCTCTAGGGGCAAAACTCACTGTACCATAAATCCTGCAGAATGAGGGAAGGAAACCCGAGAACATGAGGCTTCTCACATACATGTGTGCAAGGGCCACACAGTCACAAGTGTGAGGGGACAGAGAACCATGAACACCTGCCCTGCTGAGGGGAGACTCCATCTTCCCCACTGAACCCCACAAACTGAATTCTTCCAAGACCACCCAAGATCAACCCTGAATTACAGACTGGCTGAAAGTCCAAAGCCAGGGAGCTGTTCCCTGGACAAATCCACCTCATCAAGCTAGTTTTCAAAATGGCCTATTGGTGCAACAGGAAAGAAGAAAGGAAGGAAGGAGGGAGGGAGGGAGGGAGAGAAGGAGGGAGGGAGGATAGCTTCAGAATGATGCACTGGATACCATGAGCCCCTGGGATTGTGTTTCTGCACTGTATTGGAGTTTGCTGAAGGCTAGGTCACAGGTGGCATCAATTTCATTGCACCATTTGTCTCTCTATTTCTATCTGTCTCCCTGTCCCCATGTCTCTGTCTCTTTCTGTCTCTGTGCCTCTGTCTCTCTGTGTCTCTGTCTCTCTCTTTCTCTCTGTCTCTGTCTCCCTGTCTTTCTGTCTCTGTCTCTTCCTGTTTCTGTATCTCTGTGTCTCTGTCTTTCTCTTTCTGTCTGTTGCACTGCCTCTCTGTCTCCATGTCTCTCTATCTCTGTTTCTCTCTGTCTCTGTCTGTGTGTGTCTGTGTGTGTGTGTGTGTGTGTGTGTGTGTGTGTGTGTGTGTGCAAACGTGAAGACATGAAGACCCAGGGGGTTGAATCTATGTCTTCCTCTACCGGTTTCCACACAGCTTTCCAAAACATATACTTATTCTTTAAGAATTTCATATACAAAGTATTTTTTATCACATCTTCCCTCCTTCCCATTTCCCCTTTTAACTTTGCCTAAATCATCTCTTGCCAATTTTACATCCTCTTCTATTTTCAGAAAACCCACTGAGTCCAGTCATTGCTGCTCAGGTACATATGACCATAAACAGTCAGTGGCCATAAACTCCTCAAAAATGACTCCCCCTCTTCCAAAAGCTATCAGTGGTCAATAGCTCCTCAGATAAGGGTGTGGCCTTATAAACCTCCCCCAGTCCATGCTGGAAGTTTGGCTGGCTTGATCTTGTGTGGGTCTTGTGCAGGTAACCGCAGATGCCACTGAGCTGAGTGTGGTGGCCACACCCTGTTCATGGGAGAGCATTTCACAGCACCTCCCCCATCACCCTAGAGTGTTCCCTGAGCCTCCATGGGGTGCGGAAACGACACAGATGCCCCATGTAGAGCTGAACAATTAGAATCACTTACTCTCAGCACTCTGGCCAGTTAGGAGTCTGCATTGACCACAGTCCACTGCAAAAGGAAGCTTCTCTGATCAGGATTGAGAGCAGCCTAGGTCTATGGGTATAAATAAATGTGAATGTTTCAACGGCAGCTCGACCACATAATCATTTAGCAAAATAGCAATAGGTTTATCACTAGGGCCTGTGACCTCTCTGCCCATGGGCTTTTGCCCAGGTTTAGAGCACCAGGAATGAATGTTCTCCTGTGAAGCAAGCCTAAAATTCCATCACAAAATCATTGGTTACCTCCGTAACAATCATGCCATTATTGTGCCACTGAGCATGTTGTACTTGATATAATAGCATGGAGTATCCCTCACCGGGTAAGATCTTTGATGTCTTTTCCCTCCCAGCAGCCTGCATAGCACCTTCCAGCCCTATGAAAATTAACCATCATGGAGGATGTCTGTCTGTCGGTTTGAGACTTATTTCTTTACATCCTGGAGCCAAGTCTGTGGTATTTTCAGCAATAGTGTTAGGGTGGGCAGCCAAGCGTAATGCCAATACCCTGTTGTTTAAGAGACCTCCACGGACTCCCTGACAACCGCTTGGGAGGAATTCCACTCTTGGCAGGGAGATTTTCACCTTCTAACCCATGTCTTCTGGGAGCAGCGCTGTCCACCCTGTGCGAGGTAACTTCATTCAAACTTCTTTTTATTATATGTAAGTACACTGTAGCTGTCTTCGGAGACTCCAGAAGACAGCATCAGATCTTGTTACGGATGGTTGTAAGCCACCATGTGGTTGCTGGGATTTGAACTCAGGACCTTCGGAAGAGCAGTCGGTGCTCTTAACTGCTGAGCCATCTCTCCAGCCCCCAAACTTCTTCTTAGAAGCTGTATTTTGTAGTTAGCTTACAAAGCAGTGGGTCCCCCTGGGCCTTTTTCTTACAGGCCTAGCTTCAGTTAACTCACTCCTTACCCATTCCCCAATACGATCTCTCTGTCCCCAGATCCACTAATACTCCCTGTAGTCTCAATATTCTCCCCTCTGCTTTCACATCACCTCCGTTACACGGCCCCTCCAGTTGTGTCTTAGTCAGGTTTAAAGTAGTCGGCCTTCGTGCCCCCCAACCCCCCACTCTCATGGATCATTGGCTAATTCGATCCACAGGGCAGTGGGAGCAAAGATGATGAACAGGGAGTTCAGAAGCCCTGTGAGTAAATAAACCACGTGGGGATCCACAGTCGGGATGCAGATCAACTTTACTTGGGGTGATTGAAGGCTTTTAAAGTTTTGGGGGCCTGAGAGTAGGGACATCGGGATGGGAAAAGCTCACTGGCTGGGGGTTTAGGGTACCTGAAATGCCTCATTAGCACAGGGAAGCATTTCAGGAGTCTCGGGTGCTGACTGAACAGGTTTTGTTGGGAGAAAGGAATTTGGTCCTATAAATTAAGACTACGTGACATTCCTCGGGTAGAGGCGAATATGGGGCTCAGAACTCCCTGGACAAGGTCGGAGAGGAAGAAACTCTGCTAACGCAGGGACTCTTCCATTATGCTGCACAGAGCCCCAGCAGGGTATCTGGTCTTCAGTAGACTTCGACCTTCATTGGCAAGAGTTTTCCCACAGGCCTTTGCGTCCACCCTTCAGTTCCTTAAACTCACCCACTACTGCCTCGGTTATCCCATCCCCCACCCTCCCCGTTTATACCTTTCCACTCCTTGTATTTTCCTTGATTTTACCTATGTCGTATCCTTTCCTTAAATACGGGTTGTGTGAGGGGGTGGTGGCGATTTAGTTGTACAGCGTAAGTACAGAGAGGCCAGAGAAGTAACACAATAGTTAAAGCACACCCGATTGGGTTCTCAGCACCCACATCAAGTTATCTCACAACCACCTGTACCTGCAGCTCCAGACCTGATGCCCTCTTCTCGCCTCCTTGCTGGAAAGGTACGCACGCACGCATACGCACACACGCACGCATGTACATGTGCACGCACGCATGTACATGTGCACACACGCACACATGCACTCACACATGCATGCACACACACGCACACGCATGCACACACATGCACACGCAGAGGCATGCGCATACACATGCACACATTTAAAAGTAAAAGCTATAGAGTACTCTATGCTGGTACTGCCGCTCACAGTGATATAGCTCAGATCAGAACTTGCTTTGTAAGATTGATTCGTCTTGTCCAGGCACAGCCTGAAAGCTGGTCTCTATATAGCACACTGGAACCCACAGCAGGCACTGTAGGCTCCCAGCCTCCAAACCATTTCTGTCTGTCCATTCAGAGTGAGAAACTCCCGAGGACCTAAAAGGCACCTCTAAGCCAAAGAGCTGATGTCATCGGGTACCTCACCTGAAGGTACAGTGTGTCTTAACAGGCCTGAAAGGCTAAGATTTCAGCGCCTGTAAAAGAGCCCATTCACAGCAGAAACAAGGAACTTCCTACAAAGAACTTGTTCATGGTCTAGCAAGGTATGCTTAAATGGCTTAGATTTCTTCGGTGGACTGATTATAGGTTTAACTTCAATACCTTCCACAGGGCTAGGTATCTGGAGAACTTAGGTGTCAGAATGAAGTGGTCTATAGGCAAGAGAGGGGAACTCTCCCTGACTACTGGAACACCCCTTATCTGGTTTGTGCCATTGACCACATTCCTCAAAACATTGAGTCTTTCAAAGTTACTACTTAACTTCCCACACAAAACACTAAAGTCAGCGTTGGCAGTGTTAGGTAGTTCTGACCCTGGCAGAAGAACCTCTACTAAGTGGTTTTTTTTGTTTTGTTTTGTTTGTTTTTTGTTTGTTTGTCTGTTTGTTTGTTTTCCAAGAGCAGTTCGAAGATCCCCCCAACCTGACAGCACCCAGATTTGTGTTCCCAGGAATTCTGAAATGAAAATGGCTTAGCTAATCCCTGAGCATTTACCAAGCACAGTTACACCTGACTCCCAGGGCCAAGCTTGCACTTGAATCTCCAGCTAAGCCTGATGGGAAGGCATCTTACTGAAGATTCTCTGCCAGGAGCCAGACTCCCTTTGACTCCTAGAGTATGATGCAGTAAGTCCTAATCCAGGGAGAATGCTCAATGGGAGAGCTATGTCTACACAAAGAGGGAGAGCAGCTCTATCTGAGTAGATCCTGGTGGCAGAGAAAACACAAATGTAGGAGGCAGGGGAGGGGGGAGGGGAAGGAACAGAGGAATTACTGGAGGGAAAATGTAGAAGGGGAGGAGGAGGGATGGAAGCAAGGGCATGAGCCAAGCTTCCCACATTCTCCCCGTCTGAGGCAGCAGACATTCCACCCTCTCACCATGCGATAAATTCACAGACTGGTGTGCGGACTCCATGCTGTAGTCAGACATGTTTTATCGGGTCTGTCTCCCTCCGCCACAAGTTTGTTGAATTAAAGGCTTAAGATTCAAGGTGCAAATTGTTAGCACACTCTAATTGCTGGGCCCAGATGTGAGCCCTGCCTGCTCTCTTGCATTTTTGCAGGCATGCAACAGACTAGAAGCAACCACCAGTAATCACAAGGCTAGCTCCCCAGTACAGGAGGGACCCCGGACAACTGGGCAGGGGTGGATGCAGGTCCGTGAGAGACATTTTTTTCCCTGGGTGCTGTTTTACACATCTTGTTATTTGAACCACGTAAGAGTATTGTCTATCTAAAAGCAGAGTGACTGGGAGGCTAGGAATAGTTTAAAACTTTACTTCGGTGGAAGCAACACTCAGGGGTGCTCACATCAACTGAGAAGGGGAGACCCAACAGGTCCACCTCTCACCATCCACCCCTCCGCTCATCTTCCCCTCCCTCTTCTGGTCAAGCCTGAGTTTTTTCTTAAGTTCCAGAAGTCATACTAGTATTTTTTCAGAATGTAGACCAGTGGTTCTCAACCTGTGGGTTACAACCCCTTTTGGCAAACCTCTATCTCCAAAATAGGTAACAATTCCTAAGTGCTGCTAAGTTAGAGTTAGGAGATAGCAACACAAATAATGCTATGGTTGGGGTCAGCAGAACGTGAGGAACCGTATTAAAGGGTTGCAGCATTAGGATGGTTGGAAACCGGGCTAGAAAGATGGCTCAGCGGTTAAGAGCACTGACTGCTCTCCCCAAGGTCCTGAGTTCAAATCCCAGCAACCACATGGTGGCTCACAACCATCTGTAATGAGATCTGATGCTCTCTTCTGGAGTGTCTGAAGACAGCTACAGTGTACTTACATATAACAATAAATAAATCTTAAAAAAAGAAAAACCAGGCTGGTTGGACCCACTGCTCTGGACTAACAGGGAGGAAGGAAATGCTCTGTGTTCTCGCTAGCCTCGTCAAGAGTCATCCGTACATGGTGATGATGCAAAGCAAGCCAGCATTCATTTTGGTTTTTAATTCTCTATGGACACCACCTGCCCACGGGGCAGAAATGTTGGCACATACACATGCCCTAGGCAGAGGCTGTGGTTCCCAACTATAGTACAGTGAAAGCAGAAATTGGTGTGAATAGAATTAAATTTTAAAATCACCCCCTTAAAAAGTTACGTCTGTGGTTCTTATCTTGTGGTTCAGGACTATTGTCCTGCGGTTGATTAGAGGGGTCTAAAATGTTTTTGCTGGAACATGGAACAAGCATAATTGTGTTGCCCAGGGAAAGCTAACTAGATAGCAACAGATAAACAGTTTGCTGTAGTCCAAGTAGGTCTAGACGCTGAGCCTTCTACAGCTTCCTGGGGAATTCCAATTCTGCAGTAAGATGAAAGCCAGCATCAGTAGTGAACTGGGCAGGTGTGGCAACATGGGACTGTCCCTGGCTTTGCCACCCAGTAAGATCTGCTCCAGACAGCATGTCTCCATGTCTTCCCTGTCTAAGACTGGTAGTAAATGTTGTAGGTTGTCCTGGTGTTGTTTGTACTCTGATGTTAATTCTGCTTCCTCAAGAGGAGCCGCCCTGATGAGGAGTGGATCACATACTCTGATGACTTCATGTGAACCTTCTCCCCATTTTAACTGGTTAAATAAAGGCTAGAGCTTGTGATTGGGCAATGGAAGGGAAAGGTGGGGTTGGAGGATTGAGGGGGGTGGGAGAAGAGTAGGGAACAGAAGAAGAAGAAAGAAGAAGAAGAAGAAGAAGAAGAAGAAGAAGAAGAAGAAGAAGAAGAAGAAGAAGAAGAAAGAGGAAGAGAAAGAGGAGGTGGAAGGAAGGTGGAGCAGAACCCCGTGGCCCAGAGAAGTCACAAGTAGCAAGGGATCTCATAGCTGGGGAATACAGTAGAGTAGTGGGAGATCTGCCCAGTCTGGGTGTGCAGCTTATAAAGACTGTAACTGAGCTATGTGTTTTTGCAAGGGCTTATTGGGGTTGGAGATTTACTGCAACAAGCCAATGTCACTTTGCTTCAGTTAGAGCGGTGGTAGGCTGCTGCCATCTCGTATCCTTCGCAATATTCTATGAAGGCATATTAGTAACTAGACGGTTTATGTAGGTCATGGGACATAGGCAGATGACATTGAGGGATCCATTACATGAGCCAGGATAGGAACTGCCCGTGAGAGGCACTCTTCCGTGACTTCACCATCCCCTAGTTGGATATCCTACCCCAGGAAGGATGCACAATGACTGGGTTCCCCCCCTCTTGGCCTCATCTTCTATGTCCTAATAAATACAGTCTTTGTTTTCCTACACTATCTTTAATATCAATACTTAAATGACAAGTCAAGGAGTTGTGCCTGTAGGCCAAGAGCTCCCGTTTAATTTTATGGAAGGAGTCTAATTTACTTCTCCTTAATTCCACAACCATTTTTCTGGGTTCCCAGTGGGTAACGCTTCCTCTTTAATTTTATTTAATTTCTAAGTTATTTCTGTCTAATTAACCCTCCTGTGCCTCAGTTTACCTGTGAGCCTGGTGCTGCTTCTCTCTTGGGCCACCCAGAATTGGTGTCAACTTAAGGGTCTTAATTTTTCCAAGATTTACTGCTGTAAGGCAATGTGGTATAAACCAATGAACAGCTTTTAAAGCAGTTGAGTTCAAACACCTAAAAGTCTGCTGGTTTGCTTTTAAACAATGGGCCAAATGATAAACTAAAGGTAAGGCCTCAGAACACTGGGTAAAAAATTATCTACACACACACACACACACACACACACACACTGTGATACATACCTAGACACCACCAAAGATGTTCTCCGAGGTGAAACGTGTGAACCCGGACTGCCAGCAGCTGTAACGTTGGGTGACATTCTGGCCAAGACACATGCGAGAACAAGTAGCTCCTCAGATTTCACAAACCTAAAAAATGTATATAGACTTCTAACTTTCTATTTTATGTGTGTGAGAGTGCCTTTGTCTGCATGCATGTATATGCATCATGTGTGTGCACTGCCTACAGAGGCCAGAAGAGGGTGCCAGATGCCCTGGACTGGAGTTACAAAAGGTTGTGAGCCACCACGTAGACATAAGGAACTAAACCTAGGTCCTTTGTAAGAGCAGTCAGGGTTCTTAATGACTGACCTCTCCCCAGAACCTGCAAGCAGGTCATTCCAGGCTCTCGGTGCCTGGATAGATTTAAGTCATTCTGTTATTTTATGAGAAGGTATTGCCATCAAAAGTAGGGTTGACGGTGTCAGTATCAGTGGGCAGAAACCGCCTTCCACCGGCTGTCTGTGCTATTTGTCTTTGTTTTGTTTCACAGGATGAGATAAAGCTCACCAAGAGAGATTCTGATAAATTCACAGACTTGAGAGACAAGGATCTAAGCTGTAACTTGCAAACCTGAGGCCTCGGCCACATGATATTCTGCATTTATAACCAAAGCCCGAGAGGAATATAAGGCTGCTCCAGATGGGCCCAGCCAGTTACATGGGGACACAAGGTGACAGGTGGTGGAAGAACCAGGAAAAGAGGTGCTCCCTAGAAATATGGGTGTTCCCCTGGAATATGGGTGTTCCCTCGGAGTATGGGTGCTCCCTGGGAACATGAGTTCTCCCTGGGAATATGAGTGCTCCCTGGGAACATAGGTGCTCCCTGGGAACATGAGTGCTCCCTGGGAATATGGGTGCTCCCTGGGAACATGGGTGCTCCCTGGGAACATGAGTGCTCCCTGGGAATATGAGTGCTCCCTGGGCATGTGGCTGTGGCAGAAACTGTGTTCTCTTATACAGTGAAGAACTCCGGCACATTGGATGAGGAGTTGGAAACCTTCCTCTGACGTAAACCACAGACACTCCAGAACAGAGTCTGGCCCTTTGCTTAAAATTTTCATTTCATCTGAACTAACCTTTCCTTCTACGGGTCAATCCAATTACCCAGGATAAATATCAGTGCCTCCACCACAGCTCCGTCAGTCTCGGGGGAGGCCAAACAGAGAAGCAGACTCCCAGGGCCTGCTTACCCTTGGCCTCTCACTTCCTAAGTCCTCCCACATCTAGAGGAGCCCTTCATGTACTATTAAGGTCAGACTCCTAATTAGCCCTTAAAGACATTTTCACCTCTTCAGTGACAACTGGTTACAAATATGGGCGCTAACAACATCATGGTCGGTGTTGGTTGGTTTCTCCTTCCTTCAGATCAGTACACTGGACCTCCCTGAGAAGGATAAATGTAAACAAACTGGATGCTCAGTGCTGCTATGATCCCGGCTCACAGTTCTTTTTCCAAACTTATAATTTTCTAGAACTCTAAAATATACACACTCACACGTACACTCACACACACATACATACACATACATAGACACACACTCACACACAGACACGCACAGACACAACACACTCACATACACACAGTCTCACACATACTCACATACACATACATATATGCACACACACTCACATACATATACACACACATACACACACACTCTCACATACAGACATATACACAGACACACATACATACAGACACATACACACACACATACACACACTCACACACACATACACACACTCATACACACATACACACACTCTCACACACAAATGCACACATATACACATACACACACACATATTCACACATACACTCACACACACATACACACACATTTACACACAAAGACACACACACATACACACATACAAACACACACACATATATACACATACACACAGATATATACATACAGAATATAAAACTAGCAATCAAAAATGATCTTATTTATCTCACTTATCTTTGATGCCTCTATATTTCACTGCTAAAATATTAATGCATTTGAGAGAGAGCATTGCTCCAGGCCCACTGGGAGTATTAATATTCCAAGTACATCTGGCGCTGAGTCTTTTAGGTGAGGAGCTGTGGTCCTTAAGCAGACAAAGAAAGGCCTTGGCTCAGCAGCAAACCTGAGCCTGAATCCCCCTCTCTACATGCAAGGACTTGTCTCTAAGTACGTTGACTCCATTCTGTGGAAAGGAGCTAATAATATCTTTCTCATGAAAAGCAAGAAAGGGGACATGTTGAACTAAATGAGGGGGCTGGCAAGAGGGTGAACTATGCACTTGCTATGCAAGCAAGAGGACATGAGTTCAAATCCCAAGCACCCACTAAAGACTGTGGTAGAAGGTGTCTGATGTCTTCATGACTGTGCACACCAATATGTATATGCACTTGCACACACACACACACACACACACACATACAAACACACACACACACACATCAAAAAGACAAAAAGAACTCTTCCCTAATATCTAATGTGTGTAAAGGGCATCTTTCTTCACCTTATAAGATGTAACAACAGACATAGACAACACAGAGAAGAAAAACTTGCTTCCAATAAAGGAAAAGATAAAAGCAGATACTCAGAAATGCCCTTTGCCTTCAGCCAGGCAGATGCTCGGCTATCACTGTAAACTAAGACTATGATCCCTCCCATGAGTCCCTCCACACTTCTCTTGGGTTGATCTCTTTCTCTGTGATGAATTAACCAGTTCTAGTGATCAGTAATATCCTATCTCCACTAATCCTGTCCTCCTGGTAAGTAATTGGTTGAAACAATGTGTCCTCCTGGTAAGTGATAGGTTGACACTGTCAACATATGGCCTCAGAGACTCTACATTCTGCCTTTTCTATCTGTTCACCTTCCAAGTTGGGTGTATAGGCCCCATCACACCACAGCTCACAACAAAGGCCATTTCACTGAGAAATGGGAAGTGCATGTACAAGAGTTCATATTTAATGAGATCTGCCCAAACCAAAAAAAGAAATGGATCCATAGAAACTTGGACTTCTATTTTAACAATAATTTTTTATAAACCTAAGTACTAAAAGCAAACCTCGATACTTTTAGTATTCCCAAGTACAAAACATGGTCACTCCTTTCTTTCTGTTTTCTTTTTTTTAAAAGCAAGGTAGTATCTGCAGTCCTCCAGCCTTGGGAAGATGCTAGAATCTGCTCTCTGTGGCTCTCACGAGCATAGACCCAAGCAATCACAGGTCACATGATGGTGCTTTTCCAGTCCATTTCACATTTTCCAACTGCATCTCTCCACCCATTTATTTACCTGTGGTTCACCCAACCATTTGTGAGAACCTTTTCACAGTCAAACTCTCAGCCAACACAGGGACACAAAGGTGGATGGGACACGGGCGCAGGTGGGTGAGCAGACAGGTTTTCCATTAACAGTTTGTAAGCACCTAAAAGACTGATTACTATACCAAAAAGTCACCAGTGAGGAACAACCCCCACTCTTTAAGAAGATAAGGTCCACTCCCTAGAGCAACTTTGCTAAGAAAGCCAAGTGGAGTGTGGGTCTGAAGGCTGGGAGTAGAGGGCAAACATGGAACATATTCAATTCTGCATAGTGAGGAGACAAGGAACGGTGTGAACCTGGGCCCTGGGTGGAGAGGGGTACTGGGAGTTGCAGCAGCAGATGGCTGTCCGAGAAAGGGGAGTTTAGGGAGGAGGAATGGGATGAAGAACTGTGGGAGGGCAGACCAGGAGGAAGGTAACCACTGGGATCACCTCAAGTCACACTGGAAAGAAAGGTGGAATAATTATTCCTTTAGCGAAGAGCGCCTTTCCTTCTCACAAGCACACACACACACACACACACACACACACACACACACACAGAGGCACGCTAACCTCCCTGATTCCCAACCACAGAGAATAGTGTTGGGAACCACATGAGGGATTGTGGGATTATTGATTCCCCTCTTCTCTGGACTTTTCATTAGAGCCCACACTGTTGCCCTAATGGATTCCTCTGTCTAGCTTTCTTTTATATGACATTTGTCAACAAAACAGACCCAACTTTTCCCCTATGATATCCTGAAACACAGATGGAGCTCTCTGGAGCATCAGCTCGGTCTTCCGTAGTTTTAGGGTTACTCATTCTTGAACATTCCATGAGTCCAGGTGCAGACCTTCATTATAAGAAAGAAGCTCTCTGTAGAAAACAGACTAGTCTATGTTCTGCCTGTGTTGATCTGAGAGACACAGAAGACACCTTCAGAGGTAGCCTGTGTGTCATGTGGATGGGCTACACTGACAAAGACTGGTCTCTCCGGGGCTACATTCCCAGACTCATCTGGGGCTTTTTGCAGACCCCTCTTTTCCTATTCTCTTTTAAGGCTTTTTGTTTTATATTGGTTTTTTGGTGGGTTTTTTTTTTAAGTCTCAGGTTTAAATTTGCTCACACACATGATCAGAGTACACAGACCCACAAGAATGGATTCAGTAATTCTTTGTTTTTTTGTTTTTTTTTGTTTTTGTTTTTTTTGGTTTTTCGAGACAGGGTTTCTCTGTGTAGCCCTGGCTGTCCTGGAACTCACTTTGTAGACCAGGCTGGCCTCGAACTCAGAAATCCTCCTGCCTCTGCCTCCCAAGTGCTGGGATTAAAGGCGTGCGCCACCACCGCCCGGCGGATTCAGTAATTCTTAATTAGACCTCATTATGTAAAATGTGTATGTGTATAAATGTGTGTTTATATTCATACATACATTATGGCCAACATCCTGAAATAGACCCATAATCACACACTTTTCTGTGTAGATATAACATCTGAACTGCCCTTGTTTGTAACGTGGTTTTCCTCGTGTTTGAAGGATTGGCTACATACAGAGGAAACAGTAAGGGGCCCCTTGCCTCACAGAGAGACTGAACTCAAATCATAACTGAGCTTGATAGTAATACAATGAATCATTGTGGAAGCCAAGCCAATCATGGTATGAGCCTCCATGTGGTTAAATGAAAGGGAGTGTCAGCCACGGAAACCGAGAGATGAAGGTGGTACTCCCACCCACAACTGCATGCTGCACCTTAACTGCTGGGTGGTTACAGCTGAAACCTCCTGCCTACCCCTGCCCCTTCCTCTGCACCACGCCTTTCCAGGACTCCCAGATGATCTGACCCTTCATATAGAGAATACACTAAGCCTCCTGACATAGGGTTGTTTGTCAATCTTTTGTGTTTTTAAATGTGTCTGCTTTGCTTTTGAGGGAAAAAAAAGAAAACTACTGAGGTTCCCAAAACTTCCCTGTGGAGACAGGTGGAAGATTAAAAACTCACCCAAGGAGGAAGATTTTTTTCAACCCCGTTTTAAAGTCATCAAAGCCAAACTACCCATAGGTGCGTTTAAATGTTTAACTCATTTTGTGTTTTGACAGTTGGTGGGGGGGGGGGACCCTCGATCCTCTAATTCTGATGTCTCCTTCCATTTGGGTTGCTTTTCTGTCACTTGGTTTCAAAAAAGATGTAAAAGACTCCTCAGTTTGGAATAAGCCCGCATAGCTCCTCGGAGCCTGTTTCAGCCCATATGGAGTCTAATGTATTCAGTGCTGAGCTGAGAAGCAGGCTGTGTTCCAGAGCTCAGGCCTCTGCATCCATGAGAACAAGGCTTGAGGTCTCAGCTCCATCTCTCAATAGCTAGCCGTGTGTCTAAGCTGTGACTCCTTTGCGCGATCAGTTCCCACAGTGACCTGTGTGATTCAGGGGTGACTGCCATCCCCAGTAGTGCAAATACTAAGTAAAGTGTGGCTTTTATTGGGGACCAGGGGAACTCGCCATATGGGAAACAACCCTGCCGCTTCAGTGGCCTGACACCACACGGCACGGTTCTCTCTCACGCCCCAGGTACGGCTCGGGTTGGTACAGGAGTTCTGGTCTATGCAGTCCTCCCTCACTGACCCAGGCTGAGCTACAGTACCAGTGCTTACCATGGCAGAGAGTAAAGTCATTGACTACGGGACACAAGGTCCTGGGATGGACCCTGACTGGGGTGAGAGGATACACGGAAGTTGAAGATTCCGCCCACCCATGCCCAGGGGAGAGAGCTCTGCTGCTGGGAGAGAGCTGGCATTCCACTCTCCTTTGCTGGGTAGAAATGTCAAGTTCATACAATTGCATTTGTCAGTTCTTAGTACCCTTCCCAGAAGCCTTTGCTGTGCCAGGATCTTGAAATGCCTTTCTCTGGCGCTGTCAGATCTAACGAGTCTGACTGATGTTTCTGTGGCAGTGCCATGCTGGTCTGGGCACTGTAGCTCCATAGAGTAGTTTGAGATCAGATGTTGTGATGTCTCTAACACTGCTCAGTCTACTTAGGGTCGCTTGGCCGTGTTTCATGCTTCCAAATAAAACCTAGACTTACCTTTCCTAGATTCATGGGAAATGTCATTGGCGTGTTGACAGGAATTGTATGAGTCTGTAGCTCCCTTCTGGATATTTTCACAGTATTGATCCTGCCAACTCATCTCTCTTATCTACCATCTTCTTTGGATAATTTCTTCATTGTTTATCTCTACTTTGTTTGATTGGTTGATGCTATTGTGAAAGGGTTTTTTTTTTCTCTCCTAGATTTACTTCTGAGCAACTTGACTATTGGTATATAAAAAGCTACTACGGGGCATAGCGGTGCACGCCTTTAATCTCAGCACTTGGGAAGCAGAGGCAGACGGATTTTAGTGAGTTCAAGGCCAGCCTCATCTCAAGGTCAAGTTTTTGGATAGCCAAGGTACACAAAGAAGCCCTGTCTCAACAATTGTCCCGGAAAGATTGACAAAGTACCTGACAATCCTCATCCAAATTCAGGAGGAATTATTACAAAGAGATGATGGTAGGTTTGAGCTAACACTTACTCTCAATGATGGAAACCCCGGCTTTACACACAGGCAGAAAGAGAAAGAGAGACAAAAACAGAGACACAGAGACAGAGAGATAGACAGAGACAGACAGAGAGATAGACAGAGACAGACAGAGAGACAGAGACAGAGAGATAGACAGAGACAGACACAGAGATAGACAGAGAGACACAGAAAGACAGAGAGACAGACAGAGAGATAGACAGAGACAGACAGAGAGACAGAGACAGAGAGACAGACAGAAAGACAGAGACAGAGAGATAGACAGAGACAGACAGAGAGACAGAGACAGAGAGATAGACAGAGACAGACACAGAGATAGACAGAGAGACACAGAAAGACAGAGAGACAGACAGACAGAGAGATAGACAGAGACAGACAGAGAGACAGAGACAGAGAGACAGAGACAGAGATAGACAGAGACAGACAGACAGAGACAGACAGAGAGACACAGACATAGAGACACAGAAAGACAGAGAGACAGACAGACAGAGACAGACAGAGAGACAGGCAGAGATTAAAAGGAGCTCGCAGTCATATAAGGAACTGTACTTTTTGCTGTCTGCCACTGTGCTGCAACTGTGCTGATCCCTCAAGCCTGTTATTCCAGACTTACACTTCCAGAGAGCAAATCTCCATTTCAGCGGCACATGTGGTATCTCAAGCTCCCTGTGTCTTCAGGCCTGGCCCACTCACTGCAGACCAGCCTCAATCCCTTTGTCAAAATGCGCCTGTTCCTTTCAAAGAACCACAACACAACAGCATAACTTCAGGTCTCCTTCTTCGAGCAGGGGTGCCTATTTTAAACAGGCACTCAAGTCGTATTAATAATGAAGACTTTCTCTGGCTTTATGACCTGAAAAGCCCCAGTTAATAATGCCTACCAGTTCCCAGCCTTCCTCCCTGGTAGATCAACCGTAAAGGAGCGTGCATGGCTGTCTGATTTATTGTTTCCATTGCATGGCATCCATTACAGACAAGCTCTACCGATGCTGAAGCGTTACATATGTGGGATGCCAGACTGAATAATAGATGGTTGGTGTTACGGAAGATGATATTTAAGGTCCCACTGGTGCAAGGTAGAACACAACCTCTGAATGAAAGTCTTCTTTTAATGAGCACCGAAGGCCCAACCACATTAAGCTTATGAACTCGAGAGCCATAAATCAGACAATCACAAATAATGAACGGGAAGGAATGTATAAAATTTGAGGGGAAACCCAATTATTCAGTTGAAAAGGCAAAAGCAATCAAATGCATTAATAGCACAAAATAGGATGTAGCACCAACCTGTCTTAGGAAATATTTGTGCTCATCAAAGAAACCATCAGTACAAGGGGAAGGATGCAGAAAGAGGCCTGAAGACCCAGGTCCCTGATGCCAAGATCAAGCTAAGCCTCTAGTCGGGTGTGGTTGGGAGAGGATGGGACAGGACCACCAGGAAGCCTGTGCACTCTGTCTATAAGTCATCAACCAGCAGATGCATGGTTTAACACAGGGAGAAAGGTTCCCAGGGAACTCAACTTCACTGCCTACAAATGGCTCAGAATATGAAAGAGATGGGGTCACTCTTCACATACCCCCAATGCCAGGAAATAACTTGCTATAAAACATACCTGGTAAGAACTGAGAAACCTATGCTATCTCTATAACCATCCAGGCCCCATGAAATTCCCAACTCCTCCAGGACTTTCCCAAGTATACAAATGAGATCGGTTCCAGTCAAATACACAATCGCAATGCCTGGGCTCACTGTGAGGCCATCTTGGACATTGCAGATACCAGCCCAGGTAGGTTACAAACTCTGCTTTCTAAGGTTGATCTTCTTCTGACACCACACACTTCCCTCGGACTGGTGAAGAAATTATTATTTTTTTAAGGACGAGACTTTTTATTATATTTCCCCTCCCAGTTTCTCCCAGACCCTCCCCCACCTCCCTACACACCCAGCTTTACATTATTTGTTTCTTCTCTCTTCTAAAACACAAAAAGCAAGTGTACCTCTTGATTTTATTTTTTTTTTCGTGTTGCAGTTTTGTTTTTAAAGAGATAGAGCGAAAAAAGGTTCCAAAAATGTAAAATGATCACATATAGTCTGAGGTAAGCTAGCTTTGCCTCATGCAAAGCTACACACACCAAGGTAACCAAGGCACAACAGCTCTGGTGTGGTAGGAGGAGGGAAGCCACACAGTGCCCTTCTGAGCTTCCTAAGGAAGGGACTGAGTCAGTGAGGGTCTCTGTGCCTGCACGTCAGAGCAGTGTGTGTTCCTTTGCAGCGCGTGGTGGTCCCTGCCTGGTTTCAGACCAGGTGAGCATTCCTCCAGGTTCTGACCCACTGACCCACTGGCCTCCTGACCTCCTTAATTTGAATTTCTAGTCTCCACCAGCACCTCTGTCTCCGCCTTTCATAACACTGCTCTCTCCTGTGGTCTTGAAGCAACCTAATAATTAAGACACGGCGATTGGACATGACCCCTCCCAAGGCTCGGTCCTTGTTTTAGGGTTTTCCTGCTGTGAACAGACACCATGACCAAGTCTAGTCTTTAAAGGACAACAGTTAATTGGACTGACTTACAGGTTCAGAGGTTCAGTCCATTATCATCAAGGCAGGAACATGGCAGTATCCAGGCAGACATGGTACAGGAGGAACTGAGAGTTCTACATCTTCATCCGAAGGCTGCTAGGAGAAGACTGTCTTCCAGGCAGCTAGGATGAGGGTCTTAAAGCCTATGCCCACAGTGACACACCTACTTCAACAGGGCCACACCCACTCCAAGGCCACACCCACTCCAACACGGCCACCACACCGTCTAATAATGCCACTCCCTGGGCCAAGCATATTCAAACCATCACAATCCCCAAAGCTTTGTAGAGGCCTTCACATTGCAGGGGAATTTCCTGGAACCAACATTACGCAGGCAGGGGTAGGAGAGGCTATTTGCTCAGAGCTGTTGTGTGGAGGACTAGCTGAACATTTTGGAAATTTGAAGATGATCAGTGAAAAACCTTTAATCCGAATAATGAGGGGCTGGAGAGATGGCTCACTGGTTAAGAGCACTTGCTGCTCTTTCGGAGGACCCAGGTTCAGTTCCCGGCCCTGACATCATGGGGCTCACTACTGACTGTAGTTCCAGTTCCAGGGGATCTGGCCCCTCTTCTGGCCTCTGTGCACACTGCACACACGTGCTGCACATACAAACGCATGCACATAAAATAAAAGTTAAAGCAGAATGATGGAAAAAGCAAACCCAGGCCTTTCTGCATTCAGGTCACTGCTGGATTAGCCCTAGAATTTGCCTCCTGTGTTTCTTGACTTTCACTAAATCTTACACTCAAATATACTCCAAAAAACCTAATTTCTTCCAGGTAATGGTGGCACATGCCTTTAAACCCAGCACTTAGGGGGCAGCAGCAGGCGGATCTCTGTGAGTTCAAGGCCAGCCTGGATCACAGAGCGAGTTCTAGGATAGCCAGGGCTACACAGAGAAACCTTGTCTCTACACAGAGAAACCTTGTCTCAGAAATCAAAAACAAGCAAACAAACAAGAAAAAAAAAACACAGTTTTTCCACATCTTGCCTATTTTCTCAAATGTTGGATTTTTTAAGAAAAAATAACAAAAAGGAATTCTTTTTAAAAAGACATCTTTCAGACAGGCATACATTTAAATGTCCCTAATGATTGTAAGCATGTATATCCCAGCTCCCCACCCCCAGCCACTCTGGGGAGGACGCCCTCTGAGCAGGCCCTGTGCAGAGTAATGGGTCAAAAGTCCTTCCTGCTGGGAGTAGAAGCCAACTAGAAAACCGTGAGAACCCAGCCTTTGACCTCCAACGCGTCAAAGAGAAAGTTCCAGATGTCAAAAACTACTGAGATATTTGCTTTCTTATTAGCATTTCTTCTGTCCCAGACAAAGAAAAGCCTAATCAAAACTGAAAGACAGACGGCTCTTGTTTCATTTTAAGGTGTTTGTGTTGCGTCCTGGGGATTCACGGTTGCGGTGCTCACGTGGTCCGTGTTCTGCAGCCCACTCTGAGCCTTTCTGTTATAATTTGCTTTTCTGTTACTGTAATAAAACACTGACCAAAGGCAACCCTGGGGAGAGCTTGTTTCTCCGGGCTACATCTACCCAGAGGAAGAGCAAAATCTGGAGTCCAGAACTGAACTGAGGCAGAGACCGCGGAACACTGCTTACCAGTTTCCACCGTTATCTTTCTTTTTGTTTTAACTTTCGTATAGATGTTATGCCTGAATGTATTTCTACGCACCGCAGGCATGCCTGGTGCCCACAGAAGAGGACAGAGGATCCCCTGCAACTGAAATTACAGGTGGCTGTGAGCTGCCATGATGGGGGGGTTGAACCTATGTTCTCTGGGAGAGAAACCAGAGCTCTTAACGCTAGACCCCACTTGCACAAGAAAGGTACCCCCCATGGTGAGATGAGCAAACACACACACACACACACACACACACACACACACACACACACACACCATAAGACATGCCCACAGGCCAATCTGATAAAGGCAATTCCTCAATTGAGAGTCTCTCTTCCCAGGTATATCTAGGCTTATGTCAAGTTGACAAAAACGATGACTTTTTTTTTTATTCCTTTATGTATTTGATGCATAAATACATCAATTTAAACAATAACCTTTCCTTTCTTGTTTGTCTCCAAACTCCATATTAACATCACAATATAAAACACAGTTATAAGTTCCAGACTTTAAAAATTTTAGCATTTTAAAAACCCAACGTATTAAAAAAAAAAAGCAAAAACAAAAACAAAAACCCAAGGCCTCTTAACCATGTATTTCAATAAAATCCAAAGCAAGTTACAAACTTCCTTACTCCAAGAGGGAAGACCTGGGGTACTGTTACAATCAAATAAAAATAAAACCCAAATCTAATAGCATAAGAATCTCGATATCTAACATCTGACACCAGTGATCTCAGTACTCCAGGAGTCAGAGGTAGGTCCTACTGAAGCTCTGCCCTTCATAACACACACAGCTTGGCTCATTAGCCCAGGCTGGCTCCTTTCCATACCTCCTGCAGCCATGATAGACATCCCAAAGGCCTGGTACCTATAAGATCTTGGGATCTCTACTGCGACTGAGATGTTCCTTCTCCAATAGCCTCTACTGCCTTCTTCAAGGACTCCCTCCCTGCCACATGGCCCCAAGCCTCAGCTGTTCTCCATGACTAACTTCAGTCCTGTGGTTTCCTTGACAACTGAGGCCATCCACTATTGGTCTCTCAGGTGCCAAGGCTCAGCTGTTCTCCATGACACTTTTAATGCCTTCAAAGCCAGCACCACATGGGAGACTCTCCGACATCATTTACTAAGTTCTGCTGATTAAGACACAGCCTTGACCCCTCTAGACCACACAGCCTCTGTGTTCTGACTCGGAAAGAATTGTTCCCCAAAGATTTTAACTCAACCTTGCTGGCTTCTTATCAAGACTTTTATCTTCCCTGCTCCAGCTAAGCAGCATTGGACTGCCCAAGTAAAGCAGAGGTTTCACTTCCGCAGATTCGAAATCTGAAATAGCACGAGAATTACACATGGATTGCCTGGTGAAGGAGCCTTTGCTTCCGTGTGAACCCACAAGCCAGGCCTCCGCCTCAGAATCCCTGTCAGCATCGTCTCCTTCAGGCTCCCATGGAAAAGGTTTGAGTGTTCAGTGGATGCTTCACCCCAAGGCTCAAAACACGTCCACAGTTTTCCCAAAACAACATGGCCAGGCCCGTCACCGGAACTCCTCGCCTTTCTTTTACCAGTTCCGGTTCTAGTTTGCTTTGAAACAACTGGAGAGGGAAAGAGTGTATGCGACTTACTTTACTCCTCACAGTAGTTCACTGAGGGAAGTAGGGGCAAGAGCTCAGGACCCCAGGAGGCAGGAACAGAAGCAGAGATCGAGGAGAAACACTGCTTGTTTACCACCTTGCTTCCTCTGATTGGTTCGGCTACCTTTCTTTTCTTTTTAAGGTTTATTATTATTATTTTAATTATGTGTATGGGAGGGGGTATATGCTCATGAATGCAAGCACCCCAGAGGTCAGATGTATCAGACACCCCCCGGGAGCTGCAGTTAAAGGCAGTTATAAGCTGCCTCATGTGGGTGCTGGGAATCAAACTCAGGTCCTCAGAAAGAGTGGTAATGTGTGTTCTTAACCACTGAGCCACCTTTCCAGTCCTCTCAGCAACATTTCTTATACAACCCAGGACGACCTGCCCAACAGTGGCCCCACCCACAGAGTACTGGGCTCAACTCCTATAGCAATTAGCAACTGTCTTAGTTAGGGTTTCTATTGCTGTGAAAAGACACGATGAACGCAACAACTCTTATAAAGGAAAACATTTCATGGGGGCTGGCTAACAGTTCAGAGGATTAGTCCATTATTATCATGGTGGGAAGCATGGCCGCATGCAGGCATAAGGAGCTGAGAGTTCTAATTCTCGATTCT
Source organism: Tokudaia tokunoshimensis (assembly GCA_036184795.1). NCBI lineage: Eukaryota > Metazoa > Chordata > Mammalia > Rodentia > Muridae > Tokudaia > Tokudaia tokunoshimensis. The sequence continues at coordinate 6,420,004 of BTHU01000022.1, forward strand.
CAGGAGCAGAAGGAGACTGCCACACTGGACCCAGCTTGAGCACATCAGACGTCAAAGTCCGCCCCCACAGTGACACACTTCCTCCAACAAGGACACACTTCCTAATAGTGCCGCTCCCTATGGGCTAAGCATTCAAACAGATGAGTCTATGGGGGCCATTTGTATTCAAACCACCACAGCAAATAAGAAAATGCTCCCACAAGCCAGGCCCTTGGCAAGATAAATAGATAGATAGATGATAAATAGATGATAGATAGATAGATAGATAGATAGATAGATACATACATACATACATACATACATCATACATACATAGATACATAGATACATCGATAGATACATCAATAGATACATAGATAGATAGATAGATACATAGATACATCGATAGATGCATAGATAGATACATAGATACGTAGATAGATACATAGATAGATACATGATAGATACATAGATAGATACATAGATACATGATAGATATAGAGAGAGAGATTTGCATCAGGTTCACAGGAACTGTGATGCCTTTGCTCTTCTTTCAAATATTATAGAAATAAAAACCTCAGGGTGGTACCTAGCCCTGGCATTGGCTCACAGTGTATAAAAGGCTCATTGCTCACACGTTTTGATTCTGTTTTGTTTTTTAAAGAACGCTAGTGGGAAGTAGTCTTTAAAACTAATCCTTGAGGGTTTGCTGTCTCCAAGAATTCCTGAGACTTTTTAACAGACTGTTATTAACTTCTTCTCCGTGGGGTTCCTGATGATCTGAAATTCACTGTCAGTTAAAATAACTTGTTTCCTGTAACTAAGAACCATTCTTAGTGTGTTTAAAACTAGATCAGGGACTGGAGAGATGCTCATTAATTAAGAGCTCTTGGTGGGAACCCGAGTTTGACTCCCAGCACCCAGGTCAGGTGACCCACAACTGTATTTCCAGCTCTCAGAAGATCTGACCCCTCTGATCTCCGAGGGCACCCGCACTTGTGGTCAAACATCTACACATAGACACACCTACCCTACACAGAATAAATATAGATCTAAAAACCAACATTTAAAACTTTTTTTAAAATTTATTTATTTTACCTACATGGATGCACTGTAGCTGTCTTCAGACACACCAGAAGAGGGCATCTGTTCTCATTACGGATGGTTGTGAGCCACCATGTGGTTGCTGGGAATTGAACTCAGGACCTCTGTAAGAGCAGCCAATGCTCTTAGCCGAGCCAGCCCACAGGAGTTCTTAATAATGATCATCATAGATGTATATTGGACGATGGTGACTTTTCTGTTGAATGTAATTCCTAGCAAGGGCTCAAGAAAGAAAGCGCATGAGACGTTGCACTCAAAATGTGTGTTTTGTGCATATGTTTTTGTTCATGTTAAGGAAAGATCCCTTTTCTACCAAAGCAGGCCCTGACTGGGAGGATAAAAACAGATTTTTAAGACCAGAAAAGTGAAAACAGGTTCCGGGTTGTTCCAGTCCTCCGTGAAAATTGGGAGGAACTTACATTCCAAGTGCAAAATAGTTACACAAAGAGCAAGGCAAGGGCTTCTGTCTCAGAGCAAAAGACTAGGAATGTTCGAACTGCATCAGCAAGGCAGTGTACAAAACCGTGCGACCTGAGGGATGAGGAAAGCAACTTCGTCTGATTTCCACCTTCACTCTTTCCTACCTTCTGAATTCTGTGCCGTGTGTGTGTGCATCATGCATCGTGCCAGAAACATATTAAAGCAATAACACGAAACAACCCGTAAGTGAACGGCTCCTACCCTCAAACCTCAATGAAGCCTCTGGCGCAGGGCCAGTCATGCAATACTCATTAACTCATGGAACAAAAAGTAATAGTGTATTCAGAGTTCAACAATGTACCCCCCAAAAATGAATGATTCAATATCTTTCATTTAAATGATATGTTTTCAAAGAATGGAAGTCATGTGGGCCCTAATGGACCAGCCATGTTATAGAGAACTTCTAAATCTGATGGGAAATCCTTGGATCCACTTAGAAATCACACGCTTCCCACAAGGGACTTAATTGGGGAATTTAGAAAATTACATTTCTTAAAAGATTTATTTATTTATTTAATGTATATGAGTACACTGTAGCTGTCTTCAGATACACCAGAAGAGGATATCAGACCCCATTACAGATGGTTGTGAGCCACCATGTGGTTGCTGGGAATTGAACTCAGGACCTCTGGAAGAACATTCAGAGCTGTTAACTGCCAAGCCATCTCTCCAGCTGAAAATTACATATTTTTAATCATCTTACATTTTGACCAGGGAAGACAGGAATTAGGTGCCGCTCTTCTTTTATCTTTCATTCAGACAAGTCTACAGATTCACAACCGACTATCCTATTTTATCTGTATCAAATTGGATAAAATAACAATTTGGGGTGAAAATGAAGATAACCCTAGGGGTGAGGTTTGGGCCAGCAGCTATGAGGAGCTTGTCCGGCCTACACTGCTCTCTCTGCCTCCCTCTGTCCTCCCAGCTGCTTTAAGAAAATGGCAGGCCCTGGCAGAGAGCCCCCCCCCCAAATCTGTGGCTTTCTAACAGACTTCCCAGGAGCCCAGATTCCAGGAGAATCTGGAAGCACGAATTCTCCCCTAAGGAAGTTTACAGACCTCAAGCTGCCAGACTCCAGGACATCAGGTGCTGCTCCATCCTGTGGACAATGGGAAACTTAAATGTGCCATCCTTCTCACTCCTTACCAAGATCCCCTCCTCCCTTCCTGGCACTGCATAATTCCCCCCATTCCCCTGCCCCAGGGAGTCAGAGACAGTCTGACTACAAGCAATGCCAGAGATAACTCATCAAGCCGGGACACTCTTCCCCTTGAAGGTCACAAGCCACCCCATGAGCTCTTTATGTCTGAAGAGGGGGTTCTCAGGTCTGGGAACCAGAGTTCACTGTCTGCAGAAATGCGGGTCAGGGCGGCTCCGGCACCCAAAGAGAAAGAGGGAGACAAGAGGGAGACCGACTGAAAGGTTTCCCTTTCAGGCCAGCGGTTGGCCATAGCCAGGGTTAGCCAGTGAGTCAGTTAAAGAATAAAGATAATTAATAAATAGCTCTCTGGGGCTAGTCACCCATCCCTGCTAACCCCCTGCCCCCCACAGGCGCACGCCCATCTCCTCAGGGGTCAGGGTGCAGGGGAGTCAATAGGTCAGGAGGGTAAGAATCTAGAAAATCAAGTTTCTTTAGTTCCGGAAACCATATTGCTTTAGTTTTGGTTGGTTTTGTTTTTTGTTTTGTTTTTAGTTGTTCAGCCAAAATGGAGCTTTACAAAATGGAATGACTATGGCTGCTGCCCCAGATAACTCCAAGAGATCACTCATTCTGCCTCCTGGGCCTGAACTCTCCCCAGAACCCTACCATGTGGCTGTCTGTCTGTCTCTGTCTACAGCATTGATAATGCATTTCTAATAAATCTCATCCCCTAAAAAGGAAAATCTACCACAATGTCCCCCTCTAAACCCCAACCAGATACTTCTCAATAATAGGAAATAAAGAACATTGCACAAAATCTGGGGTTAGAAATCCCTTAGGGGTGTACAGGCTGCTGCCAGTTCCCGATCTGGGAGGAAGAGAAAGGCTGGTACGTGAACGCACAGTACCCGAGTCTGGCTTGTTTCTGTATTCTCTCCTGCAGGTACAGTGAGACCAGACAGGTCCGGGTTGCATAATCACTGTCTATGAACTCAGTTATCTTTGTGACTGTTCTAGGTGCTAATTCTAGTTGGTCTCACATCCCTCAGACAAGTTCACATCCTCATTAAATAGTCTCAGGACTCTCCTCAGAAATTCAATTTTCCTCCTGGCTAAATTGCTGATTTATCCAGCATCCCACTGAGGGAACAGGGAGAATTCCCCCCCCCCAGCAAGTCTCTGAGCATGTCCCTACCCCCCCACATACACACACACACACACACACACACTCCCAAACCACCCATGTGTGTTGCTATGCACTACCTGCAGGAGAAAACCATATTGGGTCACTTTGAAAATAATTAAGTCAGGGGTCATTTGAATTTAAAGATCACTCCCTTTCATATAAACACCAGGCTTTAGAATGGCCAAGAAAACTCTCGATCTGAGAGCCCCATGCAAATCCCAAGGAAAATGTGGGCTTTTTCATAGAGAAAATTGACTACTGTATACAATTCACTGTACTCACAGAGGCCTTCCCAAAACAGCAGAATCTTGCTCTGTGTCTCACAGTGGCACTGTCTGATGGGGATACAGATGCTGTTTCTGGGCACAAAGCAGAGAAAATGGAGAAGGTGTTTTGAGAGTGTTTTTAACTGTGATCAGCTCTTTATCATTCATAATTTCAGTAGTCAGGATCAGAGACACTGGGAAGAGACACCTTCAGGGCACCGTCCACAGATTGGCCAGGAGCGATGAGACAATCCAGTATTGGGGATTTTAAATTTATCTTTATTACAGTTCATCCCTTTAGTGAGTGAGTGTCCCCTGTACCCCAATGGGTTTGCCTTGGAGATTCCTGTTCTATAAAGATCTTGTTGGTATGTTTCTCTGGGTAGCTCTCCTTGCTTCTTTTTATGTTATTACTACATTTATTTATTTGTTTGTTTATGTATTCATTCATTCATTCATTCAGGGGTGTCACACTCACGCCACAGCTCTGTGTGGAAGTCAGAGGACAACTGGTGTCAGTCAGTTCTTTCCACTGTGTGGGTCCTGAGGATTGATCTCAGATTACCAGGCTGGGTGACACAGGTTGGGTGACAGGCACCTTTACCCACTGGGCCATCTCATTAATGCTTACTTCTCTATATAAACTTTAGTTTTTTCCATGTTCTAAGAAGGACCCCAGGGGTAATGTACACATAATTTTTAAGTGCTTACAGTTTATAAATGTGCAACCTTCATTCTCTCGGTGCCCTCAAGAGAGAAGCATTCTCCAAGTTTTTACTCTGTCCCTAGCACGCAGGACTGAACCCAAGGCCCTGCTCGGCGAGCGCTTCTCTGTGCAAACCTTATTATGTAATTATGTTAGAACTGGGAATAAGTGACTGTTGAGCTCAGTTCTAACGAAGATATCAACCTCAACTCAAAGCTGAGAAGATGAATAGGAGAGGCAGGGGAAATGTAAGGGCTGGGGGTGGAGTGCTGTCAAACTGTCCTCTGGGTCTGCTGTGGCCACCATGCTTGTGAACTTGTAAAGCCACTCTGGTTATCTGCCAGGAGATCAAGCCACCGGTCAACATTCCAGGATGGACTGGGGAGGCGCTCGTGAGACCCAGTCCCTAGCTGAGGAGTGACGGGCAGGTCACGGCTGCTGGAGAAAGGAGAGCCTGTTTATTTCTGGGTGTGACTTCTGGCACTCTGTTCATGATCCAGTTGATGACCCCACAATGAGAAGAAGGACATGAGATAAGAGGAAGACATGCTGGGGACAGTTGGGAATGACGGGGGAGGTGGGAGGGTGGCTATGATCAATACCCAGTATATACATGTATAAAATTGTCAAAGAACAAATTTTAATATTTTTTTAAATTAAAAAATAATGTCGATTTGGAGTGTGTGGAGCTGGCAAGGTGACCAACTAAGACCTGCAAGTCTGCACCAGTCTGGTGACCTGAGTTCAGTACCCAGAACCACATAAAGGGAGAGAAGAGAGCCGACTCCACAAAATTGTCCTCTGACCTTCACATGTGTGCTGTGAGCTGCACACCCACTCATACATCATGCGTGCACACACACATACTCACACACTCACTCACACACATACACACTCATTCACACTCAGCCATACACTCACACACTCACACTCACATGCACACACTCACACTCATTTTCACACTCATATATACTCACACTCACATACACACTCATATACTCACATATGCTCACATATACTCACACTCACACACGCGCACACACTCACACTCATTTTCACACTCATATACTCACACTCACATACACACTCATATACTCACATATGCTCACATATACTCACACTCACACACATGAACACACATTCACTCACTAACACACACTCACACACATACACACTTATACTCAAACACACATTCACACTCATACATACTCACACACTCTCACACACACACACACACACCAATTTTTTTAAATACCAGCTACGTCACTTAGCTGTTGCTATAGAATATAGTACTCTGAAAACTTGCTGGCCGGAAGCAATCTCTTGAAGCCCGATTAAAATAACACACTATTTCTTGGAAGATGTTGGTAAATTGGTTGGATGAGCTGGCCTCAGTCAGCCGCATTTATCTGGGGCCCACAAGGCACAGCTGACTTAGAACAGTCTTGTCTGGGACAGCATGCCTTTCTTCGACATGTCACTCACACCCCCAGAAGTCTATCCAAGGCTATTTTCCGTGGCGTTACTTCAGTCCCTTTATAAAATCTAGAGTAGGCAAGGCCAGCCACCACCGAAAGGCTTGGATATAGTGAGATGCGAAAGACAGGGTCCAGCCACACAAGCATTTGCTGTGTAGAGACAAGTGTCAGAAGGTAGCATTCTTGGAAGGTCACCAAAGTGACCCCAGCTCTGCTCCTTATGCATGCAGCTGAGGTAGGACATAGTGGTCTGGGATCAGAGGACAAATCTTTCCCATTATACTGAGGCTGGTAGCCAAAGAACAGAATCAAGACCCTTTCACTGGGGGTTGGGGATACATGACCACTGCTCAGTCAGTGCAGGACATCATGGTCAAAATGGGGAGGAAAATGTTCCAAAGATGAAAGAGAAAGCACTCAACCAGGGAGGAGAGTCACGAGTCCTACGCGATGTGTTTGTTTTCAAATTACTTGCTGTGCAAGGTCTAGGAAGCCTGTCCTATGTCCCAAGAGGAAGGTGGCTATAATTAATGAACTAAATGTTTCATGCTGGGAGCTATGTCATGAGATATACAGAACGCATCACAGAGGCCCAAGACTTAGAACTGTATGGAGCAGAGGCATGTGCATCCTTGTAGTGGGCATGCAGGCAGGTCCTTGTGCTCAGACATGCACTAGGGAGCCTGGGATGTTAGCGCATGGGGTTGTTCCTTCAAGGGAAGGAATGTAAAACCTGCTTTCTGCCCAGAAAACTGGAGCTTTCCACCTACTGACCTTTTCTCAATCTACATGGCCAAAGGCTTTCTGATACCAGACCCTCCTTCAGACCCCTCTCATAAACTTGTATTTTCATGGACTCTATCTTTTTGGAAGGGGTCACATGACTTTACAAAAGGTTTTGATGTAGTCACGTCTGATCTGTATTTGACTTACTTTGTTCCTCAAAGAGACTTAGGTATCCTCTGTTGGATACTTGGGATAAAATCAATCATCACAAGAACCTTCATCAGATTGTGCTGTGTTTAAATACACCTAAAATAAACAATTTGGGGGCAGACTCCCACAATTTGAACCAATATTGGCTACTTTTTTTTTTTTGCCTACCACAGTTCATCTCCCTGATGCCCATGAAGGTTGGAGAGATACCACCACTCCAACAACCTGGCCAGGACAAGGACTTGTCAGTACCCACAGTCCCTAAATGATCTAGGACACTTGAGGGGTTGGGGGTGAGTTTCAGTAACCTAAATCCTGAAGAATAAATGAGCTAGTCAGTGCTTGAAACATTCCTATAGGAAAAGGTGTCTTTCTTACATTTCCAAACTATTGCAGACTCAAGAATTTTATAATACTATTCAAACATAATACATGCATAACACACACGCACATGAGAAAAATTTTAAAGTCACAAATATACACAAACACAAGACATAACTGTATTCTCACTAGATCTAACAGTTATAAAATTATTCTGCAATTAGCAAAGTTAGAAATAATCCCTCCCCAAGCATCCCACCTACTGATATAGGTCTATGACACACACACACTTGGGGTATACCCTGTTAGACAGTTTCCAGATTTTGTTTGCTGGTGTGAAGACAATCATTGCCATGTTTGGTCAGGGGTAATGGTTCTGGGAGTTGAACCTAGAACCTTGCACATATTAGGAAAATGTTGCCCTGTTTAGCTACATCCATAGCCTGGTGTTCTAAGCTCTGGGCTCAACACTTTACATAGATTCACCTTGCCCTCTTGATTACTGACTCTATTTAAAGATAAGAGGCCCAAAGCCTGTGAGACCATATCTGGACTCGGTGTCAATAGCCGAAGTTTCCTTATACTGATGGGTGGAGCATGGGCTTAGATAAAAATGAAAGTATAAATATTTTCTCTACTCTCCATACTCTAAGGCTCAAATAAGGGTAGGAGGTGCCTAGAACTACCTCCATGGAGCCTGAGGGTAAGTGGCCTTTGACTTTAGCACATCTTTGCTGGATCCATTTGCTCCTTCCTAAATGCAAGACAACACCCCAGGACTGACTCAACTCAGAAGGCTGCTCCTCCCTCCCTGCCCCTCTGCCCATAGATGCAGATGATGTCTGGTACCCTGGGGCTGCTAGAATTGGTTCTGTGATCTTTGAGCCAGGGGGGATCAGACAGAAAACCATACTGCCCAGGTCCTTAGAGCTGAGGCAGACTCCTTACAAGCCTGTTCCAAGTTTCCAAAGGTGTTGTCTTGTGGGCAGTTGTTTTAATTTGTCACTTACTCAGATGAATGGGGGGGTAAGATGAGCTTCAGGAGTCCATGCCACACTGTACAAACTCAAGGTCCCGGGTGCATTGGGATTTTTTTATCCAGCACCATGGACAGCAGAGCATCCATCTGGCTCTGTTCCCAGTACCTTAGTATCAGAAGAGACTCTTAACAATAATCTCCAAAGAACATTTTCCAGGACCAGAGTCTCACATGCTCAGGAGATGAAGAAGGGACATCTGGGAGCCTTTCTGGCGATTGCCTGGGTGGTTATGGAAAGGAGAAATGTGGTACAGGTTCTCCATGAAGCCTTCCCCGGGCTTCCCTGCCAAGTATACTCCCACTCTCAGCCTCAAAGCTCTGTCATGGAGGTCTCACCGCATAGGCAGATGCTATTACCTGAAGTGCATGCCAACCCTCAACGCCAAATGCCTATGTTGAGATGCAATTACCGTGTGGAGTCTCTAGGAATCCATAGCTCATGACGTCAAACTTATCATGAATAGAATTTACACCCTTATGAAAGAGACCCTGGAGTTGGGCTCTCACCCTTCCCCTCAGTGAGGGACCAGTCAGAACGCGATGGCTGCAGGCAGACACCAGACCAGCTGGCACCTTGTGTGTGGATGTCTTGATAAACAACGAGAAATCGATTCCTATGGTTTTCAGCAACCTCATTTCCACATTTTGTCATGACACTCCACATCAATTACTTAAGACCAATAACTTCTTACTCATGTTTACTTCCAGTAACACCCCTGGCCAAACATTCAGGCTAACTCAAAAAGTACTGCCAGCTGAGTGTTGGGAACAAAACTATCCAAAACAAGTGCTGTAGAAATTTAAAGTCCATTCTAAGACCTAAAAGTAGACGTCAGGGTTGAACAAAGCCTTTAAACTGCAGATGTCAGAGCAATGAAATAAAATGCAAAATGAGCTAAACCATAAAAAAGTCGATGACATCATGGGAACCAAGCAGTCATCAGGAAGAGCCAGGCCAACACCCCCTTCAATCACAAGAATCATTTCTAATTCCTGGACCCACAAGACGAAATGCATGTATAAGTTTAAAGTCAAAGCACTGTTTACAAAACTTAAAAATTAAGGGAAAACGTATCTTCAAGTAAAAAGAGGCGTGGGGGAATAAAAAGTAATGTTTCCCCAAATCAAAGAGGTTTCCAGCAGGGACTGACCACTGCCACCAACATGGTGACCTCTTACCTCAGGATAGCAACGTGAATGAGTGAGATGCACAATGAAGACAAATGAAGAAACATGGAAGGTCCAGCCCCACCCGGAACGGCTCTCAGCATCACTTGCTCCTCACTGTGAGGAGGGAAGGAGACCTCTCCATGGCCGGTGACCACCTGTGGGAGCGTCTGCCCCATTTACCCATCTCTGCTCTGTGGGGCATTTCCACGTCAGTCCCACAATGCCACCCAGACACAGCTAAGGGCTCTGGGCAGAGAAGCTAAACCAAGCCCGTCGGTGTGCCTCTTGGAAATCTGGAGCCATTATCCAAACTTCATTGCTAGGATTCCGTCAGTAAATTGATTTCCTGCGGCTGCCACTTTGGTTGAGACTTCCTTATTACTCTCAACCAAAGGGAAGCTAACTAATCAACAGACCTGAGGGTTCAAGAAGAGGAAAGCTATTAGGACCCTGGCCATCCAGTGTGTCCTGATGGTTATTTTGTTCTGTTCTAAGACAGGGTCTTACTATGTAGACCAGGCTGGTCTCGAACTCACAGAGATACTCTTGCCTCTGCTTTCCGAGTGCTGGGATTAAAGGTGTGTGTTGTCATGCCAGGCTAAAACTGGAATTTTTTAAGAGAGACTGATTTTCTCCATCATTTTAGGATAACACTATAAAACTATTTCCTCTAAGTGCCTGCATCTGTTTAAATGAAAATTTTTCTTAGATATATCTGAAGTACTCAAAATGGATATGAGGTCCTTTTTGGCCTAAAATCATAGCAATACAAATGATCATTCATTAGACACCCTGAACATCAGTTAGAAGGCTTTCTCTTTTCTTATTCTAGATGTGCTTTTCTGTCATAATTAAGTGAACTCACACCTACATCTAATTAGAGTGCATCTTATATCAACGCCACAAAGGAGCCCTAGTCTGGCTTGAGTTTTACAGATCTGAGGAAGAGGCTGAACCTGACAGACCCTATCTGGCTAACATCATGACCTGGAACTTTTATCTACAAAGATGCTGAGTGTCCTTTGGATTAAGTCTGCTTTGGGGTTTCGCTATTACTTGCCTTCCCGGATGTCGGCGCTTCGATAGGACAGATTCCATTAGATGCTTCCTTTGCACACCTCGGTCTTGTGATCTCTGCTGAGGGGAAGCCGCCCTGACCTTCTTGAAAGTCAGATGAGCTCAGCCTTTCCTACAGGCCCCAGCTAAAAGGGTGGGCCTCTCAGGTCAGCCAGAATCATTCTTTCCCAAGCTCCAAATGGCTCTGCCCCATTAAGCCATTAGTATGCCAACCCTAGGTTTCGTTCCGAGCATCAGTAATTGCAATGAGCATGTGAAGGTAAGGATGGGAATTGATATTGATTCTTCCCACTCTGCTTTGTGAAGTGTTCCTTACGCCACGAAGATCCAAGTACCATGCTCACCAAATGTGCTCCACACCCCCAAAATTAATATCACACCCCACATGCCAACTTTGTACACCTCTAAGTGCAGGTTAGAAAGGGTGACTTATACCACATAAGAGAGGCTTTCCAGGCCTCAGGTGGGCGCAGGTGGGCACCTGTGGGTGCAAGTGAGCACAGGTGGGCACAGGTAGGCACAGGTAGGCACAGGTGGGCATAGGTGGGCACAGGTGGGCATGGGTGTGCACATGTGGGTGCAGGTGGGCACAGGTAGGCACAGGTGGGCACAGGTGGGCATAGGTGGGCACAGGTGGGTGCAGGTAGGCACAGGTAGGCACAGGTGGGCACAGGTGGGCACAGGTAGGCACAGGTGGGCACAGGTGGGCATAGGTGGGCACAGGTGGGCATGGGTGTGCACATGTGGGTGCAGGTGGGCACAGGTAGGCACAGGTGGGCACAGGTGGGCATAGGTGGGCACAGGTGGGTGCAGGTAGGCACAGGTAGGCACAGGTGGGCACAGGTGGGCACAGGTAGGCACAGGTGGGCACAGGTGGGCATAGGTGGGCACAGGTGGGCATAGGTGGGCACAGGTGGGCATGGGTGTGCACATGTGGGTGCAGGTGGGCACAGGTGGGTGCAGGTAGGCACAGGTAGGCACAGGTGGCACAGTTGGATCCTAGTTCCCACTCATCCTCTCAGCCTATTTGAGAAGTGGGAAAGCTACACAACCATGTACGTCAGCTCTTCCTCTGTGGTTGAGGGTTTTCTTCTACAGATATTTTCAGCTATCCATTTAAAGAAAGTGATGTAATAAAAGTGGACAATGGCCACTAACCTGAGAACATTAAAAGTTATGTATTTTTGTGATCACCAGTCGTAAAGTTGTTTTTAAGAGACACCGGGTCCTGCAGAACCAGGAAGAAGCTGTCTTTTCTGTAGTCCTCTTTGCCTTGGCCCTGCAGCTGACTCCTGGGAGCCATTTGGGCACACGGCTTCCTCTGCTGAGTGTTTCTGTATGATAAGCCCAACAGCCACAAGGCCCCAAACAACAGCAAGTCATGTGGCGGAGGCTCCCAAACCGCGGAGAGCATTCTTCTCTCGAGGGGAGTACGGAGCGGGCAGGGACAGCTGGGATAAAGTCTTGCTATGAGGCTCAGGCAGGCCTGGGACTCACTCTGTAGCTCAGGCTGGTCTGAACTCCTGATCCTCCTCCTTTGGCCTTGTGAATTCTAGGATTCAAGGTACACACCATCATGCTTGGCTCGCTTAAGTTATTTCTAAGGTGACGGTTTCATGTATTTTGTTACAATAACAGAGACACAACCAACAAAAACAGCCAGCAAAGTAAATTTATGAAAACAAAATAAACAAACAGAGCCAACATGGTATCCCTGACCGCTTTTCAGTGAGTTTTATCTTCGTACACTCAATTGTGTCTCAAGATGGGGCGTGGCTATTTCAAACACACCATGGAGGATGTTCCAGATGGCTTAGGAAATCATTGTTGCCCATGGGTGTTGCATCAGATGCTTTTCTATTGCCGTGATAAAGCACTTATGACCAGAAGCAACTTGTGGAAGAGTTTATTTTGGCTTACAATTCCAAAGAGGGGGAGAGAGAGAGAGAGAGAGAGAGAGAGAGAGAGAGAGAGAGAGAGAGAGAGCGCGCGCGCGCGCGCGCGCGCGCGCGCGCGCGCCTTGGAAGCCCCGCCCCACACCTACTTCCCTCTGCAAAGCTGCCCCACCTCCCCAACAGCACCACCAAGAGAGAGCCAAGTGTTCAAACACCACCCGAGCCTCCTCCGGGAGAATTTCTCTTTCAAACCGCCACAGCCTCCCCCCTCTGACTGCTACCACGTTAATTCACAGAAGCTGTCCTCGGAATCAGTATGAGTGAATAACGTAGCTTACGTTCTGTTCTTTCATGCCTGGCTTCTGCAGTCAGTAAAAGTTGGTGAGTTTTGTCCGTGTTGTAAATATATCTCTTGTGTGATACTTTGTTGCTATGTAACAATCTCATCACAATTTTACCACTTTCTCCTTGCATGCATATGTGCAGGCCTGCATGGGCATTTGCATGCATATGTGTGGGCCTGCATGGGCATTTGCATGCATATGTGTGGGCCTGCATGGACATTTTATACCACGCACATACAAGAGGGCACCAGCTCTTCCGAAATCTGAGTTCCATGCCACCGTGAGCATCCGTGTGATTGCACAGAAATAGCCCAGGTCCTCCCCAAGAGTAGCAAGTGCTCTTAGCTGCGCAGACATCTCTGGAGTCCCATGGTGATGAATCTCCTCGCCGACAGATGTTTGGGCTGTGACTAGTCTGGAGTTCTTGTGTCCGTGCCTTCTTCCATGCCAATGACAGGAACTCGTGTTTCACTGAGCACTGCTCCACAAAGGAATTCACACAATTCGACAACAGTAAACTCCAGGAACACAAAGAATTAAAATAAAAGCAAATCTCAATGCCTCTGTGGATAAGTCAGAATACAGCCTTCTGGTTCCTTACAGCTGCAGTAATTGGGTTTTGAGACAGAGACTGAGCTTCCTGGAAGTCAAACCAAAAAGGAAAACAGGGTGAATTATGTAACAGGCAATCAGGAAGAGGAAGCCAAACCGCGGCTAGCCACAAGTTCCAGAAAATTCTTCGTGTTCAGCTTCACGGTACGAGTTGTTGTGGGACAGAATTTAACATTCCTGGAGGTGGCTCCGTGAGAAAGGCACCCCCAGCTCTAGATCATGATTGCATAGAGTCCCCATAAGACGATGACACACCCACAGGTTAAACAATGTCAGGGGTGTGTGTGTGCATGTGTACCTGCATGTATGTGTGTATGTGTGTGCAGTATGTGTGTGTGCATGTGTGTGCATGTGTGTACATGTGTGTGTGCCCATGTTTGAGTGTGTATATGTGTTTGTGAATGTGTACATGTCTGTGCACATGTGTGTGTGTGTGTATGTTTGCATGTGCGTGTACATGCATGTGTGTGTGCCCATGTTTGAGTGTGTATATGTGTTTGTGCATGTGTACATGTCTGTGCACATGTGTGTGTGCGTGTGTATGTTTGCATGTGTGTGTGTACATGCATGTGTGTGTGCCCACACTCACATCATATATGTATATGACAAGAAAGCTGAAGCAGAACTCCCTGGAAGAGGGATGCAACCAGAAAGAGGGACAGTACTGGAACCAATAAGAACAGACACAACGTAGGTATGAAGACATCATGTCAAAACCCTTTGTAAACTATTCTAACTTGAAATAATTGATTTTTTTTTAAACCTCAGATTGTGTTGCTCCAAAACCCAAAACTGTATACCAAACCCTGTATATTTTCTTTTTCTTTTTTTTTTTTCTTTTGTTTTTTTTTTTTTCAAGAAAGGGTTTCTCTATATAGTTCTGGAACTCACTCTGTAGACCAGGCTGGCCTCAAACTCAGAAATCTGCCTGCCTCTCCCTCCCAAGTGCTGGGATTAAAGGCGTGCACCACCACTGCCCAGCATATATTTTCTTATGTAGCTCTGGATTCTCAGTGTCTTTGACTTTCACTGATAAAGCCAACCTTGTAAAACTTGAGCCCTCATAAATACCACCTATAACAAAGTGGCCCAACATGGTTGCCGAGGAACGTTGTTACATTGTGTTCCATTGCCATTTACAACCCAGAAAATGTCCCACAGTCTTTACTCCTAATAAGGGTAAAAATAAGCAAGGGTCCACATTACCCGATCCTTAGTAGCACTTAATTGCCTATGCCTGCTGGGACAGTCAGCCCCACCCCCACCCCAAGGCCTTCTGCAAAGGGAGACTGGCCCAGGCCACACCACTCCTCTAAAACTTCCCTGGTTGGAGGTGTTTTATGACTCATATAATTTTAATATCATCTCAGTGATTATTGCAGGGGCCTGATACAACTTAAGTGAGTTCTAAGGGCAGTACAAGTAGCTCCTTTTAAATTTTTAAGCGGAATTGAAGTTTGCAAAAAGCACATTCTTCTGTAACAGCAAGGCAGGAGTTGAGACAGTTTAGCAAGGCAGTGAATTCCTACTCCGGGGGCCCTGCCTACACTGTGACCCCAACAACTGCAGCACTAATTGCTTAGTGATCATCTACAGCCAGGGTTGCAGTGTTTTCTAACTTACAGGCCATTGTTAGGGAGTGCTGTAGGAAAAATGAAGCAAGAAAATATTCTGGTTTTCTTAGACAAGAAGCCAATCAAAAGCAACTGGGGAGGAAAAATACTAACTTGGACACATGAGGGCAGACCCTGTGGTACTGAGTAACCACCATAGTGTTCATCTTACTGTCAGCAGTCACCACCAGGAAATGAGTTTTGTTAAATACACAAGTCCTGCTAACACACTAATAACAGAACCATCAATCCTTCCCAGTGAGCCGTCAGATGTGGTCCATCAGCAACATTCAATACCACAATGAAGCGCTTGTTCCTGTTGGTACAACAGGAAGCTTGGAACAGAATCCCTCCCAAGTCCAGATGCTTGGACTCTTGAAATTTTTCCTTGGTAGAATGCCCAGCTGTAGAACAGAGAGACATCTTGAGAAAGGCAGGGCTGAGGGAAGAGGGCCCTGAGTAGGATTACATTTTTTATTCTTATTATTATTATTGTGTGTGAGAGAGAAAGAGGCAAAGAGGCAGAGAGGGAGGGGGAAGAGAGAGGGAGAATGCGGGTGTGTGGTCATTTCTTTCCCCAGGTCTCCAGGGATTGAACTCAGATGTCCAGGTTTGAGCAGCAAGTTCTTTTACCCACTAAGCCATCTCGCTGGCCCTCACTATATTCTTAAGTTTACGCAGACACTTGACTGTGGTCAGTGACACCTTGTATTAGTAATGATGGTCTCTGTGCAGTTAATCTTCGTGTCCTGCTCCTTGGTGCCCTGGTGATTTTTTTTAAAGATTTATTTATTTATTATATGTAAGTACACTGTAGCTGTCTTCAGACACTTTTTTCTTCTCTCTCCAGCTGCTTGCTCCGGCCCCGCTCACTCTGGCCCAAATGAGCCACCATGTGGTTGCTGGGATTTGAACTCAGGACCTTCAGAAGAGCAGCCAGTGCTCTTAACCACTAAGCCATCTCTCCAGCCCGCCGTGATGATGTTTATTACAGTTCCTTCAGATTGTGGAAAGATGCTGTGGCTTCTCTGCACTCTTGCAGCTTTTCTTCCCTTCATCTTCCAGTCAAACACACTCCACCACACAGACTTCACAGCCCAGAGTTGCGGCCACCCTCTCCCCCAAAAAGGCCATCTGCCTTAGTCTTGGAGAAATCCCAAAGGTGTTTGTTTTCTTTGTTAATGCATTTCATGTTTTTTGCCTGCACGTGTTTAAGTGCACTGGGTGCCATGCAGTACCCATGGAGGCCAGAAGAGGGCGCTGGATCCCCTGGATCCGAGTAACACGGTTGTGAGCCACCATGAGGGTGCTGGGAATCAAACTCACGTCCTCTGGAAGAGCAGTCAGCGTTCTTAATCACCATCTCTCCAGAGCCAGAGTTTATTTTTAAGATAAAGCTTTTTTAGACATCTCGAACTGACGTACACACCGGCTCCAGGTCTCCCGCTCTTCAGCCATTCCTCCTGATTCTCTGGCTGCCTGACTGGAAACACTCAAGCTTCACCAACCATGATGGTAATGATTTCAGTCTCAACTTGACTAGTCCACGGTACTTACACTTCAATGAAACACTAGTCTTGGTGTTTCAGTGATTAAACTATTCTGTCAGTCGTTAGCATTGGCAACGGATTGGCTTTAAGAAGATTATGATATGGGTGGGCCTCACATAAGAAGGTTAAGGCCTTAAGATCAGAAAGTAAGGTTTCCCAGAAGAAATTCTGCCTTAAGACTACAGGGCTCCCCTTTATCTGGGGTTTGTTTTAAAAGCAACTCAGTGACTATTTGAAGCCATTCACAATAAGGAATCTGCACTCTTTTCTGTTATGTGTGCATCCCTATGATACAGTTTAATTTACAAGTTAGACATAATAAAAAATAAAAAGAACAAATGAAAAATAGAACAGTTATGAAAATATATCCCATAATAGGGTCTTCCAGGCATCAGAAGCTGGAGCTTAACATAGGGCCTCAGCCCCTCCGTCTCCACGCCACTTCCAGCCAAGAGATGTGAAGTTCTGTTCTGCTGTGTGCACCCTGAGTGACACAGCACAGGTCAAACTGACACACCAGGTGACACACTGACTCAGCATGTGACACACTGACTCAGTATGTGACACACTGACTCAGCATGTGACACACTGACACACCAGGTGACACACTGACTCAGCATGTGACACGCTGACTCAGCAAGTGACATGCTGACTCAGCTTGTGACACACTGGCTCACCAAATGACACACTAACTCAAAAAGTGGCACACTGACTCACATATGACACATTGACTCAGCATGTGACACACTGACTCTGCATGTGACACACCAGTTTAGCATGTGACACACTGACTCACATATGATACATTGACTTAGCATGTGACACACTGACTCAGCATGTGACACACCAGTTTAGCATGTGACACACTGACTCAGCATATGACACACTGGCTCATCACGTGACACACTGACAACTCCTGCCCCAACTCCTACCTGCTAACCTGGCCCATGACTGAGATTTTGCGCTTAGAAGATTTCCACAGCTTCCTGAGCCAAGGCTGAAATGACGACATTCCTTTGTGTTCTGCCGCAGCCGATTGATCCAGAACAGAGACTCCTAGGTCACCCATCGTGAGAGAGGAATCTCGTGGTGCACACCAAAATTTTATCTCTTAATATTTCAATTTGGGAGTCCTGTAGTTATTGTTATGAAATATAATATGGTGAGGGGTACCTGGTGGGCACATCCCAAGGTGTCCCCAGGAGAAATTATGCCATGCAACAAACCCGGTGTGAAGAGGGAGTAATTGGGGGAAGGGAGGGGAGTGAGAGCCTGGGAAAAGGTAGAGGCAGACAAGTGGAGGTGTAGACAGACAAGACAGACAGACAGAGTGGGGCAGAGGCATGAGAGCAAAGAAAGGGGGGCTCAGAGAAGGACAGAAAGGTAGAGGGGAGAGAGAGAGACAGACAGAGAGGGGGGAGGAGGGGGGCAGAGAGAGGAGGAGTAAGAAGAAGAAGAAGAAGAAGAAGAAGAAGAAGAAGAAGAAGAAGAAGAAGAAGGGAGGAGGGGGAGAGGGAAAGGGAGGGAGAGAAAGAGAAAGAGAGAGAGAGAGAGAGAGAGCTGGGGTGACAGGCAGTCCTTTTATACCCAGCCCACCTGGCACGCCTGGCAGAGGTGGCTGGTGATGATGTAAGCCATTGCTAGGTCCCTGGGAGGAGCCTAATGGAATCACCTGTAAGCTAACGGTTATCCCTATAACTAATATTATTTCCTCTATTCTCAAACTGACTTATAATTTAAACAAACTGCCTGGCCACTTGATTGTTAGAGGACACTGGGTTTGGAATGGGTGATGGCTGACTCGGCCACAGGAGAAAATATACATCACACAGTGCTGCATACAGAGGTGGTTATTTTCTTGGACTTGGGTTGGGAGAGGATTCTAAATTTTAGAAATCTAAACCCCAAGTAAAGGTATAAAGTTAAAAGTTAAAGTATAATCCTACAGGGAAAAAAATTTCCAAGCATTTTTCTTCTCAAAACACTTTTCTATTCTTAAATTTTTGAATCTAAATACTTCAGTCCTCTAATTCAGAAGGGATGTTTTCTTCTAAATTCTTGCCTGCTGATCAGAAACAAACAAACAACATACAGTCTCGCTTGTTCCCAGTGGAAGAATAATCATGATTATCAAGTCATTTGGAAGTGTGGCTATTGACTAGAAAATCAAACTAAGGAGACCACACCACCCACAGTGTGTGTTGTCGGGATTAGCCATCCAGAGCTATTTTTGGAGGTTTTCATGGGAAGGACTGTCAGCCAAGAGAAACTGCCTAAACACCCTTTCTAGAACTGGCCATACTAGGTCCTGGTGCCCCACCAATGAATTCTGGAGGAAAATTGTTCCCCCCTCTCTCTCTGGTCATTGGAAGGAAACCAAAATATCACATGGCATGGCAGAAGTGAAGGTCCCATCACCGCTCAGTCTCCTGGGAGGTGACTGCCTCACCTGCATCCACGTCCCAACCGTGATGACATACTTAGGTGACTTACAAGGAGAAAGCTCATGGTTTCTGGGGCTTCAGCCTGAAGTCAAATGTCCCCATCTTTTCGTGTCCGTGTGAAGCAGAGCTGGCAGACAGCATAGAGAAAATGCCTCACTTTGTAGAAGCTCCTCCAGGGCCACGAATGACCTAACACCCTCCAACCAGACCCCACCGCCCACCTCACCAGAGCGCCACTGACTAAAACCAAAGCCTGGAGCACTGGGCCTTGGGAGACACCCAAGACCTGTAGCAGGGCAGGCACAAACTAACTTCAAATGGACAACACCTTGACCCATTCTTTTGTTTTGTTTTTAAAGATTTATTTATTTTATGTATGTGAGTATACTGTAGCTGTACCGATGGTTGTGAGCCTTCGTGTGGTTGCTGGGAATTGAACTTAGGATCTCTGCTCACTCCAGTCAAGTCTGCTCGCTCTGGCCCAAAGATTTATTTATTTATTATGTGTAAGTACACTGTAGTTGCCTTCAGACACACCAGAAGAGAGCGTCAGATCTCATTACAGATGGTTGTGAGTCACCATATGGTTGCTGGGATTTGAACTCAGGACCTTCGAAAGAGCAAGTCAGTGCTCTTAACCACTGAGCCATCTCTCCAGCCCCCGTGACCCATTCTCAGGAATGTACAGTTCCCTGTGTACCCGCATCTAGGAATCAACCAATCACAGAGCAGGTTCTAAGCAGTTGAACCTGTGTGATCGCATCCCTACTAAACAAGCACTCTTTCTTTCACTTCTAAATATAATAGCTATTAAAAGCATATTTACACTGTATTAAGTCTGATAAGGAATGTAAACACTAAGAACTGGGAGGTTGTGAGTAATTTCTGTACCATATCTTGTATACCAAGGCTTGAAAATCATAGATTTGGGGCTGGAGAACAGTCAAAGAAGCAAGGTCCACCCATAGTGTGGATAGTGAGAAGGGATTCTCTTGGCTTGGGTTTATTTTTATGTGTTTGAGAATTTTGTCAAGTATGCACTATGGTCTGATCAAACCTATCCCTCCCCTTGAAATCTTCACCTATCCATTACTGCTTCAAGGAGGGATTCTTAGCCACAAAATGCAGTTAATAGAAAGGTCAACAAAAAGCCAGTTTGTGGTGGTGGCCACACCTTTAATCCCAGCACTCTGGAGGCAGAGGCAGGTGGATCTCTGTGAGTTCAAGGCCATCCTGGTCTATGGATCAAGTTCTCAAAGAAGCCCTGTCTGGAAAACCCATAAAAGACAGGAGGAAAGAAGACAGTCAGGGGAGAAGTGCAGCTTTAAAATGGCAAAGCACCTGACAGAAGTCTATGGTAGGACAAGCTGTGCTTATCTTTTATGGAGCTAAGAGACAGACCAGATGGAGAATAAAATACCCCTGTGTAAAAACTCTCTGTGGCTTGGTGGAACACCACTTGCTTGGATGCTCAAAGCATAGTTTGATCTCCAACATTCAACCAAAAAAGAAATTGCTAGTCAATGAAATGCTGTTTTCTCTATTTGTGTACACACACACACACACACACACACACACACACACACACACACATTGATTAAGACTACTTAATAAAAGAAGTAGAGGTGAGACTTAACTCTCGGTGATGGCTACTTGTCATTGTCACCTGACTGGACTTTAGAATCACCTGGAAAGCACACTTCTGGGTGTGTGTTTCTTATTGAACATTTCTGGAAAGATTAAATAAACAGTAAAGACCCTAGATACAGGCTGGGTGGTCAGGCTGAAGAAACAGCCTGGTGGATGTGAGTATTCTTTTTTCTGTTTCCTGTACCCAGATACAACACGGTGGTTCGCCTTAGAGTCCTGCTGCCGTCCCACACCCGCAATAACAAAATGGATTCCCTGAAACCACCTGCCAACGTAAACCCCTCCTCCAGTGTGTTCCTTGGTATATTATCACAGAAATAAGAAACTAACCAATAGAGAACGCTAGCGTAAAGGAGTGGGCGCAGTGTCAAATCTGACGATGTAGTTCACAGGAGATTGGAACTGGTCTCCAAGGATGGTTTGGAGCTGTGGGCCACAGAGGTCCCAGAATTTTCCCATCAGTGTTAGGGCACACGTGAAGTCCAGACCCTAGACTTAACAGTCCTAGCATTTGGTGTTTGCCGCTCCCATTTTTGTCTAGTTTTTCCTCGATATGTCCCCATTCCTCTGTGTTTTAAATAGAATGTTTATTTCATAGCATTGGACGTTGGAAGTGTGCAACTTTATTTGTAATGGCTCACAATTAGAGATGGTCGTGAGTCCTGATGGGGTTTCGGGGTGGATTTTGAACACTGGAACAGTGTCGGAACTGTTAGGAGATGAGAACATTTGAAATTAAGCTGAATGCATTTTACATTATGAGATTCCCATGAGTCAGGCATGGAATGAGATGGTTAAAATGTGATGGGTCTATAGGGCTGTAGAGACGAATCAGCACTTGCTCCTGCTCATGCAGAGGACACAGTTCAGTTCCTAGCACCCACATCAGGCAGCCCACAACTTCCTGCCGCTTCTGTTTCAGGACCCAATGCCCTCCTCTGGCCTTTGTGAGCGCCTGCACCCATGTAGTGCACAGGCATATACATTCAGGTGCGTGCGCGCGCGCGCGCGCACACACACACACACACACACACACACACACACACACACACACACACGTGAGTTTAGCCAGCACTGTGGCTCACACCTGTAAATCCCAAGACTCGGGAGGCTGAGACAGGAGGACCTCCATGTTTGAAGCTAGCCTGGGCTTTGTAGTGAATACCTGGCCAGTCCATTGTACACAGTGAGATTCTGTCTTTAATAAAACAAACAAACAAACCAACAGTGACATATTGGGTGCCAAGGGATGGGATTTTAATGGTTGATATTCAACATCAGCCTGGATGGACTTTTAGAATCACCTAAGAGACACTCTTCTGATGAGTTTATGAGCGCATTTCCAGAGAGGTTTAAATGGGGGAAGGAAGACCCATCCTAAAAGTGGACTGAACCAATCAGGGAGAGGAACAGGAAACTGTGGTAGCATCAGCGGTTACCTCTCCTGTCCTACAGCCCACCCAGTGACCTCATGCCGACGCGGTGATGTCACGTCTTCCATCCCGTCTGCAGACAGATGTACTTCCTTCCCGTGCTTTTCTTGCTGTGACAATAGAACATTTAAAGACAAGTAACTAGGAATGCGTACTCAGCGGCCCTAGAAATGGCGGGCGTGCGTATTTTTACTTTTGGCAACCAGCTGCCCCTATCCAAAATTGAAAACTAGAATTTTGAAAAGTAGAAGATATTCCAGCCTTTCCATCGCCGTTCTTTGCCTTCGCTCCCAAGAAATATTTTAGGAATAACACCCCGAGTGGTGAAGGAACACAGTGTGAACCTCAGCAGATACCGCGTACTCATTTCTGCTCGTTCTCTTCCGCGAAACTCAAGTACAGCTGAGTTTAAAATGTGTCTAAATACAGCTTTCGGTTTGATGAAAACTTTCTGTGCGTGGGGTTAGGTCCGAGGTAGAGCACTGGCCAGTGCTGCAACAGTAAACTAATTAATTAATTGAAATGCGCCGGGCGGTGGTGGCGCATGCCTTTAATCCCAGCACTTGGGAGGCAGAGGCAGGAGGATTTCTGAGTTCGAGGCCAGCCTGGTCTACACAGTGAGTTCCAGGACAGCCAGGGCTACACAGAGAAACCCTGTCTTGAAAAACCAATAAATAAATAAATAAATAATTGAAATGCCTTCACTCATAGAAACTTATTTCCCTTTTTTCTCCATCAGTATATCAACAGAGATATGAGGAGAGTAAAATTTAAATATTTAGAGATGGTGTGCACGTAACACAACGAGGGAGAGCTCAGAAGTTGGCAAGCTGTAACCTGCAGGTCAAATCTAGCCCTAAATAAAGTTTTATTAGAACATATATATTTACATTCTGCCTGTGACTGATTTCACGTTGTCACAGTTTCTCTCTGAACTCCTCTCTGTAGCCACCATACCCCACCCCATTGACCTGCAGCTCGTTTATTAACCAGGGCCACATATTTTCCAAAATTCCTCCATTTTGGTCAAACTCCAGTAAGAACTTGGTATCTAGAAGTAAATTAACTTCTTCCTCTAGATTCCTGACTCCCTGCCCCCTCTCCCCCTCCCCAGCAATGGCTGCCTGGAAAGATGCTTGTTGATAATCAAATATCTTTAACTGACTATGCACTGCGAGATTACCCCTGGCAATGGCTGATCTCAAGTACAAAAAAAAAAAGCAAAACAAAATTTTAAAATGGAAATCCAAATCTCCTTCTCTGTGCCCCCCTCAGCCCTATAACTCAACACAGAGATGGACAGCAGGCTCTAGTCTGTACAGAGACACCCTCGGCAGGGTGTCCCCCACAGAAAAGCCTGTAGTGACCTAGGTGACTTTCTCCCTGTGTCTTTCCTTCTCCCTGGTCGTTCGCTTGTAACTGTCATCAAAAGAATTCAGAGGAGAGACACAAAGTGCAGTGTAGAAAATGAGCAACATTTACTGCAGAGAAAAGGGGGGACCTAAAGGGTGAGAAGAGACCAAAGACAAAATCCTCCCGGTATACCTTTCAGGCAGGCTTTATACTGTTCCTAGGGCCTCGGATGTGAGGACTCTTGCTGAGGGCCTTCCCTGTCAGGACGACTGATATGCCCGCTGGGACCGGGCCTTGGTGTGCCCTTGCTGTTTATCAGGAAGCATCAGTTAGGTAATAATCTTTTAAGGTTTAAATAAGTAACTGTTTATGGCCTTCCATGACGTTCTGAACAGTTCATCTCTTCCCAGGGCCAGAGATCTGACTTGGGTCTATCCCTCAGACCATTACTCAGGTCCTGCGGTTCCAGGTCCTTATTTTTACAATCTGCTAATAACTTCCCAGGTACCCAGTCCTGCTCTGACGGTAGCGTTTGCTTTCCGGCCAACTTTACCACAAACCAAAAGGCAGGATGGTAAATGAGACAGATGTTTATTCATGTCTGAGTCTGAGGGGGAAATAAAAAAAAGATAATGTCTGTCTCAATAAGATGCCTCATTTTCCAATGAGGAAAAGAGTCTGGGGGTATAATGAATAGAAGGTCTAGATGGCCAACAGGCATAGCCTGAGCTGGCAGAGTCTTTGTCTTTAGGTCCGTTTCTTGGGCACATGGAGCGCAGGGGCCTTTTATACCTTTTTCTCTGAGGGCCCCTTCAATCCTGAGCTCCCAATTGTTTGCCCAACACATTCATTTTGCACCCAGAAAGAGAGATGACAGTCTGGTGTCTGTGGTGGCTGAAGGGAGGTACACAGGTGTCCCTCCTTACACGTTAAATGACTCCTGGGGGCCACTACAGAGAACCACAGGCCAGCAAAGTGCACAGTGTGGATTCCACTCCCAGGGGATGCATCTACCAAGCGCATCCAGCACCTACGGCTCAGGGAACCTTGTAGAAGAAGGGCTGGAAAGATCGTAAGAGGCAGAGGATTGAAGAGTTTGCTGTGCGGTTGGGTCTAGGATGGATGTCAGACGCTACACTCATAAAGTTTCACCAACACGACTGTCCAAACATGAATTGGACAAGGACAATGCTATTGAGCACGCCAAACCGGACAGGCCAGTCTTCAGCCCTACAAAGAACTATGCTCAGAGCGAGAGAAATAGTCTTCCCCAGGGAAGAGCACACCCATTGGGCATCCAGTACCAAATGGTCAGCCCTGAAAATGTACACGTAAGTAACATTATTCAGACTGAACATGCCATACACACACACACACACACACACACACACACACACATATAAAATGTCTCCTCTGTCCCCCAGAAACCTTGTCTGTTCTCTCAGTGCAGGAACTAAGTTGCATTCAGTCTGAAGAAGCTAAAACGTTCAATGTCTCTACACTTGGAACAAAAGTTTACTGAGCCCTACAGGCAGGCGTAAGACTCCAAGTAGAGGAGGTCATTTGTTTTTGACATTTTCTGTTTATTTGTCAGAGGTTCCTAACATTTCTAGTAATTACTGTTTAATAAGGCAGTAAATCCAGTTCTACAGTTTAGAGTGATCACCACCACCACCGCACTTGTATTTCAAAGCCCTAGTTAGTTTGGGGAGAGGCAGGGGTGGGGAGGCCATGATTTTTCGGCTTGCCTAGAACTTCATTCCCTTCAAGAACAATGGCTGCCATTTGAAAAGCTGGTGCCTCAATGGAGACACACAAAATGAAGGTAGCTCCTAGCAGTCTAGTTTGTCAGAAGCTTGTCTAAAGGAGCCAGGTGTGCGGAAAGTGTTGGTCGAATACTTCCATTTAGCATCTGGTAACATGGGACCCTTCAGCAGGTATCCACACAACTCATTTTAAAACAAAACAAAACACTTATTTACCAAAACTCAGACAGAAATAGATCAAGAATCAGGAGAAAGAGAAGCTAGAGCGAGCTCCTGTCTTTACGGCCTCTTCTCCTCTGTGCGATAACTTTTCTGGTCCCAGGGAAAGGCCTTCTGTGAGGATCTAAATCATTAAATCTTGTAGTTTCTACTATGCAAAGGACACTGAGCTCGGAAATCTTTTCTGATCCACCTGAGAGAGACTTTGTCAAGCCAAGGATGTGATAGGGCACCAGGTATGACTCCTGCTGGTGAGTCTCTGCTCTCTGGGATCAGGGCCTCAGCTTTAATACCAAGAAAATCTCCCTGACAGTGTCAGCCGCCAAGGCTATCCCAGCATGCTTATGAACACCCACCCCTGCCCTGTTCCATGTTGCGCTTCACTCAATGTAAATGAATTATTAACTAATCACATAGCGTTCCAGGAGCTCAGGAGCATACACCGCAAGGGCGGCCATTTGCCATTTCAAACAGGAGAATGATTAAGACTCACGAATTAAGAATTTTGAGATCCAAGATGTTTTCTGCCTTAAAATAATTAATAATCTTGGTTTTATCCCCTCGTTGAATAAATTTACTTACTTCAAGATGAGCAAATCTACCCAAATTCAATAGTAATCACAATAAAAAGATTTCTAACAGAAACCTTCTGCTTCCTTTCTGATTAAAAAGCAATTTTACTTTTGAGTGAACAAAGGGAAAAAAATCTATAATGAGAGTTTGCTTCCACTAGAAATGCTCACCGGTGCTCTAACTATATCACTAGCCAGAGAGGCCCAAAGACAGTGTTTCTTCATTCTGTCACGAGGGACATCAGGGTCCCCCCTTGAGTCTCAGTCTCATTAATAAAAGAATTTAAGCAAAGACTCAAAAGGAAGCTAAGTGACAATTTTATTAGCGTTTAGAAGAAAACCTCCAAAGCAGACCCGCCGTAACCCCAGCAGCTGCCCGGAGAGCAAGTCAGAGCAGAGGAAGAGAGAAAGCCGTGCCATCTGGGTTGAGCATGGAGGCTGGACACGTGGTGGACACACCAGCAGAAGGCAGGGAGGGAGCTGTAGAGAAAGAGTGGAGCCCGTGTTGTACGGAAACCATGCTGAGAGAAGAGGGGGGAAAAGGTGACGTTATTCTTTCAGAGTACGTCAGGAACGTGCACGTGGGCAGGAAACTGTGTGGTTGCAGCTCCGTCAGCACAGAGATGGATGCGCAAGGAAGGAGAGTATGTCGTCTCATTTAATGACTCCTCCCATCTCTCTTGCATGGCTTAACATAAATTCTCCCACTTGAGGGTCGCCCCCTCAGTCAAAAGACGGACCCACCCAATTAGGGTAGCTGGAACTGTTAAGTCTCCACCTTGGCCAGAGAAATAGTTTTCTATTGGCCACTGTACCAAAACCTCAGCAGGTTTCTTGCACAATCAGTAAATCTAAGAATAAATTTTAACACATGTGTGTTAGTTGATTTCTCTACCCCCGTGACAAAGAAACCATCTTAAAGGAGCAAGTATATACTATGGCTGTAAGAGATAAGTTCATGGAGCGAGTCAGAGACCTCAGGATACAACCGTCTCTCGGTGACTGCATACCCCAGATGAGGACCTAACACGTGAGCTTCGGAGAGATGTTTCGTAGTCAAATCGCAGGAAGGTGAACACGAAAGTAACTGTGAATGCAAATTAAAGTCGTGCGAGAAAATGGCCTCGAATTCATACCCCGAATCAAAAGAGCTGAAAGGTATTTCTTCTGAGGTTTTCGAGTTTTGCTCTAAAGATAGGATTCTTCTGCCTTCTTCAGCTGTCCAGATGTTCAGCGAAATCTAAAATATTCACCCAGTACATGTGATATACTCTCTGCATGTTCCCCAATACCTATCCAAACCCCATAAAAATCTCTTCTTAGATTTGAAAGGAAAATGAAGGAGGGGAAGGGAGAAGGAGGGAGGAGAAAGGAGGAAGGACCCTTGGACAGGGGAGGAGAAGTGAGGGGAGAGAAGGAAGGGGGAGGAGAAAGGAGGGGGAAGAGAAAGAAGGAAGGACCCTTAGACAGGGGAGAAGGGAGGGGAGAGAAGGGAAGGGAGAAGGGGGGAGGAGAAAAGAGGAAGGACCCTTGGACAGGGGAGGAGAAGAGAGGGGAGAAGAAGGGAGGGGAGAGGAGAAGGGAGGGGGAGGAGAAGGGGGAAGAGAAAGAAGGAAGGACCCTTGGACAGGGCGAAGAGAGGGGAAGGAGAAGGGAGGGGAAGGAGAAGGGAGGGGAGAGAAGGGAGGGGGCGGAGAAGGGAGGAGGAGGAAGGATCCTTGGACAGGGGAGGAGAAGAGAGGGGAGAAGAAGGGAGGGGAGAGGAGAAGGGAGGGGAGAGGAGAGGAGAAGGGAGGAGAAGAGAAAGAGGACTCTCGGTCATGTTTCTGAACAGCGTCCCCCAATTAAGCTACACCTCACTGAGTCAGGTAAGGAAACCTGTCTCCCACAGATACACACTGCTACTAGCAGAGGAAGATGAATCAGGACACTAATTACAATTCAGAAACATCCAACTTGTGATTCCAGATCAGAAATCCAAACCCACTGGTGAAGCCCCAAAAACACCACGTCCCATTAACCAGCAAAGACAAGCAGAAATACCCGACGGCAAAAGGCACCAATGGAAAGAGGCTGGGGCATTTCAAATGATGAAGAAAGCCTACTGGTCTCATTTCATTCTTCACATATCTACAGTTTTTTATCATACCTTGTCACGTTGTAAATATGTGAAGCCCTCAGAACCCACGTGCTGGAGCCTGGAACCTGACCCAGTGTGAAAACACCACACCGGGCACTTGGAAGAAGTGACATATCCCCGAGACCCTCGGTTGGTCTTCCTCTGCACAGGGTGGCATTTTCTTCTGCTTAGCAGCTGAGTTATGTGACATCATCATTGTGACCCTTTCGAGTTTGGGGATTTGGGTTCTAAGGTGGGAAGCCATGTTGTCTTTTTTTCAGTCCCGACTGCTCCCTTCCCTCCCTCACTCAAGGAACATGGTCCTTTTCATGATGGGTTGTATCTGAGGGCTTTTCCACCCACACCCCATACCCCAGTTCCCAAAATAATGATTCTGACATTTATTATTTCTGAATAGATGCTGTGATGGTTTGTATATGCTCGGCCCAGGGAGTAACTTTGTGGCCTTGTTGGAGTAGGTGTGGCCTTGTTGGAGTGGGTGTGTCACTGTGGCTTTAAGACCCTCATCCTAGCTGCCTGGGAGCAGTATTCTGCTGGCAGCCTTCAGATGAAGATGTAGAACTCTCAGCTCCTCCTGCACCATACCTGCCTGGATGCTGCTATGTTCCTGCCTTGATGATAATGGACTGATTCTCTGAACCTGTGAGTCCGCCCCGATTAAATGTTGTCCTTAGGAGAGTTGCCTTGGTCATGGTGTCTGTTGACAGCAGTAAAACTCTAAGACAGAAGTCTAGGCCATAAGCTAGGTCTTGTTCTCTGACTAGCTCATGACTTAATTAACTCGTTTAGTCTGTTCTGTGAGGGCCACATAGCTGGCTACCTCTTCTCCATTTCATACATCTGTCTCCACAGAGTTCTGGGCGGATCTCCTCCCATGCCTGACTCTAGCCCAGAGTTCTCTCCCCATGCAAAACTCCCACCTCCTATTTCCCGCCTCAGCTAATAGGTCATTAGAGACCTCAGATGCAGGGGATGCTTCCACTCAGTACACAAGAGATGGACCATCTCTACAACGGGTCTTTTTAGAGCTTTTACTTAGGTAGGATTCCACTCTGACATCCCAACATCAGGGTTGAAAACCCCTGTTCTCTTCCTAGGCCCCACAGATTCTGTCTTGTCCAGTCTCTTAGACTTTTGTCAATAGATATGCCACTAAATATATGTCCGGGGCCTGAAGGAAATTCCCAGATTGCTGTCTCCTGAAATGCCTCCCCTTACACACCGAACCCACACGCAGCCTTAGTACCTCTGCCTTCTCTTTTGTCTCCCTTTCCCCCACCAGCAAGACCTCCACTCAGAGCACTCTGCCGAAGCCCTCTTCCCCACTGGGAGCACTCTGCCGAAGCCCTCTTCCCCACTGGGAGCACTCTGCCGAAGCCCTCTTCCCCACTGGGAGCACTCTGCCGAAGCCCTCTTCCCCACTGGGAGCACTCTGCCGAAGCCCTCTTCCCCACTGGGAGCACTCTGCCGAAGCCCTCTTCCCCACTGGGAGCACTCTGCCGAAGCCCTCTTCCCCACTGGGAGCACTCTGCCGAAGCCCCTCTTCCCCACTGGGAGCACTCTGCCGAAGCCCCCTTCCCCACTGGGAGCACTCTGCCGAAGCCCCCTTCCCCACTGGGAGCACTCTGCCGAAGCCCTCTTCCCCACTGGGAGCACTCTGCCGAAGCCCTCTTCCCCACTGGGAGCACTCTGCCGAAGCCCTCTTCCCCTCTGGGAGCACTCTGCCGAAGCCCTCTTCCCCACTGGGAGCACTCTGCCGAAGCCCTCTTCCCCACTGGGAGCACTCTGCCGAAGCCCTCTTCCCCTCTGGGAGCACTCTGCCGAAGCCCTCTTCCCCACTGGGAGCACTCTGCCGAAGCCCTCTTCCCCTCTGGGAGCACTCTGC
The DNA here is from genome assembly GCA_036184795.1 of Tokudaia tokunoshimensis. NCBI lineage: Eukaryota > Metazoa > Chordata > Mammalia > Rodentia > Muridae > Tokudaia > Tokudaia tokunoshimensis. The sequence goes on from BTHU01000022.1 coordinate 6,450,366, forward strand.
CGAAGCCCTCTTCCCCACTGGGAGCACTCTGCCGAAGCCCCTCTTCCCCACTGGGAGCACTCTGCCGAAGCCCCTCTTCCCCACTGGGAGCACTCTGCCGAAGCCCCCTTCCCCACTGGGAGCACTCTGCCGAAGCCCCCTTCCCCACTGGGAGCACTCTGCCGAAGCCCTCTTCCCCACTGGGAGCACTCTGCCGAAGCCCTCTTCCCCACTGGGAGCACTCTGCCGAAGCCCTCTTCCCCTCTGGGAGCACTCTGCCGAAGCCCTCTTCCCCACTGGGAGCACTCTGCCGAAGCCCTCTTCCCCACTGGGAGCACTCTGCCGAAGTCCTCTTCCCCTCTGGGAGCACTCTGCCGAAGCCCTCTTCCCCACTGGGAGCACTCTGCCGAAGCCCTCTTCCCCTCTGGGAGCACTCTGCCGAAGCCCTCTTCCCCACTGGGAGCACTCTGCCGAAGCCCCTCTTCCCCACTGGGAGCACTCTGCCGAAGCCCCTCTTCCCCACTGGGAGCACTCTGCCGAAGCCCCCTTCCCCACTGGGAGCACTCTGCCGAAGCCCCTCTTCCCCACTGGGAGCACTCTGCCGAAGCCCTCTTCCCCACTGGGAGCACTCTGCCGAAGCCCTCTTCCCCACTGGGAGCACTCTGCCGAAGCCCTCTTCCCCACTGGGAGCACTCTGCCGAAGCCCTCTTCCCCACTGGGAGCACTCTGCCGAAGCCCCTCTTCCCCACTGGGAGCACTCTGCCGAAGCCCTCTTCCCCACTGGGAGCACTCTGCCGAAGCCCTCTTCCCCACTGGGAGCACTCTGCCGAAGCCCTCTTCCCCACTGGGAGCACTCTGCCGAAGCCCTCTTCCCCACTGGGAGCACTCTGCCGAAGCCCCTCTTCCCCACTGGGAGCACTCTGCCGAAGCCCTCTTCCCCACTGGGAGCACTCTGCCGAAGCCCTCTTCCCCACTGGGAGCACTCTGCCGAAGCCCTCTTCCCCACTGGGAGCACTCTGCCGAAGCCCCTCTTCCCCACTGGGAGCACTCTGCCGAAGCCCTCTTCCCCACTGGGAGCACTCTGCCGAAGCCCTCTTCCCCACTGGGAGCACTCTGCCGAAGCCCCTCTTCCCCACTGGGAGCACTCTGCCGAAGCCCTCTTCCCCACTGGGAGCACTCTGCCGAAGCCCTCTTCCCCACTGGGAGCACTCTGCCGAAGCCCTCTTCCCCACTGGGAGCACTCTGCCGAAGCCCCTCTTCCCCACTGGGAGCACTCTGCCGAAGCCCTCTTCCCCACTGGGAGCACTCTGCCGAAGCCCTCTTCCCCACTGGGAGCACTCTGCCGAAGCCCTCTTCCCCACTGGGAGCACTCTGCCGAAGCCCCTCTTCCCCACTGGGAGCACTCTGCCGAAGCCCTCTTCCCCACTGGGAGCACTCTGCCGAAGCCCTCTTCCCCACTGGGAGCACTCTGCCGAAGCCCCTCTTCCCCACTGGGAGCACTCTGCCGAAGCCCTCTTCCCCACTGGGAGCACTCTGCCGAAGCCCTCTTCCCCACTGGGAGCACTCTGCCGAAGCCCTCTTCCCCACTGGGAGCACTCTGCCGAAGCCCCTCTTCCCCACTGGGAGCACTCTGCCGAAGCCCTCTTCCCCACTGGGAGCACTCTGCCGAAGCCCCTCTTCCCCACTGGGAGCACTCTGTCAAAGCCCCTCTTCCCCACTGGGAGCACTCTGCCGAAGCCCCTCTTCCCCACTGGGAGCACTCTGCCGAAGCCCCTCTTCCCCACTGGGAGCACTCTGTCAAAGCCCCTCTTCCCCACTGGGAGCACTCTGCCGAAGCCCCTCTTCCCCACTGGGAGCACTCTGCCGAAGCCCCTCTTCCCCACTGGGAGCACTCTGCCGAAGCCCCTCTTCCCCACTGGGAGCACTCTGCCGAAGCCCCTCTTCCCCACTGGGAGCACTCTGCCGAAGCCCTCTTCCCCACTGGGAGCACTCTGTCAAAGCCCCTCTTCCCCACTGGGAGCACTCTGCCGAAGCCCTCTTCCCCACTGGGAGCACTCTGCCGAAGCCCTCTTCCCCACTGGGAGCACTCTGCTGAAGCCCCTCTTCCCCTCTGGGAGCACTCTGCCGAAGCCCTCTTCCCCACTGGGAGCACTCTGCCGAAGCCCTCTTCCCCACTGGGAGCACTCTGCCAAAGCCCTCTTCCCCACTGGGAGCACTCTGCCGAAGCCCTCTTCCCCACTGGGAGCACTCTGCCGAAGCCCCTCTTCCCCACTGGGAGCACTCTGCCGAAGCCCCTCTTCCACACTGGGAGCACTCTGCTGAAGCCCTCTTCCCCACTGGGAGCACTCTGCTGAAGCCCTCTTCCCCACTGGGAGCACTCTGCCGAAGCCCTCTTCCCCACTGGGAGCACTCTGTCAAAGCCCCTCTTCCCCACTGGGAGCACTCTGCCGAAGCCCTCTTCCCCACTGGGAGCACTCTGCTGAAGCCCTCTTCCCCACTGGGAGCACTCTGCTGAAGCCCCTCTTCCCCACTGGGAGCACTCTGTCGAAGCCCCTCTTCCCCACTGGGAGCACTCTGTCAAAGCCCCTCTTCCCCACTGGGAGCACTCTGTCAAAGCCCCTCTTCCCCACTGGGAGCACTCTGCCGAAGCCCTCTTCCCCACTGGGAGCACTCTGCCGAAGCCCCTCTTCCCCACTGGGAGCACTCTGCCGAAGCCCTCTTCCCCACTGGGAGCACTCTGCCGAAGCCCTCTTCCCCACTGGGAGCACTCTGCCGAAGCCCTCTTCCCCACTGGGAGCACATTGTCAAAGCCCCTCTTCCCCACTGGGAGCACTCTGCCGAAGCCCCTCTTCCCCACTGGGAGCACTCTGTCAAAGCCCCTCTTCCCCACTGGGAGCACTCTGCCGAAGCCCCTCTTCCCCACTGGGAGCACTCTGCCGAAGCCCCTCTTCCCCACTGGGAGCACTCTGCCGAAGCCCCTCTTCCCCACTGGGAGCACTCTGTCAAAGCCCCTCTTCCCCACTGGGAGCACTCTGTCGAAGCCCCTCTTCCCCACTGGGAGCACTCTGCCGAAGCCCCTCTTCCCCACTGGGAGCACTCTGCCGAAGCCCTCTTCCCCACTGGGAGCACTCTGCCAAAGCCCCTCTTCCCCACTGGAAGCACTCTGCCGAAGCCCTCTTCCCCACTGGGAGCACTCTGCTGAAGCCCCTCTTCCCCTCTAGAAGCACTTTGCTGAAGCTCCTCTTCCCCTCTGGGAGCACTCTGCCAAAGCTCCTCTTCCCCTCTGGGAGCACTCTGCTGAAGCCCTCTTCCCCACTGGGAGCACTCTGTCAAAGCCCCTCTTCCCCACTGGGAGCACTCTGCTGAAGCCCCTCTTCCCCTCTGGGAGCACTCTGCTGAAGCCGTCTTCCCCACTGGGAGCACTCTGTCAAAGCCCCTCTTCCCCACTGGGAGCACTCTGCTGAAGCCCCTCTTCCCCACTGGGAGCACTCTGTCAAAGCCCCTCTTCCCCACTTGGAGCACTCTGCTGAAGCCCCTCTTCCCCTCTAGGAGCACTTTGGCGAAGCCCCACTTCCCCTCTGGGAGCACTCTGCCAAAGCTCCTCTTCCCCACTGGGAGCACTCTGCCGAAACCCTCTTCCCCACTGGGAGCACTCTGTCGAAGCCCTCTTCCCCACTGGGAGCACTCTGTCGAAGCCCCTCTTCCCCACTGGGAGCACTCTGCTGAAGCCCCTCTTCCCCACTGGGAGCACTCTGCTGAAGCCCCTCTTCCCCACTGGGAGCACTCTGTCAAAGCCTCTCTTCCCCACTGGGAGCACTCTCCCAAAGCCCCTCTTCCCCACTGGGAGCACCCTGCCGAAGTCTCTCTTCCCCACTGGGAGCACTCTGCCGAAGCCCTCTTCCCCACTGGGAGCACTCTGCTGAAGCCCCTCTTCCCCACTGGGAGCACTCGGCTACAGCTTCTCTTCCATACAGTTAGGAATATAAGTGTGTGTTACCGTGCGCCCTTCCCTCCCTCGAGAACCACAAGCAGCAGCATCTACTGTGAAACCCCTACAAAGAGTGGTCAAATCTTTTCCCAGGTCTTTTAGCGGCTTGTGACAGAAAGTTTAACTTGCTACCCCGACTTGGCCAGAAATGAGAGGCCTGTGTGTTTTAATACATTGCTAATCTTCATTGTTGTAAAAATAACACAAAGAGCCGGGCGGTGGTGGCGCACGCCTTTAATCCCAGCACTTGGGAGGCAGAGGCAGGAGGATTTCTGAGTTCGAGGCCAGCCTGGTCTACAAAGTGAGTTCCAGGACAGCCAAGGCTACACAGAGAAACCCTGTCTCGAAAAACCAAAAAAAAAAAAAAAAACCACAAAGCTCTAAACAGATGTCGCCAACGAGCATTCTGAATCAAGCCCTGGTCCCAGGATGCAAGGCCACTTCACTCTATCTTCCCCTGCTGCCAGCCTCACACAAGCTCCCCGTACCTCCCTCGGATAAACAAGCCAAGCACACGATTGTTGATGCCCCTTCCAGCGCGAGTGTATTACGATGCTTCCATTCCCATTAGCTAATTGGATTAATGGGATGGACTACTTCAAGAATCAAAGCAGCAGTTCCTTGGGAAGGGCAAGTTATTTTTGAAGCTCTCAGTTCATAAAAATCTCATTGACCCCTCCTCCTGCAATCTCTCCACGGTGCCCTCTGAGGGCTGAGCAAAGTCGGGAGAAGTCAGGGACAAGAGCGGGCTGAGCCTGGAGGAAGGCGGATGGGCTGTGCCTGGAGGGCCAAGCAAGACCTGGTATCCCAACTGACCCTCATATCCCAACTGAGCTATGCACTGGTCATTTTGCAGCCCCTCCTCTTCTCTGTGAAGTAGCCACAATACTGCTGCCCTGTAAGACTGCTCCGGAGACTAGATAATATATATGTTTGGAGCGATGCAAGGCTCTCCCCATAGCCCACGGATATAGAAGGATGCCCATACATCCATTAATAGCTTCTGAGAAATGGCAGCTCCATACATTAAGGTTTAAACATCTTTCTTGACACACTGTCTCTACCTTCCCACCACTACTAACATCCATTCTACATAGACAGGACCGGGTGGTGGTGGATAACTCCACACTTGAACGTGTGCCCACCCCTTCCTCAGGAAGCAATCAAACTTTCGCTTTAGAACAAAAAGGAATCCGCCAGGAAGAATGGTCACAATACTACCTCAAGAAGAGGGTAAGGGCCACCAGGATGGCTCCTCGTATAAAAGGTGCTTGCTGCATAAGCCCATTGACCTGAGTCAGATACCACATAAAGGTAAAGAAAACCAACTCGACAAAATTATCCTCTCTTGTATCCACTTATGGGTCACGGCGTGTTTCCCATAATGAGAGAGAGAGAGAGAGAAAGAGAGAGAGAGAGAGAGAGAGAGAGAGAGAGAGAGAGAGAGAGAGAGAGGAGAGAGACACGAGAGAGACCCACGAGAGGGACACGAGAGAGACCCACGAGAGGGACACGAGAGAGGTCTGTGCTTACAGACCTCAAGAACAAGAGACTTCAGTGGGGACTCCTGAGTTACGGTTGGGGCCAGCCTGAAGGAGACCATCTGGGAACTACTCCCGAGAACCCACCCAGGACCTCCCTGGACCGAGTGAGGCCGGAAGAAAAGGAATATCTTCCTTTGACGGGCCCCTGCAGTGTAGGTAGACTAGCCTGTGTGTGGCGTGGGTTGAGATCACAGTTGGGTAAGGGATGGAGAGCAATCTGTGTTCAGCTGCGCCCTCCAGTGGCCACCGGCAACTGCAGCGCTTCCAACAACATTTAAGGTATTTTTTTCTCTCTCTCATCGAAAACGAACGCTCAGAATAATCCTGTAGACAATACTAAACCGAAGAGAGGCAGTACGCGGAATGTAAGTTTTTAGAACCTCTCCTTTCTGCTTAAAATGTTTCAAAACGTTCACAGATCTTTAAAAAAAAGACCGACCCTAAAAAGACCCTAAAGGCTGTTTGCTAGTCTCCTGAGAAGACACCCGTGTCCCGGGTCAGCACAGGCATATTACACACATGAAGGCCAGCAGCCGATCTCAGCACATAGGCAACCAGTCAATGATCATCATGAATAAACGTGAGATGAATTCAGTAAGGACCAGGTCCTCCGTGAAAGGGGCTTGACTTCTTAGCCAGCATGTGTCCACTAAAACCTAAGCTGTGAAGGACAGATCATGTGTTTCTCCACTAGCATCAACAATGACACCTAGCACATACCATTTAAAATGCCCATAAATGTGTCACACCGCTGTATCCCCAATATACAACCATTCATCCTGTAACCACATTTCAAGGAAGACCCCCAGAATTATCAGCGGTCTCAAAAATTACAACTGATGGAAATGCAGCCATAGGGGGGCGCTGCACTTTCTAATGGAAAGCACCTTTGAACTTCATTCTACCTGCTAATGGTTGGCTTGTTCCGATTTGACCTTCAATCTAGACGTCACCCAAATGATGTTTGTGACCCCTCCCCTGCTACAGAGAAGAGACAGAGCGGGGGGGGCGTGGGGGAAGGCACCAACTCTATAATCTGAGACACTGGATGCCCCTGCATAGTTCCCAGCACCCACATGGCAGCCTGCAGGCTTCTGCAACTTCAGGATTGTATCGGATGCCCTCTTCTGGCAGCTATGGGTACTGCATGCGTGACGTACCCATACAGGCAGACAAAACCATGCATACACATAAAATGAAAATAAGTTCTTTCTGAAAATAGTGAATGTGGCACCATCCATTTTTATACTTGTTTGTTATGAGTGAATATGTACACACACACACACACACACACACATGAGCGTGTGTGCATGGATGGCGCAGCACTTATGTGGAGGTCAAGGGACAACCGTCAGAGTCAGTGCTTTTATTCCGTCATGTGAGTCTCAGGGATAGAATTCAGGTCATCAGGCCTGGTGGCAGTCTCACCAGTCCAATAACTCCATCTCTAATGCTCTGGTAAATTGGGTCAGCAAGTAAGAGCTGGCATGGGCAGTTAGGAAGAAAGTGGAGCCGTCCATAAGCAGGCGCCATCTGCTGGAGCTTCCGTGAACAGCCCACGGCATGGACAGAGAGGAAGAGGGTTGTAGAGACAGTAGAGGAACTCGGTCCACAAGAGCTTCTTTCTGCTTTTCATTGCTGGAGGACCCTGGCCTAACCCCAAGCACCTGAGAACTAATGAGCCTCCCTAGGGGACCACAGCAGAGTCTGAGGAAACGGTATTTTTAACAACAACTGTCTTAACCTTTATTGGAAACAGTAACTAAGTATCCTTCAGGACAAGCCAGTGCAAAATCTATAAGGATTTCTATTGTTCTGCTTCTAAGGCTTGGGTATTTGTTTGGTGCTTTAAAAGAGAGAGAGGAAGAGAAAAAGAAACCTGTCTCCCACTACGTTTAAGTGTCCAATCCCATCAGGACACTTCTGCAGCTGCAGGCATTGGGAGAAATCAGGAAATGACTTCAAAGTCTAGACGTAGAACAAAACATAAAAAGACATCTTTGAGAAGAGCCTGGAGAAATGTGAGCCTGAGCCGTAATTGGGTGGTGACAAGAATCTGTTCCCACTTTCCAGTCTGCTGAGTACCACAGCAGAGTCTAAGGAAACCTCACACAGCCATCTTTACCCTGCCCAGAGCTGGGGCGACATGAGCTTAGAGATCTCCAGGCTCCAAAGGGTGGAGTAACCTTTGTCTGAAATTCTTGGGACCAGCGTGCTTTAGATTCGGGCTTGCTTGCTTTCTTTCGGGTTTAAAATGATTGCATATACATCACGAGTGTCTTGGGAAAATGTGGCTCAAGGGCACGCAAACTTCATTACATTTTATATATACATATGCACATCACCTAAGGACAACTGTATACACTTTCTTCTCCTTTGGAGACATGCTCTTCTCCCTGTGTTTCTCTGTCTGAACTGGAATTCACAGAGATCCTCCTGCCTCTGCCTCCAGAGTGCTGGAATTAAAGGTGTGCACCACCAATCCTGGCTGGGTGGCTGGTCTTGTCTCTGAGACTAAATAACCACATAATGTTGTCATTGGCAAATTCACACTTGAGAACCACGCAATCGAGTTACAATAAATAAATAAATAAATGAAGAAAGAAAGAAAGAACGAAAGAAAGTCTTGTTAACATCAAGCAAGCTTGTTATTCGTGAAGGTACTCATAACTGTCCTTGGGACCCTACCTGCAGTAGGACCAGGGCCTCATTCAGGTGGCTATGATCAATCCCCAGCTGCCTACAGTGCACGTTACTTGCTTGGGCTCTGGAGCCTCACGCCCTTTCTGGGCATGCTTGCCTCATCGATACAATTTTGCTCTTTCCTCCTGGGTCTTCACATAGTATGCAGTCCCCAAAAGCCCGGCTTCTCCCTCTGACTCTTGACTGCAACGAGGGAAGAGAAGACAAGGAGGAGTCAGAAGGTATCTGTGACAGCCATTATTTTCCACTCAGGGTCTTATTTTGCATCTTTGCCTAATATCCATCAATTGAAACTTGAGGGATGGTCCAAAAAAAAAAAAAAAAGAAATCCCCAGAAGCGGTTTCAGTATAGTGTGGTCGGGTGCGTGTGCCAAGCAAAGTGAAACACTGCCACCAAGTGGTCTTTTCGAGTCATCACAGGCCGGGCTTCTTCCTTTCCCGAGGTACCTGCCTCCTCCCGGAAAAGATAGAATTTGAAAGATGGGTTGGGATAAACAAAACCCTTCCCTTCTTTTTCCTAAAAACGTTTTATTTATATTCATAGACATATATTCACGGGGCTTTGGGGAATATCTCGATTAGTTAAGGGCTCGACTTGTAAACATTAATAGCTCATTATATTCTTAAACCCTTGTGCATGGTTTTGTTTTGTTTTGTTTTGTAAAGCCAGGTATGGAAGTGCAGATCCCAACGCTAGGAAGGGAGAGACAGGCAGCATCTTGGGGCATGCTCAGCCCCAGGACACTGAGAGACTCTGGCGGATGGCTCGGGGGGGGGGGGGGAGGTGGAATGAGACCCAAGTACACACTGTATTCACCTTCACATGCACATAGAAAATGGAGGTGAAAGGGATAGGAGGAGAGAGAGAGAGGGGGGGGTAGAGGAGGGAGGGAGGGGAGGAGGGAAGAGAGATCACGTGGTAGAGAACCCTTAGATCCCCCGTCTGCGTGCTGCGTGCTTAACTAAGGGCCTGCATCAAGTCTTTAGCCCCATGCCTGCGCTCTTCCCAGCATGCTCTCCTGTTCCTAATCTTAAAGGGCTCTGTGCCCAAGTGCCCAGAGTTCTGTGTCACCTCAGCATTCGCTACAAACCTGATTCAGCCACAGCCAAGGTCTGAGACTGAGTTCTGAAACACCCTCCAAGGCCCTGAGGTCTGAAACACCCTCCAAGGCTCCAAGGGTTTGAAAAGCCCTGAACACGAGCCCACGGGGTGAGACATCACTGAAGTGGCCTCAATTGTTCAAAAGACACGGATGTCCCTACCATGGAGATTTCTCTGGGCCTCGCTGTGAGACTCCACTTTACACACAGTGTATGATTCCATCTTCAGCGCAAACTCAGGAGCAGGATGGCCTGGCCCCTTGCTGTTTGCATAAACAACACATCTGTGGGCAGAACACACAAGGCCAGACTGATAAATAGCTCATTCTTAGAAGTAAAAAAAGGAGCCACCTTATAAATTTACTGGAGCAAAATGGGAGCACATGAGTATATAAAAACCATATGAAGAAATCCAGGCCCAAGAACTCACAAAAGAACCAGACAGTAACAGGTACAGCGCCCTCACCTTGACCTAACCTGTGACTGCAATCGTCTTCACTGCCCTGTCATCTGAATCTGTGTATCACAGGCAGAGAACTCCCACCTGCCCCAGAGGCTACAGGTCTGGACCACACCCTGCCTTTTGTCTCTACAGCATCTACATTGGTCCTGTACCACACAGTTCTGAATTCAGCTCTGACCCTGAGTCTAACTTACAAGGCAGAACCTCTAATCCTTGCAGACTTCCTCTGCATCCTTAGCAACCTTCTGCTCAGCTCCACTCGTCCTCTGCAGTACTCCCTGAGCTCCGATGTCCTGATGTCCTGTAACTCCTTGTGGCCATTCTGTAAGTGGGTGGGTGGATGGATGGATGGATGGATGGATGGATGGATGGATAGATGGATAGATAGATAGATAGATAGATAGATAGATAGATAGATAGATAGATAGATAGATATTAGATAGATACATGATAGGTATGACAGATAGATGAATAGATAGATGTTAGATAAATAGATGATAGATATAATAAAGAGAGAGATTATCTAAGATGACAGACAGACAGGAAGGACAGATAAACTTACTGTGAGCTGTATAATTTGTGACCTGAGGGCTAAAATGAGTGATTAAGATTAGAATAAGAGAATCAGCGCTCGCCTCAGCAGTTATCACGGGAAACCAGGACAGCGTGGCACACTTTAACGAACAAAGTGAGCAGAGCTGTGAATTCATTGTTAGTCAACTCTGACATCACGGAAAGACGCAAGCATGTCTGTGACACAGCTCACGACACCTACCGAGTGAGACATCCAGCCTGCCACATCTAAGACCCTCAAATGGGCAAAATGGACACACGTTTGCAATGGCGCCGAGAGAGCTAAGAGGAGGCCCTGTGGAGATCCCACTCTTAGGTTTAACCCGACTATAAAGTGTGTTGTGGGTAATGGTTACACTGTCGTAACAACGTGAATGCTGACAGATGCAGGATCCGCAGGGCACCTGACCCGCATTGACCACGTGTGCTCTGCTGTGATCCGTAGGAAGCGTGCATGTTACATGACTGTGTCGGCAAGTCACCCACACTGCTTCACAATCCTGTTAGCCCAACCGTAACGTGAATATTATCAGACAAAATATGTAAGTTTCTGCTTCATGAAGAGGCTGTTTTCCTTAATCATAAGCAGGACGAATCAGGTACACTGCAAATATGTCAAATTTGGACCAAGCTGAGCTCCTTCGAAGCTCAACTTACGGTCTCGTTTTCAATGACGTGAACACATACATGTTTTTGGTGTTTTCAATGACATGAACACATACATGTTTTTGGTGTTTTCAATGACGTGAACACATACATGTTTTTGGTGTTTGAAATGACGTGAACACATACATGTTTTTGGTGTTTTCAATGACGTGAACACATACATGTTTTTAGTGTTTGAAATGACGTGAACACATACATGTTTTTGGTGTTTTCAATGACGTGAACACATACATGTTTTTGGTGTTTTCAATGACGTGAACACATACATGTTTTTGGTGTTTGACTTTAATGAGTCAATCAAATAACTATGTTTAAGAAATGTGGAAAATGGAAAGGCCAGGGTGTGTACCAGGTAGGAGTGTAGGATTAGGGTATGTACCAGGAGGGGTGTGTGGTCAGGGTGTGTACCAGGAGGGATATAGAGCCAGGGTGTATACCAGGAGGGATGTAGGTAGGGCCAGGGTGTGTTCCAGGAGGGATGTAGAGCTAGGGTGTGTACCAAGAGGAATGTAGGGTCAGGGTGTGTACCAAGAGGGATGTAAGGTCAGGGTGTGTACCAGGAGGAATGTAGGGTCAGGGTGTGTACCAAAATGGATGTAGGGTCAGGGTGTGTACCAAGATGGATGTAAGGTCAGGATGTGTACCAAGAGGGATGTAAGGTCAGGGTGTGTACCAGAAGGGATGTAGGGCCAGGGTGTGTACCAAGAGGAATGTAGGGGCAGGGTGTGTACCAAGAGGGATGTAAGGTCAAGGTGTGTACCAGAAGGGATGTAGGGCCAGGGTGTGTACTAAGATGGATGTAGGGTCAGGGTGTGTACCAAGATGGATGTAGGGTCAGGGTGTGTACCAAGATGGATGTAGGGTCAGGGTGTGTACCAAGATGGATGTAGGGTCAGGGTGTGTACCAGGAGGGATGTAGGGCCAGGGTGTATACTAGGAGGGATATAGAGATAGGGTGTGTACCAAGATGCATGTAGGGTAAGGGTATGTACCAGGAGGGATGTAAGGTCAGGGTGTGTACCAAGAGGAATGTAGGGTCAGGGTGTGTACCAAGAGGGATGTAGGACCAGGAAATATTGAGATGGCATATGAGGGATGAAACCCTCACATGAGTCCTTTACATCACACACACATACACACACACACACACACACACACACACACACACACACACACACAAGATGGGGAAACTGAGGCTCAGGACAACAGAATCGCTGGCCACTCATTTCTCCATTTTCTGGAAAACTGGCTGAGAGATTGAAGGCTGGGGCTCTGCCCTCACTCAGAACCTCCCAAGCTTTGAAATTCCCCAGCATCACCCAAATCTCAGAGTTTTGGTTTCCTTTCCTCACTATCAGACAGATAGGGCTGGACAGAGAATATCTGAGAAGCGCTGGTTTCCCAGAACCTCCTCCCGTGTGCTCAACACTCCATGTCAACTATGAATCAGACCCACCGATCTGCAAAACAGAAACCAGCCACATCCTCCCAGCAGAGACTTCTCCACCCATCACGTCCACAGCTCTTGTCCAGAGGGCTCCAGATGTTAACCAATTCCCCCCATAGCTTACTTGACCCCAGGCTACTTTTCTCCTGGCAAAACTCCCCACAGCTAGCTGAAGCATCTTTCCCCGAGCAATGTGCATCTGGGAATGTGTGCACCTTCACTCCTAAGCCCATAGAGTCAGGCAGAAAGAACAGTCCATCCTGGGGATTATCACTGCTCCCACCAGAAGCACCAGAAAAGCTACTGTGCACCTTTGGGCACAACCCACAAATGTACCTGAAGACAGACACCACTGGTCCTCCTCAGCCCTCAGCCTGTCTTCTCCATCCCCAGAGGATCAGATGCAGCTGAGTCTGTGCCTAAGTAAATCCAGACGGGATCCGGGGTAAACCAGGTAACTGGTGCTAGAGAATATCCCCACAACTTCCTGCCCTGGCCTGGGTAAATGACCATCCCTGGCACAGGTGGAAGATCTGTTAATTCTCTCTCAGTATTTGAAAGGGTTCCTCCAGGCTTCTAGCATCCAGTTCACCCACTTTTAACACTCTCATCCTTGGAACCAGGGAGACAGCCCTGTAGATAAAAGCTGGGCATTCTGAGCATGATCTGTAATCCTGGCGCAAGAGGAGACGGGGAGGTCCAGAAGCCCGCCGGCAAGCTTGCCTAGAGCAGACACAGAAACAAGAGGCCCCACCTCCAAAGAGGCAAAGAACAAGAAGCAACTCTCAAAGGTTGTCCTCTGGTCTCCACAAGGACAGCGTGGTGCACACATGGCCACAATAACATGCCATACACACATGGACACATACATATACTATACACACACACCATACCCACACACAGATACACACATACCATACACACACACCACATACACACACACCACACACCCACACCATACACACACACACCACACACACACACACACACACATACCATACACACACACCACATACCATACATAACACACACACACACCATACACATCACACACACCACATACCATACATAACACACACACACACACACCATACACATCACACACACCACATACCATACATAACACACACACACACACCATACACATCACACACACCACATACCATACATAACACACACACACCTCATACACATCACACACACCAAACACACACACATATACAAGACTGTTGAGAATTGGCCTGAATTCCCCTTCCCTGAGAACTAGCTTTCACAGTACCAAAGGCTGCCAGAGGAGAGAGGTTACCAACAGTCCTACTTGCCCTTGATTACCCATGAGCCACATGAATGACCAACACAACACAATAACCCTAATGGTGCTGTAAAGGCACACAGACCTCGGTGCTAATCAACGGCTCTGCTCTCTAATTGGACTTAAGATCCACTCAACAAGAGGAACAGCATGCCTGGTACTGGAAGCCTAGTAACTAATCAGTGCTAGTAAAATTCATGGTTACTGGAGGAGAATCTACAATCACTAATTATCTAAGCTAGCATAATCCCTAACAACAATCTATACATGTTTGTTCTTATATGCACAGATAAGTGTAGCTGTCCCCCTTCCTCAAGGAAATTACTCCTTGCAACAGAGTCCACAACGGAACACCACAGCCAATCAAAATGCAGACTTGTGGAGCCCAGTCCCAATGAATACATCTACAAAAATAACGTCCCAGCACCTAAGGCTCGGGGACCTTTATGGAAGAGGAAGGAGGTGGAAAGATTGTAGGAGCCAGAAGACCAGGGAGTTTGCTGTGAGACTGTGTCTCCCGTAACATCAGACGCGGCACCTGTAAAGTCTCACCAACATGCCTGCCCAGATGTGAGCTGAGCAAGGAGGATACCAGTGAACATGCCAAGGTCGAGGGGGGCAGCCCAGAGATCTCAATCCTACACGAGAACAACAGGCAACTGAGGAAAGCTGGGAGCATGGGGGGGGAGGTGCGGGGGGTGGGGGGGTCCTCCCCAGGGAAGAGCACACCAATTGGTTGTTCAGTGGCAAACAGTCAGCCTTGAAGAGATACATACATGTAACATGGTATGGACTCAACAGGTTATATTTAGAAATATATATGTAGGGCTGGAGCAATGGCTCATTGGCTAAGAGCATTGGCTGCTCTTCCAGAGGTCCTGAGTTCAATTCCCAGCAACTACATGGTGGCTCACAACCATCCATAATGGGATCTGATGCCCTCTTCTGGTGTGCCTGAAGAGAGCAATGGGGAACACATAAAATAAATATATAAATCAGTATATTTTTTAAAAAGATATATATGTATATACATACATATGGATGTATGCAATTACAAACAGAAGAGGCCATGGCTTTGAAGGAGCATAGGGAGGGGTATTTGGGAGGAAAGGGAAGAGGAAAACATTGTAATTGAATTATGACTCAAAAATAAAAAAAAAAAAAAAGAAACCCACAGAGTATACATGTCAGGATTTGTCAGGATTTATCAGAGAAGGGGGGAGAGGGAGAGGAAGTGAGGAAGAGAAGGAGAGGGGGAGGAAGAGGGAGAGTGGAGGGGAGGAGGAAGGGGAGAGGGGGAGGGGGAAGGGAAAGGGGGATGGAGGGGGGAGGGGAAGGGGAGGGAGAGATCCTTGGGGAAATCTCTGCAGATCTCTAAGTTGTATAGCCCACAGGAGAACCTACAGCAGAGAAGAGATTGAACTTAACCCCAAGCCCTGGTTCCAGGCATTTGCGGAATGGTGTGGACCTCTGCTCTGTGCAAAAGGCACTTCTGCTCCGAAGCTGCGAATCCCAGGACCTCCTTTCAAATGTACGCACCTAAAAGAACACGTTTTTCCAAAATGTACAGGCTGGAGTTGTCCAGGGCCTCGCTCCCCCAGTCCTGGGGGTAGCCAGTGTCTCCTTCCCTCTAGCCCTCTACAAAGCATGCTCTGTACTGCTCCTGGGGAGAACACCCTCATCTGGAAGCGTAATTATTTCCGGAGGGCCCAGAATTCTACCCTTCAGAGTGTCCACTCATGTGCCATCATAAACCCATGTTCCCGTTAAAGAGAAGCTATGCCCCAAGCCCATAGGTGCCCTCGGAAACCACTTGGGCTCTGTGGTGTGCAGAGCATCGCCCAACTGGCCCACTCAGCGCTCACCCTCAACAAAGCTGCGGCAGGCAGTTTTCACCCCTGCCAGGTTAGAATTCAACCAGAATCCATAAAACCACCGACTCCCTGGCGGTGAGCCAACCCGGAAGCAAGCCCCAGGACTGCCTAGTTCTGAGGGAAAACAGAAAGACAGGGAGGGCTGGGTGTGTGGGAGGGGAAAGGAGTGTAGTGTGGCAGAGAAGCCAGAATTCCAGCACCTGATCAGATAGATGCTTGGGGCCCTTATCGCTTCCCGGTTGTAAATCTGCAATTGTCTAGGGATCTCGGCAGTCCATTTCAGGGGAAGGACGCATACTAAACTTCTTGAGCAACAACCTTAGTGGCATCTGGTTTTAGCCTGTGAGATTGCAATCCCACTCAAGGTGTCTCCAGAGTCAACCTGTAATACCAATTATCAAGAAGGAAATGGAGGGAGAGAAGGGGCAGGGTACCCAGAAATTCCAAAAGGATTCCAAAATCCTATCTACTGTCACCAATAGGGCATATGAAAGGAGGACTTTCATACTCAGTCTCAAAAACAAACAAACTAACTAACAAACAAAAAAGTCGGGCAGTAGTGGTGAATGCCTTTAATCCCATCACTTGGGAGACAGAGGCAGGCGGATTTCTGAGTTCGAGGCCAGCCTGGTCTACAGAGTGAGTTCCAGGACAGCCAGAGCTATAAAAAAACCCAAAAACTCAACTCAAACTCTCTCTCTCTCTGTTTCTCTCTCTGCCTCTCTCTCTCTCTCTCTGCCTCTCTCTCTCTCTTTCTCTCTCTCTCTCTCTTCTCTCAGTCTCTCCCTCTGCCCCCGTTACTTAAGTCTATACTAAAATATCTTCAACAAAACCTCAGTTATGCTTCATAAACTGACTCCTAGAATTCTTTCCAGGGTTGCAGCTATGTACTCTGGTTTGGGTCTGAGTCAAAGTCCCTAAAAGCTTAGGGGACGTCCTGCTAAAGGCTGTAGCATACAGCTGAGTCTTTGTCCCCTGACCCCTGACAGTTTCCCTGCATCGTGGCATCCCTTACATCTAACTCGATGCTATCTAAGTTCCAAAGTCAAACCCCTCCCCTACAGATGCTCCGAACCAGTGCCTTAGTGTCCCGCCTAGCCCCTCATTATAAAAGTCACGACGCCCTGACAGCTAGTTCATGGCTATAAACCTGTAGAATCCTGCCGCTGGTCCCGCAGTGGTGAGCCTCATGGAGAATGGTTAGGTCTGCAGCAGCCGAGAGCAGCAGTTCATATTCAAAACATTTGTATTGGAATCCGTGCATTTCTAGAGGAAGGGATGACAGAGGGATGAGTATTGACTTCTCTGGTATTACTGTAGCCATGGGAACAATGTGAGACTCTTCCCCCTCCCCCGTCACCCTCCCACCCATGAAATGTCAACAGTAAAATACACTGCAGTGTCTCTTTGCACATGATGGCAAACCAGTACCGTAATTAGTCCTTCCTTCATACCGCCTTTTCAAGACTCCATGTATTTCCAACAGTCTACTGTGCCTGAGGAGGGATTTTAAGAAGAACCCCGCTTCTCATTTGACCTTGAGGGAGGGAGCTTCTCCCCAACAAAGCTGTCACGGCATGCAGAAGGGATGGTGTTGAGGACTGGGGCTCTCTCCTGCCAATACATTTGAGAAAAGCACATCTTTGATTCCAGCACTTGGGAGGCAGAGGCATGATGATCTATGAGTTCAAAGCTAGCCTGATCCACACAGTGAGTTTCAGGATAATTGGGCTACACAGTGAGAGGCTGTCTGAAGGAGGAAATGTGCTCTCATTCTTGATTACTGGAGCCCTGGATTCCCTAGACGGAAAGAACAGGAAGCCATGCTGGATTCACCTGACCCTGAAAAGCCTGAAACAGTGACACAAATGGCTGATGATCCGGGTATTCATTTGCTTGGGAATATGTGGGAAGGCTAGGAATGAGCCCAGGATAGCCCAGAAGGAAAGGAAGGGTGTGAGCTGGGGTCTCCCCTCCTCTCTTCTCTATGTTCTATTTTCAGAGAAGAGTTGTCCCTTAATGCCCAAACCTTAGGAGAGAGAAGCCAGGAAGAAGTCTCAACCAGGCACCAAATAAATATCTCAAAAAGCAAGATAAAAACAAATTCCTCAGATAAGTTGTGACTCGGTCAATGATTCCCGGCAACCCCTAAGCATCAAGGCAACTAAAGGACACAAGGACTCGGGAAAGGAGCCGCTCTGACCGGCTACACCAAGGAAAGAAAGGATGAAAGAAAGGAGGATAAAGTCAGTCATTGTGGCTTGGTAAGGCCAGGCCTGAGAGCTGTCTGCCTGCTTCCCTCAGCCCTGCACCCAGATGGCTGCCACGGGCCTCAGAGTCAGATGCAGCCTCTACGCAATTCCATTCGATTCGATTTTATTTTATTTTTGAGATTGGGTCTCTCCCAGAACTTGCTGTGTATACCAGGGTGGCTTCCAGCTCATGGAAATCGGCCTGTGCCTGCCTCTGCCCCTTCGGTTGAGTGCTAAGCATAGAACACCACAATTCAGCTCCCTTTGAGATAGGCCTCTTCCTACATGCCTGCCAAACCCTGCCCATCACCTGCTTTCAGTCCCACATCAAGGAATAGGTTGACGTTGGTTCTCCCACAGTGGAAGAGTGTCCTTCCTCACCACAACCAGAGAAAATGTACGTGTCATCTCAGCATCCGGTGTCCCTAGAGCCAACGCTGAAGAGCTGTCATCTCAGCATCCGGTGCCCCTAGAGCCAACGCCGCAAACGCTTCTTCCTCCCTTAGCAGGTGTTAGCAGGTCTCCTTTGCTGGTGTAAAACAATGTCTTAAAGTAACTTGGGAAGAAAAGGGTCTATTTGCCTCTCAGGTTCAAGTCTGTCACCAGGAAAGCTGAGGCAGGAACGCAAGGCAAGAACCTGGAAGCAGGAAGCACAGACCGTGGTAGAACTCTGTGGATTTGCTCAGCCTGCTTTCAACCCAGAGTTGGCACCGCCCACAGTGGGCTGGACCCTCCCACGCCAATCATTATTTCCAATTCCCAAGTAATTCTAGTTTCGGTCAAGTTACAAACACCAACCAGCACAGGATGTGTAGTCACAGGAACAGCTCTGAACCCCCGACACAGGGACGAGGCTGGCCTGCCTTGCACACACAGCGCTCAGACAGGCACACAAGCTCCTTCCCATTCTGTTTATCGTGTGATTCACGGTACTCTTGTCTGCTAGAGCTTAGCCCGGCTGGAAACCAACAAACCGATGCCTTGATTTTTTTTCCCCTTAAACTAGATCTAATTAAGCAATTTTTTTCTTGCTAATTGTTTTTTATGTTATTTTTATTTATTTTTGAGACAGGGTATCATCACGTTGCTCAAAACAGTCTTGAACCTCTCATCCTCCTGTCTCAGCCTCCCCGGGATATTACAGGCAACTAGGATTATAGGTATGCATAGCCGACACAACTAGTTTAAACTCAAAAATAACTAACTGTAAATCACGTAGAACTAATGTCTGGAACCGTTCTGTGGATTTGGCTAAGTCGCAGACCTTTAGCCTTGGTGGAAAACATCGCACAAGGTTGTCATAAAAATGAGCTATCCCTCAGTGGAGAATGAGAATGTTGAGACCAGACGAACTTTGACCCGTAGGCTCCTCCTACACCTAACGGATCAGCATCGCAGCACTGACTCCTTCAACCTCACACACACACACACACACACACACACACACACACACACACACACCAAGCGCCAGGGCCCTCAGGAATACCAAAACCTACATACGCTCACACCTCCTGTACATACCACCTGCATCGGTGTGTAAGACAACACGGGGATGTGTTGTGTATAGCCTTCGAGTCCTCTTGCATTCTCGGTCACCTCTAGATAACTTATGATACCCAGTGCAAAGCATATGGCACACCAGAAACATGCCTGCCTAAGTGATCCCTGGAGATTTTGGCAGAGGGAGAAAAAGTTGTCCTTGACTGCACACACACACACGAATGAATAAATAGACAAACCAGCAGACATTAAATGGTTGTTATTCCATACTGCTGAGGAACGATGGCAAGGGCATGCCCTGCGCATGCTCAGTACGGACACGAGCCTTCGGAGTACGGCTGGAGGCAATCTCGGCAACCACGCTGCATTTAACCTGTGGTTAGTCGAATCCATGGAAATGGGAGGGCTGACTACTGATTCTACGAAGTCCAGAATTTCTTCCAACTGAATGATCTTTTTTTTTTTTTTTTTTTCGAGACAGAGTTTCTCTGTGTAGCCCTGGCTGTCCTGGAACTCACTTTGTAGACCAGGCTGGCCTCGAACTCAGAAATCCTCCTGCCTCTGCCTCCCAAGTGCTGGGATTAAAGGCGTGCGCCACCACCGCCCGGCGTGAATGATCTTTTTAAATTACATTTTTAAATTATTTATTTGTGTGCACGTGTGTGTGCATGTGTGTGTGTGTGCTCGTGTGTGTGTGTGTGTGTGTGTGTGTGTGTGTGTGTGTGTGTGTGTGCACGTGCGCGCGCACTTACTACAAGTTCTGTGTTAAGGTCAGAGGACAACCTCAAGGGCCAGTCCTTGCCTCTTATCTTGTTTGAGACAGGGTCTTTCTTACTGTTGTTGTTACTAGCTTACTGTGCTGGCTAGTTAATGTCACCTTGGCACAAGCTAGAGCCATCTGAGAGGAGGAAACCTCAATTGAGAAAATGCCCCCAAAAGATCAAACTGCAGTCAAGCCTATAGAGCATTCTTAGTGATTGATGGGGGAGGACCCAGCCCATTGTGGGTGGGGCCATCCCTGGGCTGGTGGTCCCGGGTTTTGTAAGAAAGCAAGCTGGCCAAGCCATGTGAGCGAGCCAGTAAGCAGCATCCCTCCACGGCCTCGGCATCAGCTCCTGCTTCCTGCCCTGTGTGAGTTCCTGTCCTGACTTCCTTTGATGATGAACAGCAATGTGGAAGTGTAAGCTGAATGAACTCTTTCTCCCCACGTTGCTTTTGGTCATGGTGTTTCATCACAGCGATGTCACCCTAACTCGGACAGTTACCTAGTAAGGAGTACATTCCTCGCAGCACGGTCACACATACTTTACTGTGCTGACTCTCACTGCCACTACCTCCAGTGGCTGCCCCGCCCCCCTGCTGTGGCCCCACCCACCCACCTCCGTCCTGTAGCTGCCCCGCCCCCCCTGCTGTGGCCCCACCCACCCACCTCCATCCCGTGGTTGCCCTCAGCCTGCCTGCCCCCCTCCACCACCCCCACCCCCTGCATTTTGCTGGCTCGGAGCTCTGAGGTCTCCCCATTTAAAGGCTGTTCTCCTCTCCCGCTGCTCCTCCTCATCTTACAGCGCTAAGCCTACTTCCCAGACTCCTCTCCATCTCAGAGTAAATACAACACATTTGATACTTTGTGTCAAAGGACAATGAAGTTAAGCTGGAGTCCATTCCTAGCCACCACCGACTGTGAAGAGCTTAAGCTACTCAGTAAATCCCTTCAGAGGAGGGTAGACACGGACTTCTCGCCCCAGGTAGGCTCTCCCAGCTCAGACCAAGAGAACCCTTGTAAGTAGAAGAAAGAGGTTGAGGAAGTGAGCATCTGTAGTCTCTGAAGACACCACCGGGATTCTCCGTTTCCCTCTAGAGCCCTGCGAATTCTGAGATCTCAGACCCAGTTTTGATAACAATCCTGACCTTGGGGCTTTAAATGACCGCTGACACTTCCTTATACCACTTACGCATCGTTTTGTCTTAGTGTCGCCATCGGGAGCAGCTCCAGGGTTGTCTCTTCATCTTCCAGGTAAAGAACTCTGAGCTAAAAACATGAGTGTCTTGACACAATGGGTGATGGTGCTCCATCCTCCACGGCTAGGGAGATCACGCTGCGTACACTGTGATAGTCTCTCAGGCTCCCAAGGAAGGAGCCTCGCCTTCTGAGAATCATTTTATAATATCTCCCCGAAGTTTCCTGCTCAGTGCTCCTTTGTCCTGTGTTCAAGGAAGACCTCACGTGTGGGTCACTTCACCTGGAAAATTGACTTTTTTCTTTTTCTCTTCCTTTTTCCCCAATGCCTGGCTAGTTAACGAAAAATTTTTAAATGTTTTTTTGCGAGTTTGCTTATTTTTATTTTATGTGTATGGGTGTTCGCCTGAATGTGTGTCATACACCAGTCGTGTACAGTGCCCAAGGAGGCCAAAAGAGGGGTCTTGGGATCCACTGAAACTGAATTACAGATGGTTGTGAGCTGCCACATGGGTGCTAGGAATTGAACCAAGGCCCTCTGGAAGAGCAGTCAGTGCCCTTAACCACTGAGCCTCCTCTCCAGCCCTCATTTAACTGAACTCTTAATCTTAAAAATTCACCAGTCTCTACAAATACCATAAAGGTACAAGCAACCGTACCCATTTTACAAAGAGGAAAACTGAGATCTGAAAGGCGATTGCTATAGTAGGCCATGGCTTCAAAGGGCAGGGCAGTCCTTCTTCTCCCGGAGCCTCCTGGGATTGGAATGGTATCTCTCCTGACTCCACATTCTTCGCACTCTTCCCCACGCTTCACAGGCTGCACCGGACGTGAGCAGACCCACGTGAGATCACCCTCACATGCGCGAGGAGCCTCCCAGGAATTCTGTCATCAGACCTCTTAGTGACTGCTGAGGATGTGCGCGGCTCTGGTCAACAACAAGCTTTTGTCTCTCAGCACCAGGCGCCACTCTGGGTACCAGGAAAGACACATTGAGGTAAGGAGGAAGTGGCCAAGCGACGCAGCCTCTGTTCTCAGGTTACCAGGAATTCAAACATAAGTGAGTATTCAGCAACCACACAATGAGTTTAGGTACAGCAGTGGTGAGCGTTCCTCAGGCTGCCAGGGCCTGTGTTATCATTGACAACATGCCAGGGAAACAGTACCAAACGCAGCCCATTCAGACCAACCCCCTAAGAAAGGAAGTCCCCGAGACACAAGTGGAACATTCTCACACAAATACACACTCACACTCATACGCACGCACAAACATTCAACACACACACTAACATATCACACACACTCACACACCACACACACACATACCACATACACTCTCACACATTCACATACACACACTCATACACACTAACACATACACCACACACATACACTCATACAACTCATACATGCTCTCACACACACACTTACATATTCACACACTCACACATATTTACACACACACTAACACACCACACACACTCACACATACTAACACAAACACCACACACACACTCACACATACATATACATACTCATACTAACACACACCACACATACTCACACACTCATATATACTCACACAACTCACACATATACACACTCACATACACCCACACTCACACACACCAGCACACACCACACACACAAATAGTCACACACTAACACACACACTACACACACATTTATACACATACTCATATACTTACACACATACACACACTCACTCACACACTTACATACACACATACCACACATACACACACTCAAACACTCACACTCACACATATTCTCACATATACTACACACTCATACATATACACAAACATATACTCACATACAGTAATGCATGCTCGCACACCACACACACTCACACACACACACACACACACTCACACATACAAAAGGCCTACTTATTCAATCAATGTACTTGATATGTCATGGCATACCACATCTATCAATACAATATAAAAATATAAATGAAAAGAAAAATTATTTCGAGTGGGCAAATATCAAAACCAAACAGACACGCAGGAATGTTGGAATTACCAAACACTGCCATGGAAAACAAGGCATGACACTGAAGTTCTATAATCTATTACATGGTGACCCGAGGAAGGGAATCTGGAGTTCATGTCCAGCCTGGGATATAATGTAAGAAATTTGTGGCTCAGCGGTTAAGAGCACTGACTGCTCTGCCAGAGGTCCTGAGTTCAAATCCCAGCAACCACATGGTGACTCACAACCATCCGTAATGTGATCTGACATCCTCTTCTGGTGTGTCTGAAGACAGCTACAGTATACTTACATATAATAAATAAATAAATCTTTGGGCCGGAGCAAGCAGAGGTCCTGAGTTCAATTCCCAGCAATCACATGATGGCTCACAACCATCTGTACAGCTACAGTGTACTCATATACATAAAATAAATCTTTTTAAAAAAAGAAAAGAAATTTGTTTGCAAAATAAAAAATAGGGGCTCAGAGGTTAAGGACACTAGCTGCTCTTGCAGAGATTTGATTCTTATCACCTGCATGGTGGCCCACTACCATCCATAACTCCAGCTCCAAGGGATCTGATACCCCATTTTATCTGCCAAGGAGACTGTACACAGATGCCACACAGACATACATGTGGGCCAAATAGTCATACATATAAAATAAGCATTTTAAGTCTAAATTAACTAATTAAAAATAGAAAATAAAATTTGAAATGAAAATTATAATAGAAATTGTTAGGGCCCAGGAGTTTCCCCCACAAACAACATGAACACCAATTTCAATCAGACAGGGATAATTTATTGAATGTACACCCCCAAGACTGATCGATCAGGGGCACAGCCCAGACTCAGGAGCTGGGAGCTGTGACGGTGAACATTGCTGCAGGTCACTTTATATAGGGAAAAACCATAATGAGTTCATCCACAGATAAGGGGGAGGTGCCACAGGGTATCTGCCTTTTTCTAAGTTTCTTCAGTAGTTTAGACACAACAGTTCAAGCTAATGTCTATCTTGCTTGGTTCTGAGTGAAGGCTACAACTGGGGAATTTCCAAGAAGAGCAATCCAGACTATGGTAACAACCTCTCTAAGCCCAACAGGATAAAACATGGGAAAAAGCTGGGATTTTAAAGAATTTTTTTTAATCCACTGGTTCGTGTGTGTGTGTGTGTGTGTGTGTGTGTGTGTGTCTGTGTGTGTTACTCCAAATATCTAAAAGCCTGTTCTTTCTCCTACTTTGAACTTGTGTTAATTATTAGATACATGAGTATCTAGTATATTGGTTGTTACATTAACACAAAAGCCTATTTTGCCAATTCCGCTCACTGGGTGTCAGAGACAGCCATACAGGAGTGAGGGGTGTTTGTGAGAAGTCAGTACAGGATGCCTGCAGAACAGGTAAGAGGTGTTCCTGTGCTCCCAGTCCTAGGACACTCTGCCTGGAGTATTGATGAGGCAAAACTATTAGCATCTGGGTGAATGAATGGACGGAGGAACAGTGGGAGTGGACCAGCGGTCAGTACCACAATACACCTGTGGAGAGGGCTCAGACCATGCATATGTTTGGGTTTGGGGTTTGGTTTTTACTTGTTGGTTTTCTGAGACGTTTCTTACATTATTTTCATTTTTGTTTGAAACCTTGTTTTGTTTTGGTTGGCTTTGAGTGTTTTAAGACAGAGTCTCACTATGTAGCCCTGACTGACCTGGAACTTGCTATATAGACCAGGCTAGCTTCAAACTTGTGCTAATACCACTGCCTCTGGATCCCAAGTAGTGGGATTACAGATGTGATCACCATCGTGGCTTGGTATCACATATTTGTAAAGAATTTCATTCATGTATACATATATATATATATATATCTGTGTGTGTGTATGTATATATATACATATATATTTCTGTGTGTGTATATGTATGTGTATGTATGTGTGTATGTATGTGTGTATGTGTATGTGTGTATCTGTGTATGTGTGTATATGTGTATGTGTGTATATGTGTGTATGTATGTGTGTATGTATATGTGTGTATCTGTGTATGTGTGTGTGTATATGTGTGTATATGTGTGTATGTGTGTGTATGTACTATGTATATGTGTGTGATTGTATATGTGTAGGTGTTTGTATGTGTGTATACATTTGTATGTGTATGTGTAATTTGTGTATGTGTATAAGTGTCTATGTGTTTGTATATGTGTCTATGTGTTTGAATGTATGTGTGCATATGTGTATATGTGTGTTTGTGTGTGTGTGTGTGTGTACTTTAATCATTTTCACCCCAACTCTTATCCCCCATCTCCCCTGTAAATCCTTACTCTCCTTCTGTGTTTATTTTTTAGTGACTCATTGATTCTCGTATTGTTGACAACTTACCAGAGGCTTCACTTCAGTATCACACATTTTAAATTCCTGTTACACTTGAAGGTTGATTTTCCTTTGTCATCTTGCACTTGTTATGCTATACATTGAAGAGCATCATTGTAAAAAGGGAGCTGTGGCTTCCCCAGACTGCCATGGGGTGCAAAACATAAAAACAGACTCTCCCTTGCCTTAAAATATAAGAAGACCTGAGTTTTTTATTTCAGTGCTGCCTGAGCTCTGGCTCTCTGAATGGATGGCATTTGATGCCCTGTGAGCCCAGGTTATCATTGTGTCTTGGTGTCAGCATTATGAAAGCAGCCCCGTGACTCTTGATAACTCACCTCCTCCAGTCTCCTCCTCACACACAGTCTCTGTCATTAAAGCCCTGGCTAAAAGGCCAAGCTCCTCTCCTTACTCTTCACTCTGTGTCCTCAGGAAGGAGCACACAGAATATTAGAATTTAGGTCACTCTCAGAAAGGGCACCCCAAATCTTCTAAGTGAACTAAGCCTAGGATAGCTAGGATGCACCCCATTAGCAAATTTTCAAACCAGAAATCCCCTTCATAGCAAGAACACACCGGTTTCCGGTTTCGTTTATTTTTTTTATTTATTTATTTTTGGTTTCTCCTGGTGATAGATATTCATACATCCATGTTGCCTGTTTTTCTCTAGTCTATCCTAGGACCGAACAAACCTGACAGGATACACAGAGTGAGATGTCAAGCGATCCTCTAAAGTGGGCAGGAGGAACACCGTGGTGCACACGGCACACTTCTTCAATCCCAGCAACGACGAGACGGGAGGCAGAAACAAGTGGCCCCTGGAACCCGAAGGCCCGCTAACCTGGCCTATGCCGCAAAGTTCAGGGACAACGAGAGATTCTGTTTCAAACAAAAAGTGGCAGGAGCAGGCAGTGGCGGCGCACACCTTTAATCCCAGCACTTGGGAGGCAGAGGCAGGTGGATTTCTGAGTTCGAGGCCAGCCTGGTCTACAGAGTGAGTTCCAGGACAGCCAGGGCTACACAGAGAAACCCTGTCCCCCCAAAAAAACGGAAGTGGCAGGAGCCTGAGGGATGACGTCAGAGCTCGCCCTCTGTGAATGCAGGGTACATGGGCACCATGCCCGCAAACACACAGAATTACAGCTAAGCAGGGGGTAAATGCCTACAGTCCCAGCACAGCGCTTGGGGGATGATGGCAGAAGGACTCAGATACAACAGCCAGGTAGAGGACAGTTTGGATTCGATTACATGTCAAAAAAAAAAAAATCTTACTAAATTTCAATTTCCAATAGGGCACATGAGTCAACGACTGTCGCCAGGCCGCTCTTGAATACTGGCTCCGCCTCCTCTGCTGAGCCAGGGGCATTCCCTGCTACAGAATCGATACCAGTTCTTCCTGTCTGCTATGTAGCCTGCTTTACCTTCCGGATGTGTAGCTAAGTTCTCCGGCCCCTTTCATAATTTCTGGCTGTTGTTTATACCCTATTTCAGATGCTACACTGTAACCTTTCCCTTCCATCACATCCAGCCCCCTGGACGGGGGATGAGATGAGTCCATGCAGGTGCCAGAGGCTGGCTGGGAGAAGTGGGGGAATTGTACAGGCAGCAAGTCTTCTCTCTGTTCTCTTACCTTGGGCTTGGCAGCTCCATCCAGGAGCTCAAAACATTTCCTTTGTGACATCAGCTCCTCTCCTGTCCTCCATGCTGTCTGTCAGGTCACGAACCTCGGCTTGGTGAGCTGTCACTCTGGCTTCCAGGTGTGGGCAGTACTCCTCTCACAATGGCTTTCAGGAAGCAGTTGATGCCCAAGACAACCAAAGAGAAGTAGGCAAAGCCCAAGTCTGGAAGGCAGACAGCCCTGACTTGGGTTATCCGCTACCACAGCTTTAAGCAATGTGAGCCAAGATATGGTTTGACTTTTTTTCCCGGGGGAGTTCAACCCAAGCACCTCAGTCATGGTACGCAAGCATTTTAACAACGAACTAACCTACAGCTGCAGGGTTTAACTTCTGAGCCTCTGGGCGTCTTCTCCAGGCTCTGTGATCCACGGCTGAGTGCGATACCCGTATTAGGAGACGAGACACTGCCAGTCTGCTCTCTCTGGCCAGAGCTGTATCCTAATCTCAGTCTCCACTTCCTGACACCTCCACCCCGCCTCTTTCATGAACAGCCACACCCTGGTAAGATCAAAGAAGAAAGGGACAGGGATGGGGAGTCTGATTCTGGCTCACTTCCTGAAACTAGGCAGAGGGAGCGGTTTGGGGAACTCCAGCCTTGCTGTGTAGGTGACACATATCACCTGAGCTCATTCTGGGTCTCTCACCCAGGACTCAGCTCTGACGTTTACCTGACTTAACTCTCGGGTGGAGACATGTAAATACAAGCCATTCTGTACACAGCAGACCAAAGCCATCTATTTAGTTTTTCCTCTTTGGGCTTGTGAGATCAACTTAAGAGTTTCTCCACATTCGGTGAATCAGTTTTGAGCAATTGAATTAAGATTTGGGCTAGAGCATTGTAATCCTGACTGGTCCTGTTAGATGGCTGAGGCAGGGTTCCGTTTCTCAGAACCCTTACATCTCAGAGGTCAGAACCTTTGCCGAGCGTTCACCAGGTCCAGGGTTCCACCTTCCAGCATCACAAGCAAAACAAGGAGGCCCTCATCATCATCAAATACCTACTGTGCACCAGGATCATTGCAGAGGTTCAGAGCTCATCAGTGAATTAAAAAGCCCTGCCTTCATGGGGCCCACAGTCTAGCAACAGAGACCAGAAAATCAACAGAGTAAATAGGTACAGCATTTCTCCTCCTCCCTCCTCAGAAGGGCAACTATCAAGTTACCTTAGGCATGATTTCCAGACACAGGAGCACGGGTGCTCTGGGTAACCTTCCTGATCCTGTGTATGTACATGCGTGTGTGTGCAGGTGTGTGCATGCATGTATACCCTTTCTTCCTGTATGTCACACCTTTCAGGTCCTGACCACCTTTGAACATCCATCTTCTAGTCCCTTAGGTGTTTTACACAAGTCCCACAGGTGACTTTCTGACCAGAGAGCCTGGAGTATGAATCCTGGTACCTGCTGGAAACCTAAAATCCTGTGACCTGGACCAACATGGGCCAAGGAAGAGACATTGATATCTATATACACTTAAGTCTTAGTCAAGGTTTCTATTGCTGAAATGAAATACCATGACCAAGAAGCAAGTTGACACTTACAGGCAAGTGTAAGCAAGTTTGACTTACACTTCCACATTGCTGTTCATCACCAAAGGAAGTCAGGACTTGAACTCACACAGGGCAGGAACCTGGAGACAGGAACTGATGCAGAGGCCATGGAGGGGTGCTGCTTACTGGCTTGCTCCCCCTGGCTTGCTCAGTCTGCTTTCTTATAGAACCCAAGACTACCAGCCAAGGGATGGCACCACCTATAATGGGCTGGGCCCTCCCCCTCCTTGATCACTAATTGAGAAAATAGCTTACAGTTGATCTCATGGAGGCCTTTCCTCAAGGGAGGCTCCTTTCTCTGTAATAACTCCAGCTTGTGTCAAATTGACACACAAAGCCAGCCAGTACAGCTTATTATGACATTCACAAAGTCATATGATTATTCTGGAAATAATCAATATTTGCAAATAAAAGCTGATCGGGTTGCAAATACCTGGTTCTACTCTAACAGTGCTTCAAGCAGGATTCTCATTAGATCCACTCAAGCCCTCAAAGGCTCCAGCAGGATTCTCATTAGATCTACTCAAGCCCTCAAAGGCTCTGGCAGGATGCTCATTAGATCCACACAAGCCCTCAAAGGCTCCGGCAGGATTCTCATTAGATCTACTCAAGCCCTCAAAGGCTCTGGCAGGATGCTCATTAGATCCACACAAGCCCTCAAAGGCTCCGGCAGGATTCTCATTAGATCCACACAAGCTCTCAAAGGCTCCGGCAGGATTCTCATTAGATCCACTCAAGCCCTCAAAGGCTCCAGCAGGATTCTCATTAGATCTACTCAAGCCCTCAAAGGCTCCGGCAGGATTCTCATTAGATCCACACAAGCCCTCAAAGGCTCCGGCAGGATTCTCATTAGATCCACACAAGCTCTCAAAGGCTCCGGCAGGTTACAGAATGACTCAAGACCCCAACCTAGATGTGTGAGAAGTCAAACAGCAGTCTCTGGCTGTCCTCAGACTCCCCAAGTAGCCAGCCAGGGCTGGGCTTGAACTCTTGATTCTTCTGTCTCCACCCCCTCCCTAAAAGCTGAGATTAGAGGCACAAGTGTCCAGAAATAGCTTTGATCCTAGGAGTTCTTAATAAGAAGCAAATACGGGTGGTGGTGGCGCACGCCTTTAATCCTAGCACTTGGGAGGCAGAGGCAGGAGGATTTCTGAGTTTGAGGCCAGCCTGGTCTACAAAGTGAGTTCCAGGACAACCAGGGCTACACAGAGAAACCCTGTCTCGAAAAACCAAAAAAAAAAAAAAAAAGAAGAAGAAGCAAACACACAGAAACAGAGATGACAGTGTTGACCTTGCAAGGTTCCAAACCAGAGGTTTGCTGTGTCTCACAGGCCCACCAGAGGCTTGCTGCGTCTGATGGGAGCACTTGAAGCAAATTATCCC
The DNA here is from genome assembly GCA_036184795.1 of Tokudaia tokunoshimensis. Lineage (NCBI taxonomy): Eukaryota > Metazoa > Chordata > Mammalia > Rodentia > Muridae > Tokudaia > Tokudaia tokunoshimensis. The sequence goes on from BTHU01000022.1 coordinate 6,480,695, forward strand.
CTTGTATTGTGACTATTTGACATCTACACCCTGCTGTGTCACTGTCCCCTGTGCCAGGATGCCAACTATGACTCTGACAGGACCCCCACCAACCACCCAACCTTGGACTTGACACCAACTGCTAATCCTTGCTAAAAGAGCCTCAAAATCATGCTTCCCAAGTTCTGCCATCCCCCCTTAAGGCTTAACTCCTTACCGATGGAAGCTCGTCCCCAGGAGAAATGCTGGCATTTCCCTGCTAGGTTTTCTTCTAAAGTTGCTTTTCTTTTTGTCTTCTAAGAATGTGGTGGAGCATGCCTGTGATCCCAGGAGTCAGAACACAGTCAGGAAGGAGACTGCAAGTTTGTGGACAACTTGGTCTACACACACACACGCTCATATACTCATGTACATACACACACACAAACACACACACTCATACACTCACATACATACACACATACACATGCACACACTCATATACACACATACATACACAGGCTCATACACACACATACACATACACACGCTCACATACTCACCTACATATACATACACACATACACATGCACACTCTCATACACACATATATACACACACGCGCACACACACTCATACACATGCACATGCTCATACACATGTTCCAAAATCAAATAAAATGTTTATTTCAAGTGTTTCTTGGTGTAACAATTAGCTACTTGAGTGGAATTACGAGGATTTTTGTAAGCATCCTTATGAACTTCTGAATATCCACAGTTCTGATGTGTTTCAATACATTATAATGACAGTTCTTCCCCCAGAGCTCACTTATATCCTTTAGAAACTATGGCGGCCAACTTCTAAACAAACAAACACCCCTTGTTTCTGACACACAGAGCCTGGTCCAGTAGCAGGGATATTTAGGAGGCAGGCACTAACTAGTTCACGGAGATCTTACATCCCTGAGCTGCTTCCAGGCCAGGCTCTGTACCTGACTTGGGAGGACCTGTGGTGCCCACGTGTCCAGAGGTGAGGTGTTAGACCTTAGGATGGTCTTCCAGGGGCTGGAGCACGTTCAAGTGAAACCCGAGCCCAGAGCAGAGTCTTAAGGGACTGGGAGATTTGCCAGCAAGAAAAAGAGAAAAGATGTAGAGGGTAAGAGCCAGGTGTGGCCCCGAGCCGCTCCACCACAGAAAGCAGAGACACCAACCACCGTCGTCACTAAGGGAAGCTGGGACATACAACCATTTCTCTTACTTGCTGTAAGGTGTGCTGCGTGACCGGTTGGAAGTCATTTAGAATGGCTGCTCTGAACAATGCTCATGAGCTAACCTTGACTGAGAAACCTGTAAGGAGCAGTCCTTTCCCCTGAGCGTCTCTGCTTCTGATTGTAATTGCTGCACTGGATAGAAAAGGCACCGTCTTTCTCTGCTCAGCAGCCGTTCTACTGCAATGAAAGGACCAGAATTAAATGCACCCCTATCACTCCAAGAAGGACTGCACACACCCTGGATCCCAGGACTCTTGAAGTTGAAGCAAAGGATTAAAAGTTTGAGGCCAAACTGGGCTATGCAGCAAATCCTGTATCAAATAAACCAAACAACTAAAAGTATCCATATTCCCTATGTGCTCAAATGATTCTGCACCTTGCACACGCTCTGCCAGGCGATACATTTCAAACAAGGGACAAATGGCTGAGGTGCCTATTTAACACATCAGAGCAGACCTGGCCTCCTGGTTCTCCCAGCATCCCTCTATCTTTACCTGCTACAGGATATGGCTGGGTACCCTGTCCTCTACAGCCCTGAGGCCAGGGCTTCCCCCCCCCCACCAGGTTCTCGGCAACTCTTAGCTCCGCCTCCCTTTTCCCTGTCCAATCACAGGCCTCCTGCTGCACTAATATTTTAATGTAGTTGGACAGGGAAAATCCTGTCAGGTATGTGTGCCACAAACACTTGGTGTGCTCATAGCTCTGGACAGACAGCTTGAAAGGCCGAATACACTGTAGATATTAATAATCCAGAAAATATCTCTCTTACAATGTTTTCACTCAGTATAATTTCAAACTTCTAGAGTCGGTCCAAGAACAGTCTGAGTCTCCACAACAGGGTTTCCGTCCCTGCCGAGCCCCACTGCTCTCCTTATTCCGTCTCCAGTGTGGACACGTCTGTCTACACAGCGTGCTACGGCTGCTGACACCTGCACGGCATAGCTACGGTTGCTGTTTTGATGAATAAACCATTATTTATTATTTACAGACACTCCAGTGTGTACGTCCTAAGACTTTCTAAACAAATACAGTTCTCAAGGTCAGAATGTTTAACATGGATACATTAACAAAATCAGCCGGGCAGTGGTGGCGCACGCCTTTAATCCCAGCACTTGGGAGGCAGAGGCAGGAGGATTTCTGAGTTCGAGGTCAGCCTGGTCTACAAAGTGAGTTCCAGGACAGCCAGGGCTACACAGAGAAACCCTGTCTCGAAAAACCAAAAAAAAAAAAAAAATCCAAAATTCAGATTTGGTCAGCTGTCCTTACACTGCAATCCTCCTTAAGTTTTTGGGGTTTATTTTGGTTGGTTTTGGGTTTGTCTTGGGTTTGTTGTTTTGTTTTTTGAGGCAGAACCTCTCTAAATAACCCAGGATTCCTTGAACTAGTGATCGAGGCTCCCCAGGCATGAGATCCTATGCCCTGTCTATTTGTATTTTGTTTGTTTTTGAGACCAAGTTAGGCTGATGCGTAACTCTTTGTGTAGACCAGAATGACCTTGAACTCACAGCAATCCACCTGCCACCTCCACAGGGCTCCCAGTTTACCTCGCCTTTTGAGAAACCTTGTCGTCCCATCGGAATGTCAGGATGGCAATTCTGCAGTCCAAGCCTGATGTATTTAAAGCTTGGGGTATGACCCAAGTGTGACCGTGTATGCATGTGATCCCATATTCAAGATGCTGATGCAGGAACATTGCAGAGGGTTTGAGGGCAGCCTGAACTACTTCCACTCCAACTTCTGAAGCAGAGAGATGCCCTGTCCGAAAATAACAATAAAAATAAAACAGCTTTGGGGGCCTAGAGAGACAGCTAAGTTGATAAAGTGCTTTTCCACACAAGCAGGAGTTCAGTTTCCCAGCACCAACACAAAAAGCCAGGCATGATGGTACATGCCTGTAATTCTGAAGTTGGGGAAACAGAGGCAGGAGGATTGCTAGCCAAAGTGTCAAACTCCAACTTCCCTTCCGTGACTCTAAAAGTAATGTGGAAAGGGACTGAGAAAGCTACATGACATCAACTCCTGGTCCACACACACACACACACACACACACACACACACGTGTGTACTCTCACATGCACAGAAACACACAACTTACACGTACACACACGTAGATACATGCGCACACACAAATGCACACGTGCACACGCAAGCACGCACATCCCTTGACCTCGGTCGGTAGAGCTTTTAATTACACACAATTGACATACCGATAGATTGCTCCAGAGGAGTGGGACCGGCACTATTGCTAACACAATATATAGATAAATAGTCTTTTATAGATAGAGAATTCTATCGAGTGCAAGTGTGAGCTAAGGTGGGTCTGCTGCCCACTCGCTGAATGTTACAGACAAGCGATGATACTACTAAAAGGAAAAACGTTATCTCCGCACATCTTTCTCAGAAAGGGTTTCCTGGAAGGTCCTTAATGACCCAGAGGTTTACTGTTGCTGCTAAGGCAAGTCAGGACATGTCACCGTTTGTTCTCTCCTGCCTCTGTCAACCTTGTCCTGCCTAGGCGCAATGTTACCTTTCTTCTAGACACATCCAGGGTGGGAAGCAGTTCATACCTCATCAGGGACTCGGCTGAAAGGGCGCCACCGCAGCCCTTTGTGTGTGGACCTAGATCACGTGCTAATTACTCTGCAGGGAGTAACCCCACCCGGTTTTCATCACAGACCCAGAAGACCCTGTAACTGTAATCCTCATTTTGCAACAATGGCTAGGGGCTCTTGGGAGTGAGCTTGCCTGCAGGGGTTTGACACAAAGGGAAAGGCACATCGGCGTGAAGCCCCGCACTTGACTGTGAGAGTGACTGTCTACACACACACACACACACACACACACACACACACACGCAGCAGGTATTTTGCACCATGGGCTCTTCAGCTATTTCAAGCTCAGGCTCTTGGGGAGAGCTAGATGGAACAAACTTGCTCCCTAATCACTCATTCTGAAACTCACACCTAGTCCTTAGGACACACTGGGAGGGAAAGGTTTCGGAGCAGGGCAGTGTTTGCAGTGATAGATGTCAAACGAGTGCAGTGCATTCTAAGAAAATGCTCTGGGACTGGGCATGGTGACACAGGCCTCTGATCTCAGCACCCTGGAGGCAGAAGCAGGTGGAGCTCTATGGAATATCTGTGGCTTCAGGGCCAACCTGGTCTACATAGAAAGTTCCAAGCCAGCCAGAGTACATAGCAAGACCTTGTCAAAAAAAAAAAAAAGGAAAAAACTAAAAAAGAATAATGAATGAATTCTACTAGCTGGTGAATACCTGTAAACCAAGAACTCAGGAGCTCGAGGCAGGGGGATTGTCAGGAGTTTGAGGCGACTTTGGGCTATATAACAAGTACCAAGCCAGTCAGTGCTACATAGTAAGACTCAATTAACAAGAAAGGGAGATTAGGCAGTAAGGAAGGCAGGACAGAGGGACCCCACCACTGAGCTTCCCCACCTCTGAGAGTTCCGAGTTACGTCCTCATTCGCCTTTCATCAGTGAGTTCTTTACCCTTGACCGTAGAGCCCACCCGTTTCTAGAACTCTGCAAAACACTGCGGATGCGGCAGGAACTCGGCAGCGATCTCTGCCCTCCGCGCTCAGGCGCTCACAAGTCTGTGCACTCATTTTCAGCAGCCAGCCGACACCCGAGCTCTGAGCAAACATTTCGAGTGTATGCATAAGTTAGACTCGACTCCCTGGCAGGCCAATCGTTGTTTTGTTTTTTTTTTTTTTTTTGTTTTTTGTTTTTTGGTTGTATTTACCCTTGTTCATTCTTCACACTGTGTGTAGCTTGGTTCCTACAACAGAGAGCGTGGGACGTTAACTCTCTCCTACATCTCGTAGGCATTATTTCTTTGTGAAGCTTAAGTAGATGTCAGAGACGGGAGCCCACCTTTTGGCTTTGGGACTTGTTGGCCAGGCCCTTGGGGAGCTCGCTTTGTCTTCTTAGGTTGGAGGAAGACGTATCCTGAGCTTTGACATGGGAAGGGCACAAACACCCAATGGCATCCGGTGTGCCGATGTGCGTCATATTCCTCCGCTCCTTGCCTCCAAAATTGTCCTTCTTAGAACTCTAACTGAAGTAATCAGACAGCCAAATAAGCCACACAGACAGGCCTCGGTGCAGTGCCAAAGGCGTAGGCGGCCTCTGCAGCCATCGTGGCTCCCGGTGATGCCACGAACAAGGAGAAGGAACGCCCAGCTACCTCGGTGTGCTCTCAAGCAGAGCTGGGGACTCCCCAGCCCAGGATGCATTTCCTTATTTATTTGGTTTGGTTATTTGTTTGGTCAGAGGCTGAAGGCAGGCTCCACACATGCTGACACATTCCCTACCACTTCCACGCACCTTTATACCCCAATACCAACTTCTCTGCTTCTAGGTAATCTTAAGGATTGAAGTGGGTCAACTGTTTGCTTGGGTTTAGTGACTTACTGAAACCGCCTGCGGCTTCATACGAACTCGGGTTCTCTGGACAGAGAGCTGGGGCTAGAAAACAATGGGGTGACAGAGAAACACATGTAGCCAAGGCTATGTTTCCTGCTCAAGGCTCAAACCTTTAATGGTCTTTTCAAATATAGGCGGGAGAAAAAGCCCTTCCCCCCAGACACTGGAACCACGTATGCAGAACTGGTAGGATTACCTTTTTCTTTCTTTCTTTTTTTTGACCCTGCATCCCAGTTTGGTTTCAGAACTCACCATCCTCCTACCTCAACCCCTTGAATGTGGGGAGTCACAGGTATATACCAACACACCTGGAACATTTTATTTTAGTTTTAATATTGGCAGGATCGGTCATAACGTTATTTTATCTTGCAAGCGCACAGACAGACAATAATGTCTGGCACATGAACAGTCTCCAGAGAGCGGCAGAGGCAGAGAACACTCTATTGCAGCACCTGACGCCTCTGCTCACCACTGTACATGCATCACACACAGCAGCCTTAATTTACGTTTTCTTCCTTTTAAAACGCCGTCGTGGGGGCTGGAGAGATGGCTCCGCAGTTAAGAGCGATGACTGCTCTTCCAAAGGTCCTGAGTTCAAATACCAGCAACCACATGGTGGCTCACAACCATCCATAATGAGATCTGACACCCTCTTCTGGTGTGTCTGAAGACAGCTACAGTGTACTTATATATAACAATAAATAAATCTTTAAATGCCGTCATACAGAGTGACCCGGTTACAGAATAGTATGCATAAGGCAGGAGGAGGAGTGTATTTTCTTAATTTTGTCTTTGTACTTTCAGCGAATACAAACACTGGTTTCAGTGGGCACCCAGAGAGTCTCAGCCATCTGAGGCAAAGGGTATGGTTACCTGTTGAGTAAAAAACCCATTGCTTTGGTTCCTACATGGTGCTTTTATTTTATTTTATTTTAATTTTTTGGGGGGGGTTGAGACAGGGTTTCTCTGTGTAGCCCTGGCTGTCCTGAAACTCACTGTGTAGACCAGGCTGACCTCGAACTCAGAAATCCTCCTGCCTCTGCCTCCCAAGTGCTGGGATTAAAGGCATGCACCACCACCGCCCAGTGACATGGTGTTTTTAATGTTTAAAAATGAGACTGAGGCTGCTGGGGGAGGAGGGCGTATGTACACCTTGAGTCCCAACACAGAGGCAGCCAGACCTCTGAGTTCGAGGCCAGCCCGGTCTACATAGTAAATTCCAGGACAGCCAGGGCTACACAAAAAAAAAAAAACCCTATGTTGAAAAACAAACAAACAAAAATGAGATTTGGGGACTCCAGGATGAAAACGGCCCAGAGGAGTTGGGAGACACAGCCACTTCTAACAAACCAGGACTTGGAATCACTCTAGATGATACAAAATCTGGTCCTGGGAAACTAGACTGTTCGTCTCTTTTGCTGATCACATGACTTGTTTCCAGAGTGAGAAAGATAAGCCACGTGTAGCTCATAGCAAGGCACCACCATCGTTTCTGATAGACCCATAACTCCAGTCAACCCCTGGTGTCTCAAAGCAAGCTGGACTCCCATTGGTTCTGAGAGTTTTATCTCCACAGGCTGCAGGTTGCATAGGAGATCAGTCTGCAGTCTGGATGTGACCATTTGGGGCATCCTATTGTCAAAGTTACACGTGCAGCTGCCTCAAGTATCAAGTTTTTACGGTGAAGTCGGAGAACAGGAAGGGGCAATTACTGTGTGTATCTGTGTGTGGGGGTAGAGAGGGGTGAGATGGGGGCTGGGGGCACAGCCCAGTTTGATCTTGAACTCATGACCCTCTCTACTCTCTCTGAGGTGTACCCCATCATATCTAGCACACCATATCTCATAATCCAACCGTAGAGTCTTCCTCTCCGTTCCCAGATGATAGGCTCAAAAATATCCATGTACTGTGTCTTTAGCCAATGGGTAAGAAACACACTGGGTCATGGCTTGCTGTCCCCAGGCACACTGGGTCATGGCTTGCTGTCCCCAGGCACACTGGGTCATGGCTTGCTGTCCCCAGGCTGGGGACTGAAGAAGGGTCTGTCATGCTCCAGGACTGCAGCATGTCCTGAAAGCTACAAGAATGTCAGCTGTCAGTCAAGTTTCTGTAATTAAAGCCACCAGAAGCGTACACCGGTCGAACCATCTCCGACGCTAGAATTTGACATTTTAAAAAAGAGACTTCATCATTACCTGTGCATGTGGGGGGAGTCCTAGTGCCACTGTGCCAAAGGTTGGTTCTCTCCTTCCACCCTCCCCAACACCCAAACTTGGGTCCTCAGACTTGATTCCTGACCTGATATTCTTTTTTCTAAGACAGAGTCATATCGCTGGCCCTGGCCTAGCTGAGACTCATTAACTAGACCATGCCAGTCTCAAGCTCACGGCAGCCCTGCCTTCTCCGCCTCTGAGTGCGCCGCCGTTGCCACATCCAACTTTAAATCAGAATTTCATGTGACTTTCGTGTGAAAGAAAATATCCTTCCCTGGGTGTAATAGAAAGTACAAGGGAAAAAAAAAAAACAAATTAAAAAAAAAAAAAAAAAGAAAGTGCAAGGGAAAGCTAACTGAAGGAGGAAGAATGAGAATCCGCTGGAGGGGGGAGGGGCAACGAGGCTGTAGGGGAGGGGCACCAGTCAGAACCCGCTAGGACGCATGCCTGTTAAGACGCCATGATAAAGCCCATGATTTTTGCATTCCTGTCTAAAAACATTAATTTAATTTAAAAAAAAAATAAAGTATTTTTCCTTTTAATTATTGTTTTAATTTATCTGATAACCCAAAACACACTCTTAGCTCTTAAGCCATATAAAAATGGGCAGCGGGTTGGATTAAGCTCTTATGTTGTACTTCGATGACTTGAGAGACTGGGAAAGCCATATTTGAACCCACCGGATAGGTTCTGACGAGTCTGCAAGTGTTATCCCGGGTCTAGTAATGAAAATAAAAGCCACGAGCTTCATTGAGAAATCGGCAAAATACAACGGTCACTTTAGCAACCATTCATAACAGCACCATCCAAATACAGCCTGTAGGAAGAGGGTTTCCCCTGTTTTTATGTCTACTGTCTCCCAGGATTAAACATTTTTTTATTATTTTTTAAAGACTTATTTATTTATTTATTTATTATATGTAAGTGCACTGTATCTGTCTTCAGACACTACAGAAGAGGGAATCAGATCTTGTTAGATGGTTGTGAGCCACCATGTGGTTGCTGGGATTTGAACTTAGGACCTTAGGAAGAGTAATCAGTGCCTTAACGACTGAGCCATCTCTCCAGTCCAGTATTAAACTTTATAATTCTAGTTCTTCACTAATGGGAAGCTACATGATCATAATAATGATGAAGGAGGAGGAGGAGCTATACAATGTGGTTCATTTAAAATACTAAGATGTATACTTAGGGAGTGAACAGTCTCCTTCCATGCATGCGGCCAGCCCATCTCTGCAAATTTTTTTTTTTTTTTTTTGGTTTTTCGAGACAGGGTTTCTCTGTGTAGCCCTGGCTGTCCTGGAACTCACTTTGTAGACCAGGCTGGCCTTGAACTCAGAAATCCACCTGCCTCTGCCTCCCAAGTGCTGGGATTAAAGGCGTGTGCCCCCACTGCCCGGCCATCTCTGCAATTCTGTTCTTGGGGTTTGGGGATCCTCGGGGTGAAGCAGGGGCCAGTGAAGGGTTCTGCAGGTCAGACCTGCACTTGATTCTCAACCTTTTATTGTCTTCCCCCGTATCTCAAGTTTCTCCAGGCGGAATACAAAGTCATACACACTGCACCTTCCACATGCCTGGAATAGGTGCAGCAACACCTGCTTAGCCCCCAACGCCTTCCACAGGAAGTAGGCGGTTTTGCAAAGGACTACAGAGAAAAACGCGGTTCCCGTTTGAGATGAGAAACCTATGCTAGGCATCCCTGGAAAGAGGAAGGGGGTGGGCGTGCTCAAAAAGAGGCCTCACCCCGCCCCCTGCCCGCCCCGCCTGCCCCACCCCAACCAGGTTCCAGCCCAAGTCATTTAAAAGGTTATTAGAAAGGTTTCCAGACTGAGGTAGCAGGTGGCCTTCTGACCTAGCAGAGGTGGTGCTCGCTCGCTCTCGGGCAGAGGATGTCCAGGTCAGACCCGGGAAAGATTTCGGAGCCCAGTGCGAGCAAGATGAGCCTGGAGCTGAGACCAGCTGCCCCCAGCGACCAGGGCCGCAGCAACGAAGCCTTCCAGGTGAGCGGGGCTAAAGGGGACCGAGTAACCCCGCTGTCGCTGTCTTCACATCTGGCAAGCTTAGTAACAAGAGCTGTGGGCTCTCTGAGCTGCAGCAAGAATGTTAATTCCTTTATGGGTACGCTTTAAGCCCATTCTTTTTTTTCCCGGACCGGGACTGGTCTGGGTTGGTAAACCTGAAAAGTCTCTTTCAAAACCTGGTCTTGATCTGGACTACCCTCCTCGCTCCGGAAACAAGCTGCCTTCTTCTCCCTTTCTCACCCCTGAACTCGGCAAGTTTCAGGATTTATTCTCAGGTTCCTTCCCCAAGACCCGGGCAGGGGAAGAACAGGCAACTCAGTCCTCAGTGGAGGCTGCAGAAACCTGAATGGATCCTCAGCCCGGGTGGAGTGTGAACCAGAACCCGGCCCAGGATAACTTACTTATGCAAAGCATATCCTCAGCCAAGCCTGCTGAGTGATTAACGCGCCTAGTATCGGGGCTGGGTGACACAGGTGGCCCGGGAGGGAGGCCGGTCCCTGAGCTGTAATACCCTGCCTGCCAGGAACCTGGATTTGAGTTGTTCCTTATTTGGCGTGCAACACGAGAGTTTTGAAAAGACAGGGAAGGCTCAACTACCCTTGGGTTTCCTGGGCACTTAATGAGCAGAGCACAATTTTTAAATAATAACCCAAGAAGTGTCAGACAAAAGTGCCTGCATGAGCCTGGTCTCCTTCCCCATTACCTTTGGTCACAATGGCACCCATCCCATAGTTTATAGGTATAAGGAAACTAAATTTATAAAAGACAGGTTGGTGGGTGGGGGAGAATTGTGTAATCTCCACTAGTGTTTTAAATTTCACATGCGCTGGGCAGTGGTGGCATACACCTTTAATCCCAGCACTTGGGAGGGAGAGGCAGGTGGATTTCTGAGTTTGATCATGTGTAGTGTGGACAGGCAAGCAGAAAGACGGGAGCGGGGCCCTGAGGGTCCCAATAAATTAATGCAAAGTGATCAGAAATGGTTGGAGAGTTAGTGGAAGTTAAGGGTCATTGTCTCGAGGTTTATTTGTGCAGACTTGTCTCAGAACCACCTTGGTGACATCTCTTCCGTGGGCTTCATTACGAGGACCAGGAGGGTGGAGACTGCTTTCTCTTCAGTGTCTTCAGCTCAACACATTGTAATGTGACACTGGCTTACTTGACAGCTGACATAGCCTGAGGTGGGGGGATTGGGGTACCTCAGACATGAGAGCTGCCATGCAGAATAGAACCAGGGTTGGTGTAGGAGACAGACAAAATGAACGTGGAAGTGATTTAGGGGGGAAGGGGGTGTGCAGGAGGTCTGGCCCACCAACAGCTGGCCGCACAGACAGAATGTGCAGTCGGGATTCCATTTATTTAAACCCTGCTGCTCGATCACAGAAGGACATTGCCAGGTTTAGGCGTTCTTAGCCGGCAAGCCGATCCCAGCAGTCTACCACAGCAAAAACAGAGTTCGGGCTACTCTTTCCAAAGCTTGTTCTGCCAGGGTTTTGTAGGCCCATATTTATTGGGCAGAATTATTAAGTGCCCCCCTTACCATGACGTCCTGCACTAAGAGGGGAGGAAGGGCAGTTCACGGAGACAGCCGTAGTTTTCGCCCTCGAGAAGCAGAGCAGGGCAGCAGCAATCCATAAAGATACATCAGAAAACGATGATGAGCGTGGAGTTGGAGCTGAATCCATTGGGGAGCAGTGAGGGTATCGTGGTGTAGTGAGGCTTCAGGTGGGACTGCCTGCTGAGCAAAGAGGGGGTTGGTGGAGCAAGAGAGGCAATAGGCTCCATAGGCTTAGGGGCATTACGAGGGAGGAACTGGGCCAGGCAGTGGTGGTGCCTTGAAAAACCAGAGAGAGAGAGAGACAGAGACAGAGACAGAGAGAGAGACAGAGAGAGAGACAAAGACAGAGAGACAGAGAGAGACAGAGACAGAGAGAGACAGAGCGAGACAGAGACAGAGAGAGAGAGAAACAGAGACAGAGAGACAGAGAGAGAGACAGAGAGAGAGAGAGACAGAGACAGAGAGACAGAGAGAGAGACATAGAGAGACAGAGACAGAGAGACAGAGACAGAGAGAGACAGAGAAAGAGAGAGACAGAGAGAGACAGAGACAGAGAGAGAGACAGAGACAGAGAGAAAGAGAGACAGAGAGAGAGAGACAGAAGGTGGGACTGGGTGTAGAGGAGGCTGGTGGCCTCCCACAATATGGTCCATATGAGCTAATGTGTTTAAGAGGAAGTCTCTCTCCATTGCTAGATTATTACAGATGCTTCTTGTGACCTTGTTGGAGGATGAGTGTGTGTGGAGCTGCTTGCTCCAGGGTGTAAGAGATGTTCCCTCTGAACTTCTGGTTTTCCTCTGTTAGATAGGATCAGAATGCTATGTATGTCAGGGCTCTTGAGAAAATCCAATGTATGACTCTACCACACCATAAAGAAGTGTGTGTAGCACACACGGGTGTGCTCCTGGGGTGCAGTAGCACTTGGTGCCTCTGGTATGGAAAGTGCAGTTTTCTAGTCCAGGTTGTCAACTAGAAAGAAAGTCCTCTTGTTTAGCAAGGACATCAAAGAGAAAGGCTGGTGCAGGGCAAGGAGCGAGTTCCGCTTGAGGCCTGTTGGTGGGGATTCCAAGTGTCTCCATCAAGGTGTAGATCCACCAGCGAGGCTTCAAGAATGAGGAAGATAGAGGATTGGGAGAAGGAAGCAGAGAGAGAGAGAGAGAGAAGCAGAGAGCAGGGTCAGGCAGGATGGGGAATAGGAGAGAGACACAGCATCAACCAGAGCCGAAAGGCAGAGAAACGGGGAAGACCAAACACAGCGATCCTCTCCGGCCCACACAGCTGATCGCAGGCTAACCCCGTCCCGCTTGCTGTATCCTCAACCTCCAGCTATGAATACCATACAGCATCTGTCCTGATTACAGTCAGAAGCACAAAACACATCTTCTGTCTTCAAACATACAGAATTAGGCAGAATGAAGAAGAAGGCTTCATGCTGGCCTCCGTGGTGGTTCTAAGACTTTGCTGTGATGTTACGGATGACTCTTCAGTTCTCCACAGTTGCATCAACAAGGTTTCTGTCCCATACATGTTAATGTGAACAGACATGGCGTAGTCAGGTTGGGGATTTTCTTGGAGCTTCTAAAACTACTGTAGGGTTGGGCACACTCGTATACCCTCCTGGAACACCAGAAGCAGCCTACTCTAGGTTGTACTTAGCAGTGGAAACTCTGGGGCATTGAAACATAGCTGTGCTTTTGTGGTTGCTGCCTTGGTGTTTTGGTTTGGTTTGGTTTGGTTTGGTTTGAGGCAGGGTCTCATGTAGGCTTGGCTAGCTTCCGACTCTGCATGTACTTGAGGATGCTGGGATGAGGGGTGTGTAGGCGACCATGCCTGAATTAAACGATGTGGAGTCAATGATAGGACTTCATGCATGTTGAACAAACACGCCGCTGCGCCCAGATACTTTCAACATCCACTAATAGTGCCAAACTGGCTTCCTACATGGTCAGGCCAATTTAGACCCATCGGTAGGGTGTGAGGTCTTGTTTTTCCTCTACAGCTTCAGCAGTTTTCAGATGGCTTTGTAAGTTCAGCCAGTCTGGCGAGTGTGGAACAATGCAATTCTACAATTATCAATCAACACAGCACGCTGACTAGTTTTGTTTTGTTTTGTTTTTTATGTTGCTGTGGGTTTTGTTGTTGTTTGTCAGGCAATTTTGTACAAATAACCTCTTTCCACAGACCTAGACAGTGCAGACCAGCCTCTGGACTCACTCAAGTGAGACGTGATGAGCAAGAAGTACAAAAGCCAGTTGCCAGTGTAGACAGCCTCTTTTTGTGAGTTGAAAGATCTAACCCTAACAGAGAGTGCAGTAGAGGGGCTAGAGAGATGGCTCAGCAGAAAAGAAAAGATGGCTCCTGCCAAGCCTGGTGACGGTGACTGAGTTCCATCCGTGGTAGAAGAAAAAGGACTCGTTAATCCCAGCACTTGGGAGGCAGATTTCTGAGTTCGAGGCCAGCCTGGTCTACAGAGTGAGTTCCAGGACAGCCAGGGCTATACAGAGAAACCCTGTCTCGAAAAACCAAAAAGAAAAAAAAAGGAAAGAAAAGAAAAAGAAAGAAGAAAAGGGACTCTAGCAAGTTGTCTTCTGTCCTACACAGGTGACCCTCAGACCGTATGATTGCTCTAAAGTCAGCTGAGCTAGGCGCGGTTGTACCTGTCCATAATCCCCACACTCAGAGGCTGAGGCAGGAGAATCATTGAGTTTGAGGCCAACCTGGGCTACATGGACTGCCATATGGTTCAATGGTTGAAGGCTTGCCTGACACCCATAAGAGCCCTAGTTCTATGTCCATCACCTCAGACAATGACAAAACCCACACACAAAAGTTGGGTGGGACCCACTTAGGCAAGGTTTGGAGCAGGACCAGAGTTGGGAAATTTACCTTGAGTCTACGCACAGGGCACCGGCTGGGTGACTCAGTGAATGGGCTGGGCACCCAGCCGGGCAGGTTCGGAAAGCCTGCTTAGCAGACACTGCACTGGAGAGGTCACAGAAGTCCTGACAGGGATGAGGGCTGCTGGAAACAGGTATAGAGGAGTTCACAAATCCCAGAGGATCCGGGAGGAGGAGGAGCATCACCGTGAGGGGTCCCAAGCAGGCTACTCAGGGGGTTCTCAAAGCTCAGGACAGGCTTCACTGGAGTTGCTTTTCACCTTTCCACACAAGAATTAAAATGCACGAAGTGCATGATGACTGCTTTTGTTGTTCATTTGGGGTTTTTTGGTTGTTGTTGTTGGTGGTGGTGGTGGTGGGTTTTTTTGTTTGTTTTGTTTTGTTTTTTGTTTTTTGTTTTTGTTTTTTTTTTTGGTTGTTTCTTTCTTTGTTTTTTCGAGATAGGGGTTTCTCTCTGTAGCCCTAGCTGTCCATCTGGAGCTCAACTGTAGACCAGGCTGGGCCTGGAATTCCAGGATCCTCCTCCCTCTGCCCAATGACCTCCAGTAAGGGACAGTTTATTAATATTTGTATTTAATCTTTGACAGTTTCATACATGCACATAATGCGTCTTGATCATATCCAAACCCAGCACCCCCCTTCCCCACCTCCCCCCTGCCACTACAACATGTCAACCTGTCTTCTCTCATCTTCCTATCCGGTTATTTATTTATTTTGGTAAAGAGAGTTTTTTTTTTAAGTGTCTACTGTTTCCTAAAATGGGCAAGAGTATGCCTACTCTAACTTACATCTGGGCAGAAAGAGCCCATGGTACTAAAGCCAGAATCATGTCCACGACAGCCTCAGGGAGAGTTCTCAGGCTTAGTCCTTGGTTCAAACACTCCTGAAGTGATTCCTTCAGAGATGAGCCCCCTGCTCCTCAGGGATTAGACCCTGAGGAGAGAACACAGGGCAGGTTGTCCACACCAATGCCATTGGTCACTTCCCTTGGCACATTTCTATGTCCTACTGACACCCGCACTTCCATTTCTAAGTCTAGGTATCTATCTCTTTTTTCTTTGTCAGACTATTAAAGAGTTGCCAATTTTGCTCTTTTTAAAACGCCACTGTTCAGTCTCATTGATGTAGTCTATTGTTCTAGCTTCTGTCTCTCCAGTGTCTTCCTTCTGCTCTTGGGTTTCTCTGCTTGTGTGTCACCCAGGACCGTGCACGTGTTAGAAACCATAAAGCAGACTCCGGCCCTTGCCTTCCTAAGCACCCCCAGTCCATCCAATTCAGTTTGCTGTCCTTTCTCTATCTAGTTTCTTTCTGTGGAAGGTTAGGTCATTGATTAAAGATCTTCTTATGACTTATTTTATTTTATGTGTACGCTGCCTGTATGTCTGTACACCACGTAGATGCCTGCTGTCCTCCGAGGCCAGAAGAGAGTGTCAGACCCCCTCGAATTGGAGTTGCCATGTGGGTGCTGGGAGTCAAACCGGATCCTCTGGAAGAGTAGACAGTGCTCTTAACTGCTGAGCCGTCTCTCCAGTCCATGATTTAAGATCTTTTGCCCTGTGATGCAAGCAATTACAAACTCTGAATTTCCCCTCTAGCCACTACTTTATCTTTGTCTCATAAGTTGAATGTATTTGTTTTTAATTTATTTTAAAACAGTATCTTACTTAGAGTTACTGTTGCTATGATAAAACATCATGGCCAAAAGCAAGTTGGGGAGGAAAGGTATATTTGGCTCACACTTCCACATCACTGTTCATCATTGAAGGAAGTCAGGACAGGAACTCACTCTGTGCAGGAACCTGGTGGCAGGAGCTGATGCAGAGGCCACGAAAGGGTACTGATCACCGGATCACTCCTCATGGTTTGCTCAGCCTGCTTTCTTATAGAACACAGGACCACCAGTCTAGGGATGGCACCACTCACAGTGGCTGGGCTCTCCCACACCAATCACCAATTAAGAAAATGTCCTACAGGGTTACCAAAACCTGATTTTTTTTTTGGAGGCCCTTTCTTCTCCAGTGGCTCTAGCATGTGCCAAGTTAACACAAATCTAGCCAGAACAGACAGGGTGTCACTGCATAACCCTGACTTGTCTGAAACTCATGATGTGAATTAAGCTGGCCTCGAACTCAGAAACCCACCTGCCTCCACCTCCTAATGCTGTGACTAAAGTCATATCTCATCATGGCTAGCCATAAATTTTTAGATAGTTCCCTCTCCTCCACTTTAGGAGACAAGGTCTCATGTAGCCCAAGCTGGCTTTGAATTTGCAATGCAGCTGAGGGTGGCCTTGATCCTCTTGTCTCAGCCCAGTCTCTGAATCCTGCCCCATGCTGGAATTTCTGATGTGGCGATCACACTGGGTTTATGAAATGTTGGAGCTGGAACCCAGAGCTTGAGGCCTGATGAGAAAACACTCTACCACCCGAGCTCTGAATCCCTCTATCAATATTCTCTGGTTGGGATATTATTCTAGTAGAAATTCCAGGCTTTTTAAAAGCTCGGTTTCCTCCAGCTTTCTGAACTCATTGAAAGTACATACTATAATGTGTTTGCTGACTAAACATGGACTCCTTCTGGCTACTGCTTCTTTCCTCAGTACGACTATCACACCTATCTTTTGTGTGTCTCGCAACTTTTTATTTAAAATTGAGCTTTCTAAAATATAATGTGGCGGTTTCTAAAAATTAATACCTCACACACGTGTAATTAGGGTTTTGTTTATTTCGTTTCTCTGTCTTTGAGACGGGGGCTTTCTTTGTAGCTCTGGCAGGCCTCGAACCTGCGATGAACTTGTTTCTGCCTCCTGAGCATTCTGTCGTTCTGTTCTTGTTGGTTGTTTCGTGACTTGACTAAATTGTTTCTTTGTAATCAGTCTTCTTGGTCATGAGCTACGTGTGATCGTCCAAGGATTTAAGTGGGGAAGGGAGGAGGAGTGGATCCCCCCCCCCTCTCTCTCTCACACACACACACACACACACACACACACACACACACACACACCTGCTTTCCAAAGTTCTTGTTCTTTTTGCACAATTCATTCCCAGGAGTCATTAATTAGCTTAAACAGAGCCGGGCGGTGGTGGCGCACGCCTTTAATCCCAGCTCTTGGGAGGCAGAGGCAGGCGGATTTCTGAGTTCGAGGCCAGCCTGGTCTACAGAGTGAGTTCCAGGACAGCCAGGGCTACACAGAGAAACCCTGTCTCGAAAACAACAACAACAAAAACCGAGCAAACACACAAACAAACTTAAAGAGAGATTAAATAGTGGCACTTGGCACTTTTCTGGGCAAGCACCCTCCCTGTCTGCTTAGCTGCCAGCCTTTCTCCGTGGCTGAGAGAGTATTTTCACGAGACTGTCCTGTGTCTTGACTGACTCTCCAAGGCAGGATTTGAGAGAGCCTCCTTTTATAGGGGAAAAAAAATTTGCAAACTGGGGGTTGTCAAAGGAATTTGGTGACAGAAGGACCCGGCAAGCAGACTGTACAGAAGCACACAGCAGGCAGATCATCTTGTCAGAATGTCTCAAGATACCTCAAGATTCCTTGGCAGAAACCCTTATCAGGACAGAATTCACTCAAGGGGAGAGTCAAATGGCACAGGGCAGGGAGCATGTCAAATTCCGGAAACGGTTAAAACACCTTCAACTTGGATTTTGCAGCAAACAGAAAAGAACTTATTCTGACCTTATACAAAATTGGCTTTTCACTTTAAGAGGAGGCAGGCTGGCCCATCCCATGGATACTAGGCAGGAAACTCCAGGCTCTACAAGAACCTGCTCGCTCTCACTGAGCCACTCTCCAGCCCTCAAACCTCTGCTTTGTTTTACTTTGCTTCCAAGAGCCAACACTGTTTGACTTAAAGTGTGACCTACAAATTCAGCAGAAGTTCATTGAGCCCTGACCCTGTGCCAGCCATTAGACTAGGAGCCACAAACAGAAGGCCACTGTTTGGCTGTCATCAAACAATGACAAATTAGTACCATTTAGTGTGTGCAAAATCTATTCCTGGCACAGGAGGTACACTCACCTTGCCTGGGAAAGTCAGGGAGTCACTTTCCACCTGTGCCAAGGGAACATTTTATATACACTTTAAGTCTTTCATTTCATCCACAAACTATACTGAGCAACTATCCCAGGCTAGACAGAAGACAAACACTGAGCACAGGATGTTACCGCCCAAGCTATTTTCTATATTGTATTTTATGAAGAAGAATTGGTGCTAGAACGGGAAGGTAGGAGGGGCAAGAACTGGAGATGGACAGGCTAGAAAAGGGAAGTAGACACAATACAACCCATTTCCGCGACGTATCTCAGGGCAACCGGCTCACTACAAGATCCTGGCCCCACAATTCCAAAAATCGGTGAAATAATTAAACTTGAGTTTCTGTATTCTGTGCACTCAAGAACATTCTAGAATAAACTAGCAAGCCCAAGGATAGTTAGACCTAAAATAATGGTATGAGTTCTCCATGAAGTATGATCAGAAAGCAGCTTGCTAAAGAGGTGAGCTTTTTATGCCAAAAGAAAGTGTCGACCATAGCCTCAAATAGGGGCCAAGATGGGCAAACCTGTGACCTTGTGGGCCCTAAGTCACGTTAGCCTTAGCACCCTATCTTTGGGAGAATAGCAAAGCCACAGGAGCTATAACGTTGTGACCCAATAGCCCCCCAGTTTTCCCTTTCAGCTTTATCATTCTAGAGTTTTGTGAGCTTTACATTTCAAGGATTTCTCTCTGTGTGTCCTGGCTGTCTTAGAACTAGCTCCGTAGACCTGGCTACCCTTGAACTCAGATCCAGCTGCCTGTGTCTCCCTGCTGCTCTCCCCACCCCCACAACCCGCCAGACTTAAAGGCATGTGCCACCATACCCAGTTTAAACATTTCTAATTAAGGTAACCGAATTCAGAGTTACCATCAGATCCTATTGTGTCAGGAACACTTGAAAAGAGGAAGTTAGGGAACCCTGGCCTTGTTTGTAGGGCCAGGAAACTTTCAAAGGAAAAAGTGTCTCAACAAGTCCCTGGCCTGTATAGGTAAAGCAAAGGGACAAAGGAGGGAATACGAGGTGAACTGTAACAGATCCAGCAGGGAAGAGCAGAGAGACCGTCTCAGGAGCCACCAAATGTTTCCTCTGGGCCCTTGTGGTCACTTCCTCATTCCCCAGCAAAGCACAGGCCCTCGCAACAGAGAGGAGGAAGAAAGAGTTGGGAGAGCAAAGCCAGGCAGCCCAGGGGGCAGGAAAGCCACCTTCAGGACTCCAGGTACTGACTGTACTCAGTGTGGCAGAGACCTTGGCTGGATGTGACGAGTGGCCTCTTGCCAATGGGAAGACAGTGATAAACTTCTGGAACAGGAGGCACCGCAGACGGGAAAGAGAAAAGCCACACTCTAGGTAGGGCAGGAAAAGCAGAGGTCATGCATGCAGACTTGAGTCAGGATGTGTAGCTCTGCACCCTACATACACATACATAAGTACATATGTGGCACACGTACACGCGCAGAAGCACACACTCCCAACATGCATATACCCAGATGTACACATACATACATGTACACAAATACAACCTCAACACACACATGCACACAAATACACACAACCCCAATGCAGATACACATACATACACACTCTCAACACGCATATACACAGATGTACACATACACACACATGTACACAAATACACAACTCCAACACACACATACACACACAGGTACACAAATACACAACCCCAACACACACATGCATACACGTGTACACAAATACACACACACACATACACACCACTCAGACGAGTTTCCTCACTTCTCTACTTTATTCTCATCCAAATGATGTCTCAGTGGTTAAGAGCAGGAACCACTCTTCCAGAGGAAGAGGACCAGGCTTCATGGTCAGCTCTGATGGCCCCCACACTGACATGCACATCCCCACGGGCAGATTCACACACATAGGCAATTAAAATATAAACTCTTGAAACAGGTGAGGGCTGGAGAGATGGCTGGGTGGCTTACGAGCACTTGTTGCTCTTGCAGGAGATTTGAATTCAGTTTTCAGCACGCACTTGGTAGCTCACATCCCTCGGTCCATTTCCAGGGTATCTGAGGCCCTCTTCTGACCTCTGCAGACACCGGGCACTCACATGGTGCACAAACATACGTGCAAGGCAAAATACTCATACATAACATAAAATCAATAAAGTAATTTTAAAAGTTTAAAAAAGTAGGTGAATGAATGCCCGCACCGTAGTCCTACGGAGAAAGGAAAGCTCAAAGCTGGAGCCCCTGTGGCAACGGAGGCCCCGCCCATTGCTGGTGGGCTGTGAGAGAAAAACACAGCCGTCAGCAGTGATCTCACACCACTTGGTAGGTGCTGTTTGGGATCAGAACAGAGCAAGTCAGAGTCTGAATATGAAGTCACAAGCCTCTCACATCAAACACTGGGGTCTGCTGATGTGAGGCCGGGAAGACGCCGCCCCAGGCTCCCCCACATGACTCCCCGCAATAC
Source organism: Tokudaia tokunoshimensis (assembly GCA_036184795.1). Classification (NCBI taxonomy): domain Eukaryota; kingdom Metazoa; phylum Chordata; class Mammalia; order Rodentia; family Muridae; genus Tokudaia; species Tokudaia tokunoshimensis. Next base: position 6,501,554 of record BTHU01000022.1, read on the forward strand.
TGAGCCTCTCTCCATCCGATTAGCTTGAGGCCCTGTTTGTGAGGCATTTTCTTTGTTGAAGTTCTCCTTTCCCAGGTGTGTCTAGTTGACATCTGAAGCAAACTATGGCAGACTCCTTTCTACCTCCTTATTATTTAGGCAAATGTTTTTCTTAAGCCTTTTCTGGTAAGTGTATTGCATGTGTTTCTGTTTAGTTAGAAGCCCTTTGATGTGTAAGTACTTGATGGCCAAGTTAATTTAGAACCCCCCCCCCACAAAAGAACTGTGTTGCAGATATAACTTGAGCTCAATGTCACTGAATATGCAATGCAGGTAGGCTCTAACTTATGACATGTGTTTGTTATTTGTTTTTGAAAGAGGAGGGAAGGAGGATAGGGAGAGGAGAGACAGACAGACAAGGCAGGCAGGCAGGCAGACAGGCAGGCAGGCAGACAGACAGGCAGGCAGGCAGGCAGACAGGCAGACAGACAGACAGACAGACAGACAGACAGACAGACAGACAGACAGACAGACAGAAACTCTTACTGTAGCCCTAGCTGGTCTTGAACTTGCTACATAGACAAATCTGGCCTCAAACCAAGCAGTGATCATCATATGTTAATCATCACAGAAGCAACCATAATTTGCATGGTTTATGACCTGTTTCAAGAGGAAGTTATAGGCCAAGAGCTTCCCTGATGACTGCCACTGTCCCTTGGCACCACCTGTACCCATCAGCACTTCACCCATGACATCTTATTCCCGTCTCTCACTGGGGCAAATCACTAAGGCACTGCGCAGGCAATGCGTACCTGGGGCCGCAGCACCTAGGAGGCAGAGATGGGAGGGAATGGTGTGTTCACGGCCCATCCTGTTATAGGAGATTTTTAGGGTCTAGCCTGGACTCTGCCAGGTCCAACAAGTTATTCAGCCACTGGTTCCCAGTGTGCCAGTCAAAGATAAACGGTGACAAACAGAGAAGGGAGACTTATTAGAAAGAGGAGGGAACAGGTCATCTTCAAGGCCACCCATAGGAGGTGTAGGTATTCGGAGGCACAGGGTGGGGGTTGCGTAATTAAGCACCCTGGCCAAGCATGGTCTCACCCATCACTCACCCTTGACCTTCCCTGTGTCTGCTCCGGTCAGTCAAGCACAATGATCTGTTACCAGAACGGTGTGAGATCTCTTCCCACTCTGGCTAGCTTGGGACTTCTTCCCTGCCCCCAGCATGAGATTCCTGGAGCACTTTAAATTCTGTTAGATAGTCTGATAGCAAAAGAGTCTCTCTACTGCCAGGGAGGTGGAAACCCTGGGCACGTAAGACTCTGTTTCAAAGGAAGAAAGAAAGAAAGAAAGAAAGAAAGAAAGAAAGAAAGAAAGAAAGAAAGAAAGAAAGAAAGAAAGGAAGAAAGGAAGGAAGGAAGAAATAAAGGAAGGAAGGAAGAGAAAGAGAAAGAATGACAGGATTAGGGCTGGAGAGATGGCTCAGTGGTTAAGAGCACTGACTGCTCTCCCAGAGGTCCTGAGTTCAAATCCCACCAACCACATGGTGGCTCACAACCATCTGTAATGGGATCTGATGCCCTCTTCTGGTGTGTCTGAAGAGAGCAATGGTGTACTCATATACATAAAGTAAATAAATACTAAAAAAATACCTTATAAAAAAGGAAAAGAAGAATGGCAGGATATAGACAACACATAAGCATCCCTAAACTCAAACACTGGGAGCCTTAAAGGGAAGACTTCTCACCACGACCGGGTGTGACAGACAGAAAGGACAATTGTAACAAGAAAGCCCACCTGTAGTCACTCAGAAGTCCTCCTTTACTTTCGATCGCCTCAACATCTGGTGATTTGTTGGTGCCTGTTTCACATGATAAACAAGTTATGTTTCTGAAATTACAGATACAGCCAAGGTCATTCAACGTAGCCTATGACGTGGCATCTTGAGGTTGGGGACATAGCTCACTGGCGGGACACTTGCTTCACAAGTACAACACCCTGGGTTTGATCCTAGCACTGTGAAGAAGAGGAGGAGGAGGAGGAAGTGAACTGGAGGGTCTTGATAGTTGTCATAGCAACTATAATTAAGTAATCAAATATCTAATTTATGGTACCAGAAACCCCACCCCACCCCTGGCCATAGGAACCATAGACGCCATTCCTTCGCCTATCCCACAGGTGCAGTTATTAGTTGTTAGAGGGATGAATGGGGATGCTTAGGAAGGAACTCAGGACACTTCTGGAACATTCAGGGCTGAGGAGAAAGGGCCCTAGCAGAACAGCAAGGGGAAGAGGGCAGTCAGAAGCCAGGAGGAAATACTCAAACTGTGATAGCCCTTAGGTGGACAGGGGAACAGGACAAGCCCATTTTTTCCCAAAGATTTATTTTTATTTATTATATGTAAGTACACTGTAGCTGTCTTCAGACACACCAGAAGAGGGTGTCAGATCTCATTACGGATGGTTGTGAGCCACCATGTTGTTGCTGGGATTTGAACTCAGGACCTTCAGAAGAGCAGTCAGTGCTCTTAACTGCTGAGCCATCTCTCCAGCCCAAAGATTTATTTATTTATTTATTTATTCATTCATTCATTTACTTTATGTATGTGAGTACTCTGTAGCTGTATAGATGGTGGTGAGCCTTCATGTGGTTTCTGGGAATTGAATTTAGGACCTCTGCTCACTCCAGTTAACCTTGCTCGCTCAGTCCCTGTTCACTCCAGCCCAAAGATTTATTTATTATTATAAATAAGTACACTGTAGCTGTCTTCAGACACACCAGAAGAGGGCATCAGATCTCATTACGGATGGTTGTGAGCCACCATGTAGTTGCTGGGATTTGAACTCAGGACCTTCAGGAGAGCAGTCAGTGCTCTTACCCACTGAGCCATCTCACCAGTCCACAAGGCCATTTTAAAGAGGACTCGGGCCTTGTATGACAAAAGCTGGATTTAGGGACACAGAAAACATTGAAATTCAGGACTGTAGGGAGAAAATCTAAGACAAGGAAACAGGAATAAAAGCAGTAAGCTCAAAGAAAAGGCTGGCTTCTTCAGCGAGGAAAGGTGCCTGCCTACCTGTGAATTCTTGGCTTCGAGATAAAAAGAATAACAGCGCAAATATCGGAGGTGCACAGGAGGAAGGCTATAAGCCCATTTCCTGCGATACCAAAACAACAGAGATTGGGTTAAAATAATAAAGTAATAGGGAGCAGGTTATTAAAGGAAAAGAAATAAATTCCTCGCTGTTCTGGAGGCTGGGAAATCGGTCAGGGGCTTCTGCGACAGGGTAGGGGAGAGAGCGAGAGAGCACCCCTCAGAGTAACAACCATGCTTGTCATGTTCTGTCCACTTGACACCGATGGGAATCAGCTGGGAAGAGAAACTCCTCACTGAGAAGTTAAACCGCCCTGCAGACAGGTCTGTGGGACATTTTCTTTGACTAATGATTGATGTCAGAGGGCCCAGTGTGCTGTAGGCAGTGACACCCCTACAAGGAAATCAGAAAGTGGAATCAGAAAGAGGACTGAGCAAGTCCTGGCAAGTAATCATCGATCTCCTGTGGTCCCTACATCAGTTCTTGCCGTGAGATTCTGCTTCTGCCTCCCTCCATGACAGACTGCGATCAGGACATATAAGCCAAGTAAACCCTTTCCTGCCCAAGTTGCTTTCAGTGTAACAGAGAGCAAATGTTAATAATTACCAAGCCACTCTCTCTTGGTAAAGAACCCACTCTGGCGATAAATAAGGACATAATCCATTTATCATTGGAGCCTTGATTATCTCCCAAAGGTCCCAGCCAGCTCTCAACTCTTTGCACTGAGGATTAAGTTTCTAGCACACGAACTCTCAGGCACACATTCAGACTGCAGCAAACTTGGGGCACATATTCAGACCACGGAAAAGACGTTCAGCAAGTGTGCATGGAGAATCACACTGTGGCTTGCATGGAGAGCAAGAGGCCTGGCCACACACTTGCTCTCAGAATCAGCTGCTTGGTGCTGATAGACTTCTCTGGTTCTGGTCGTCTCTTTTCAGAGCGCATCTTAGAAGTTCTCGTGGGAATATCTTCCTTTACATCCAACAAAGCAGGCTAAATCATACTAGAAATTAGAATCAGGCAGAAATCATCATATACAATCCAACACAAATTATGGGCACAAAAGTCAACCAACCTTGAAAGAATGGGAGAGCTTGGCATGGCAATGCCTACATTGTCTCAGCCCTTGAGAGGAGGAGGCAGGGGTTGTTGCCATGAGTACACTATGTAAGAAACAGACTAACATATTTGTGTCTTTCTGTAACACTAGACCTTAGAGAATAACAATGTATCTACAAGGTAAGGTGTTCAATGGCAACACTTTGCCACACAATGCCACTTTTCTTGGTAACCCTGCTGTGCCCGCTAGTCTATATCAACTTGACACAAGCAAGAGTCATCTGAGAGGAGGGGGCATTTTCTTAATTAGTGATGGATGAGACGAAGCTGAGTCCTATCGAGAGTGGAGCCACACCCGGGCTGGTGGTTCTGGGTTCCATAAGAAACAGGTCGAGCAAACTGTACGAGCAAACTAGTGAGCGGCGCCCCTCCCAGGCCTCTGTGTCAGCCGGGGACTTCAGGTTCCTGCCCTGCTCGGATTCTTGTCCTGATGTAGACGTGTGAGCCAAATAAACCCTTTCCTCCCTAAGTTGTTTTTCGTCATGGTGTCTCATCACAGCAATAGTAACTCTTTCTTTTTTTTTTTTTTTTTTTTAGTTTTTCGAGACAGGGTTTCTCTGTGTAGCCCTGGCTGTCCTGGAACTCTCTCTGTAGACCAGGCTGGCCTCGAACTCAGAAATCCGCCTGCCTCTGCCTCCCAAGTGCTGGGATTAAAGGCGTGCGCCACCACTGCCCGGCGGCAATAGTAACTTTTTTTTTTCTTTTTTTTTTGGTTTTTCAAGACAGGGTTTCTCTGTTTAGCCCTGGCTGTCCTGGAACTCACTTTGTAGACCAGGCTGGCCTCGAACTCAGAAATCCTCCTGCCTCTGCCTCCGAAGTGCTGGGATTAAAGGCGTGCGCCACCACCGCCCAGCTGGCAATAGTAATTCTTACTAAGACACCTGCTAAGGTAAATACAGGTTCATTTATTTATTTATTTATTTATTTTAATTTTTTGAGACAAGGTCTCACCATATAGCCCTGACTGACCTGGAATAGCCTAAAAAGTCAGTTTCTGCCTCCTGAGTACTGGGATTAAAAATGGGTCTCACCAGAGCTAGCTATGTTTTAGATGTTCATTCATATGTATCTTGTGTGCTTGTGTGAGTCTATGTCACATGAGTGCAGGTGCCCACAGAGGCCAGATGAGGCCACCAGGACCCCTAGAGCTTGAATTCCGGGTAGTTGTGAGCCACTGTGCGATTGCTTGGAATGGAAGTTGGGTCCTTTGCAAGGGCAGCAAGTGATCTGAACCACTCTTCTTGTTTGGTTTTGGTTTTGCTTTTTGGTTGGTTGCTTGGTTTGGGGTGTGTGTGTGTGTGTGTGTGTGTGTGGTTTTGTTTGTTTGTTTGGCTGTCCTGGAACTCACTCTGTGGACTCAGCTAGCCTCTACCTGTTTCTGCTTCCTGAGTCCTGGCATTAAGGGCATGTGCCACCATGCCCAGCAATTAAGTTGTTTTAATGTGTGAAGTTTGCATTATAAATTTTCCTGTTTATAAATGGACAAGTGAACCAAAAAGTTCACGTGTTTGCTTTAAAAAAAAAAAAAGTAAAGTGATTTATCGTAGAATTATGGTTCTATGCTCTCAATGTATTAGCTTGGAAAAATAGAGGCCTTACCTTATCTCAGTATATTCTAACAACATGATAAATTTTTACAGGTTTAAAATATAAGATGGCTATTTACAAACCAATCTCAGTTTCCTCTCCGAAAATAATTTTTTTCTTTTTTTCTTTTTTTCCTTAAGATTTATTTATTTTATGTATGTGAGTTCAGTGTCGTTCTCCTAGGACACACCAGAGGAAGGCATCAGATCCTATTACAGATAGTTTCTGGGAATTGAACTTAGGACCTCTGGAAGAACAGCCAGTGCTCTTAACCACTGAGTCATCTCTCCAGCCCTGAAAATAATTTTTTAAGTTTTTTAAATCTATCTTTATTTTGCGTGCATGAGTGTTTTTGCCTGCATGTATGTATGTGTACTATATGCACGTAGTACCTGAGAAGTCCAGAAAAAGGCATCAGCTACCCTAGAACCAATGTCACAGACAACAGTGAGCTATCACATGGGTCCTGCCTGGGCCTGGCTTAGGTCCTCTATGTAAGCAGTAAGTGCTCTTAACTGCTAAGCCGTTTCTAGCCCTTATATTAATTCTTGAACTAAAGCAGCATGCTAACATGGGCGCATGAATCTGTAGATAAAATCCTCAAGGATAAAATGACTCATTTATACACTAATTAAATGAAAGAGAATCAAATATATCCTTAACATGTAGTAAAAGTTGCAAATCATTTGCTAATGGGCATTATTTAATGCATTATCTGGCGATAGCAACAGCAAATTTTCAGATAATTGGAAAGGAGGGGTTGTGTATTCATCAACGAGCAGAGATATAATATGTGTGTGTGCTTTTGACATAACTGAAATGCAGCACATTCACCTTGTGTGTCTCCTGCTCTTCCAAAGTAGTATCTTGTGCATAATTCTATATTGCTTAGGATATTAATACAGCACTCATGCGTGAGTTTCTGTGTGAAGATTTTCTGGGGTTTGAAGTTATAGTCTTGTACTGGGTGTTACAGAGAGTGGTAGCACAGCCACGGGTACAAATCTTTTATTTCTGAAAGTTAAAAACTCTTGTTGCTCCCTAATCGATAGGACCAGTACACATTTGCCAACTTTAAAGTAACAATAGTGATCAGCTAGTTATGTTTTGCTTTTCCTTGTTGAAGTGGAATGCCTCTTAATTTACACCTACCCTATTCTACTGTCTGAATCTTGGTTATTATCTTTTTATAATTGTCCTATATTAGAGAGAGAGAGAGAGAGGGGAAGAAAGAAAGAAAGAAAGAAAGAAAAGGAAGAAAAGAAAGAAAAACAGACAACTTAGTGGTCTACGCAGTGAGTGGATTGGGGATTCTGCATCCGTACAACTTTAGCCTTCAGCTACATCCAGGCGACATCTAAGAAGAAGTCAGTGATTCAGCGCTTTGGATATTTTTTCACAGAAAGAACAGGGCAAGACACTGATATCAGGAAAATCAGTGAGGACAGATTTCACTCCGTAATTAGCTTCAGTTTCTCCAGAGGTGAGTGCGCCTTCTGAGAAAGAATGAGGTAACAGGGAGAGGTTCCGGCCCAGTCAGAAGTGTAGACATTGCAAAAAGCAGGAAAGGGTCGGAGGATTTGCTAACCCGCAGTTTCTTAAGTCAGGCTCCTCCCCTGGCCGAGGGGCCGTGGCTGCCTTCCCGCCCAGGCTCTAAGTCAGCTCTGCACGGAGAAGCTTTCTCTCCACTTCTCGGGGGCAGTGGAAGGGTTTACTAGAGTAAGTTCTCTAACTGCTCTGAAGAGTTCGGGAGTCGCCTCTTCGGCGCTGTCAGCTCTTAGAAGTGTCAGTGGACGTTGAGTCTCTTCCTGTGGGAGAATGTGCGGAGAGATTGCCGTGCCTCATAGGTCAAGAGAAAGGTCAAAGACTTAAAGGGCCCTGGCCAGAGTCGGGCCTTTGTGTTAACCACTTCCACTTGCTGGAAACCGCACTGCCGCCCACACATCTGCATGCCCACAACCATCACGTCTGAGCTTGCCCTAGTCGGTCAGTCTGGAGTTCCTTTTGGGTTTTCAAGAGTGGCTGATTTCTCCATAGTCACCAGAAAAGCAACCGCACGCCTCAGTTCAACAACAAGTGGGTTGTTTGCGGTTTGGTTTTTTTTTTCAAGAGTCCCAAGATATCGTTTACATTAATTCCTTTTCCTGTCACTATGATAGAATACTCTGACAAAAGCAGTTTAGGCCTATTGGTGGTACACGCCTTTAAGCCCAACAGGGAGGTAGAGGTTGGGTTCAAGGCCAGTCTGGTCTACACGTTCAGTTCTAGGACAGTCAGAGGTAGTTTATTCTGGAGCCAGATATAAGTGGAGGAACAGCCTAGGAACAGAGATTTAGGTTACCCCAAACTCTCTAACAGTTCCGTGAAGTTTTTACAGTAGCAAAGCAAACACAGTCATAAATCTTTTTCAAATCACTTTTCAAACACACTGTTGGAGTGTTCTAGCAAGGTGATTGGCAGAGACAGTTGGATTAGCTCTTACGGGAGAGGACCACAGTTAGTATATGAAATTCTCATCTTTAGGGCAGATCAGAATGTTGGTTCTTCACCAAGTCCCGAGGTAGAACTCAGGTTCCTAGTTTGTAATATATTTTTAATTCAGTTTAATTTAATGTGTATGAGTGTCTGCCTTCTTGTAGATCTGTACGCACACACCTGCCTGGTGCTGATGAAATCCAGAAGAGGGTATCAGATCCCTTGGAACTGCAGTTATAGATGGTTGTGAGGCACCATATGGATGCTGGGAACTGAACCCAATTCTCTACAAGAACAGCCAGTGTTCTTAACCGCTGAGCCATCTCTCTGGGCCCCGGATCGCATTCTTTTGACCAGAGATAGAAGCTTCCCCTGAGATCTCCACCTTTACTACATATTGTATGTGGGAGCTGGAACTCAAAACTGCTGGTGCAGCCTACAAGGACGGGTTAGCTGCCTAGCACGTTAGTGTGTTAATTCCTAAGCAGGTCGTGCTCATAGAGCCTGCTGAAATCAAAGTGGAACTGGGGAGACAGGGTCACCTCAGCTGCTGTCCCGACAGCTCAGGTGGAGTGGAGCCCCCCAGTGGACACTCTGCACAGCAACACCCCGGTGTAGGAAGCCGTGCAGTTCGTGTAAATATATATAACCAGGACTTATGGATCCCAGTGGGAAAAAGCAACCCTGTTAGAGAAACCATGAAATAGAACCGTTCGCTTCCTGTTTAAGAATCTAAATGATCACAGTGTTCGTGAGCACAGGGCTGGAGCCTCCGCTCCCGGACGCCTAGATCTCTTCCGCTAGTCTTCCAGACTATAGTTTGCACGGCTCCAGAGGCAAACCCAAGACTTCCCAATGCGCAACTAAGGTGAAGGGGCTCCTTTGCTCACAGATTTGTCCCTTAAGGGACTAAAGAGATGGCTCAGAGGTTAAGAGAGCCCGGTGCTCCAGTTCCACGGATCTGGTGCCCTCTTCTGGCCGCCATGGGAACTGCGGACGTATACACATGTAGGTGAAGCACCTACACCAAAAATAAACAAATAGATTTATGAAATAGGATTTAACTATGTAGCCTTGGCTGTCCTAGAACTTACTTTGTAGACCAGGCTGGCCTTGAACTCACAGAGATCCATCCACCTGTCTCTGCCTCCCAGCTGAGGTTGAACATGTGAGGCACCACGCCTGGAAAACATCTTAAAAAACTACATCTTAATGTACAGATGCATTAAGCAGGGAATGGGAGGGGAAGACTTCAGCATAGGCTTGAGAGAAGCACAGATCACTACACTCCCAGGGACCAAGAAGAGAGAACTCCCACAATGCATTAATTTTCCCCGATCTCAGGGGTTATTCTATTTTTAACTGTTAATAGGGTGTATATACACTCTATCAGAAATATGTTTTAACATCTTTTAAAGTTTTATTTATTTTTATGCATATGAGTGGTTTATGCAACCCTTGATTGCTTAGAAACATACACGTGGTTCTCATGACTCCCCCACTCAGTCTGCGTCCTGCAAGGTTTTTACCCTGAGAACAGGCACCTATAAGGTATTAGGTACAGAGATTTCTGTAATCTGTTTAATAAATAGAACGAGATGTTGACTGATACATGGTTAGAAACTTCTTTTACAGACCCACAGTTCCAACTTACAGAGAAAGAGAAAAGCTGGCTGTTTACCACCCACCCACCCACACCCACAATAACTCCTTTTTCTGTTTTAAATCCTCGAGCTGTTTTTCTTCCTAGAAATGCAAAGACCATGATGCTGGGACTCCACTGGACAGAACAATCAAGAATACAGGGGAAACACATCCAGGGTTCCTCTGTGAGCATGCAAAACAGCGTGCACGCCACCCCCAAATACAATAGCCTTTTCCATGTTCACTGACTTAAAACCCGGGTCTCATTCGTTCAGCAAAGATTTCTGGTGTTGCCAGCAGGGGGCATCAGAAAGCTGCAGTTTAAAAACTGAAGCTCGCTCGGCTAGAGAGAAAACCTCAGGGTTCTGCAGAGAGCCAGGAAGAGCACACAGAATGGATGCCCGAAGTTCAGGGTGATAGGACCTGCTGGGGTCGCACGTGTAATTAGAGATCCTGGTTTATTTCAACATCCCATGTCCTGTTGCTTTCAATTTGGTGTTAAGGACTAAGTAAGAATCCATGAACACAGGAGAGTAATGTGTCCAGGGCTATGAGTACACAGTTCTGTCCTCTCTCCGTTCTCTGTATAAACATACATTTCCTCCCATACCAATACCAGGAATTCTGGGGAGCCCCGTCAGAGGTACCACACGTTACAAGGAGATTGGGGTGCCCTCTTGTGGTCTTATCTCCTTACAAGAATTTAAAGATGGGAGTGGTGGTGCGTGCCTCAATCTAGGACTCAAGAGACAGGCTGTCAGATGATCTCTTGTTAGTTCAAGGCCAGCCAGGGCCACACAGTAGGTCCAGGCTTCAAAATAACAGAGAAGGAGGCAGGAAAAGGGAGGAGAGAGAGAGAGAGAGAGAGAGAGAGAGAGAGAGAGAGAGAGAGAGAGAGAGAGACTGACTTACGGACAGACCCAGAAGGACGATTTTTATTGGAGTTTAATTTAAACCCGGGAGAGCAAGCTGTAAATCTCAGTATCTACCGAAGAGAGAAGTAACCGAGGCAGCTGCGAGGTGAGCAGAATGTGGGCACACAGCCACTCCGCCAGAAGGGAACTTCTGAGAAAGAAGCGGGAAGTGTTAGGGAAATCATGGGCAGAAGCACACACACACACACACAAGATGGAAAGAAAAGGCAAGGTTTTGCTTCTCAGAATTGTTCAGACTTAGGAGGCTGCGGCGCTGGAGCTCTGTATGCGCTCATGCTAGGGCCAGGAATTCTGGGAAGGATATGTACACGATCTCCCTAAAGGGATGATTATAATTACCGATTGAGCATGGCTTAAAGGTGGGTGATTGAATGTTAGGACCCCAACCTGGTACCGGATGTACGTATCCACAGTGCTGCATCGGGGTCTAAGGTGGGGAGCAGCTGTCCCTCCTCAACGTGCAGCGCACGGATCGTTCCCATCAGAGCAAAACAAAGCAAGATTCATCTGCTTCCTTGGGCCCATGATTCCCTGGCAGTTCCTTGAACCCGGTGCCTCATCTGAACAGAGTCTCTGCCACTCTTCGAGGCTCTTCCGGGAATCTTTGCGCAAAAACTCTCGTGTTGGGCTCTGACGCCGCATTGTTTTTCACTCTGCTTTTTTCCAGGATGAAGACCTTGAACAGCAGAACACTCCAGGAAACAGCGCGGTCAGGAACAGAGTTGTACAAAGCGGGGAAGAAGGATTGGCCAAACAGGTAGGGCGGGTGTGGAGGATGATCGAGGACCTGTTACCATGGAGAAACTGTGACTGACATGCCACTGCCTGTGAATGACATGTGGTCAGTGTGTCCCAGGCAGAGTCAGAAAGAAACCACACGTACCCTAACGGTGAGATTTCACTTTGCAGACCAGCCTCAGACTTCCCTGGAAGGGAAATCATCTCGAGGCGAAAGACCTAATCTTAGGCAAGCACGGACTCCGATCTTTGTAGCCCCAGTTACTCAGAGGCAGAGGCAGGAGTCAGGGCTAGCCTGGGGTGGGACTTCCGGTCAAAGGTGAAAAGCACCAGCATGTTGAGGTGAGGGAGGCGAGCGAGGCGCCAACTCCCTTGGTTCCATCGAGCCTGAGTGCTTTAGAAGACTTTAGTTTGCACAGGTCTTGGGAGCTTTGGGGAGGGTGGGGGTGGGGGTTTTGGGGTTTTTTTTTTTGTTTTTTTTTTTTTTTTTTTGGTTTTTCGAGACAGGGTTTCTCTGTGTAGCCCTGGCTGTCCTGGAACTCACTCTGTAGACCAGGCTGGCCTCGAACTCAGAAATCCACCTGCCTCTGCCTCCCAAGTGCTGGGATTAAAGGCGTGCGCCACCACCGCCCGGCTGGGTTTTGGGTTTTAAAGATTTATTTATCTATCTATTTATTCATTCATTTATTTACTGTTTACCTCATTTAATATACTATGCAGTGTCTGTGCAATGAGTGTCCTCCGGGCAACCAAGCTAGTCCACACAAAAACCGTGCCTACAGCGGCTTTTATTCGTAATCGGAAAACGCTGGAAGCCTCCGAGATACCCGCCCGTAGAACTGAAAAAACACAATCAGACCAGATAGAGCAATATTTTTTCAGAGCTAGAAAGAAACAAACAACGAAGTCATAAACAGGACTAGAGGAACCATATGTGCATATTATAGAGTGAAAGAATCCAGTGCAAGGGACTGGAGAGATGGCTCAGCGAGTAAGAGCACTGACTGCTCTTCCGAAGGTCCTGAGTTCAAATCCCAGCATCTACATGGTGGCTCACAATCATCTGTAATGAGATCTGACGCCCCCTTCTGGTATCTAAAGACAGTTACAGTGTACTTATATATAATAATAAATAAATCGTTGGGCCAGAGCAAGCAGAGGTCCTGAGTTCAATTCCCAACAACCACATAATGGCTCACAACCATCTGTACAACTACAGTGTACTCAAATACATAAAATAAATAAATCTTTTTTTAAAAAATAAATCCAGTTTAAGATGAGGACACCCTGCACCACAGCAGTAGCATCATCTGGAGGGAAAAAAGGCAAAACCTTAGAGGGATGAAGAGATAGGGGTTTCCAGGGCTCAGGGAGGAGTGGGGGTAAGCAGCAGGGCTCTCAGGGCACCGTAAGCAAGCTGTACCACACTACAGGGGTAAAGATTGGATGCTAGAAAACGACCCCTGTATTAGGGTTCTCTACAGGATAGAACTTATAAAATGAATGTGTGGGGGTGGAAGGATATTCGACTGGGTTACAGGCTCTGGGCCAGCTAGTCGAACAATGCTGTTTACCAATGGAAAGTCCAAGAATCCAGGAGTTGTTCAGTCCAGGAGGCTGGATGTCTCAGCTGGTCTCCAGTGTACACTGGAATCCTGAAGAAGTAGGCTCAATGCCAGTGAAGGAATCCTGTGCCCTTTGCATAGCCTGCCAGCAGAAGGTATGGCCCAGACTTAAGGTGGATCTTCCCACTTCCAAAGATTCAGATTAAAAATGGGTCTTCCTACTTCAAATAATTTAATTAAGAAGAAAAAAAAAATCTCTCACAGTGTACAGGAGTCACTTGGGTTTCTAGATGTAATAAGCTGTTGACCAAGAACAGATGTCATAACCATGGAGGTAATCTATGGAATTTGTGTGATTGTCAGTGTAGTAGTTTCATCTGAGGTAACAAGTGGACCTCACGCAGGTGAAGGATGCAGGCAGGAGAGGATGGGCCGTGTGAAGATATATGGGAAATCTCCCTGTTTACAGTTTATTTTTGCTGCAATTGCTCTCAAAGGCCTGCTTTTTATTTTAATTGTTTCACAAAAGAACAAAGCAAAACTTCCTATAACAGGAGTGTGCAGCAACTGGTTTGGCAACGATGGGCTTCGGGTGATGCTGAAGGAGGGTATTCAGTAGGAATGCACACAGAGGCCTGAGCGGGGAGCGGTTGTGAGCCGATGGCGGCACGAACGGAAATGTACAGAGTCCCGTACTGACCGGGAAATGGAACATCACCCATGATAATGGAGTTGAGGGTGATTTGGGTGTCCATTTTAAGAGATAAGAAGGAATCAAACAGGGCTGGAGAGATGGCTCAGCGGTTAAGAGCACCGACTGCTCTTCCAGAGGTCCTGAGTTCAATTCCCAGCAACCACATGGTGGCTCACGACCATCTGTAATGCAATCTGGTGCCCTCTTCTGGGCTGCATGCTTCCATGCAGGCAGAACATTGTATACATAATAAATAAATCGAGAGAGAGAGAGAGAGAGAGAGAGAGAGAGAATTAAACAGAAACATTCTATAGGTGGCAGGTGGCTTGGGACAAATTGAGAATTCAGAACATCACAATCATTTAATTTAAATATTTACTAAATTGCTGGCCAAGCTCTATGCCAAGTAGTGGTAAATGGACAGGGAGCTGGAGAGATGGATGGATGGCTCAGCAGGTAGGACACTGGCTGCTCTTGCTGAAGACCTTGCCATTCTCAGAATCTACGTGACAGCTCATGACCAGATATAACTGGGCTCCACAGGACCCGATACCCTCTTCTGGCCCCTGTGGACGCTGCATGCACATGGTACACACATGCAGGCAAAGCGTTTATACACACAAAATAAAGATAAGTAAATCTGTCTTTTAAAAAGATGTAAGCAGCAGACGCTCCTCCGGCCCTGGACTTCGGACTCAGCCTCTTCCCTTGGTTCATGTCTCCCTAGTTCTTGAGGATCTAGAAAACACAGGTGACCAAAGGCAGAAAGAATACTGTCTGTCTTGGACGTGCTATGTGACACATCATCTTTGGTATCTTTTGGGGTCAGATGTTTTAAGCACAGAGGATCAAGGGTCATTTGGCCAGCAGGCACCTGAACACACCCCAGCTACAATGGCAACATCACCAGCTGAAGAATTGTGGGATTGAGAGAGGGGGCTATTCTGGAAACCGGATAGGTCATAGATATTTGGGAGAAAAAATTGTTCGTGGAAGGTGATTCTGACGCAGGCACTTACATCATCAGGGCAAAGGCAGTGCTCCCAGTTGAGAGGATGTGAGTCCCAAGGGAGTCTGTTGGCTCTTGAAGGGTGAGGCAGGTGTTTGTATCTGCAAGCCAAGCCTCAGTTTGGTTTTAGGCTCTGGAAATGGGCTGGTTCAATGTAAAGGGAGAGTTGTACAGCCCTTGCTGTGAACTTCATTTAGCCCTTCCCAAAAAAGCAGAGCTGGTATCTGGTGTTGATTGATTGCAGCAGAAACTGGAACAAAAAAAAAAATCAGAAATGCAAATACATTCCCTTTTCAAAAAAAAACAAAAAACAAAAACAACCCCAAAAGGTGACGATTCAAAGGCTTCTCTGGGAGGAAAGAGAACATAAGTGTGGCCCCGAATTTCTTGTAATTATAAAAGGAAAAAAACTGTTCACACAGTAGAAAAGGGAGCCGTTTCTTGCATAGTAATTTAAGAGAGAGAGCTGAACATTGCTTGCCTGAACCCTGAGCAAAGGGGTCCAGAGTTCATAACACCCGGGTCTCATTATTGTCTTTGCTACAATGTTTGACCTCCAGGAAGACAGGCAGATCACGATCGAACCGGAGCCTCTAGGAAACAAGGAAGACTCGGATAGCGAAGATGAGCGTCAGAAAGGGTATAGTTCTTAAGCCAGCGGCACAGCGGCGTCTACCCCGTGTGTGGTTTATCCCGTGATTTGTCTTTTTGTTTTATTCTCTTCTGTTCTTAAATTTTACTACGCTTCATTAGAAACCATCACCACCCCCAGCGCCACCCAGCACCTCTTGGAAAAAGCAATGGCCTTTTAGGGTGATGGATATGGTCAATTTGAAACAATGTTGCTCTCAGAACCTCGAATTTATTTTTACATTTACCCAGGACAGTCTTCTCATTAAAGGTAGAAATTATCTACTAATGGCTCCAATCCATAGGTAAGGAGTCAATTAATCTTCCCTGTATCTATCAATAACAATTGATTTCTCTAAACCTACATTAAATCTCAGAAAACTGGTCCAGGGAGATGGCTCAGATCGTAAAGGCACTTGCTGCCAAGCCTGATGATCTGACGTCAATCCCTAGGACATACCTGCCGGAAGGAGAGCACCTACTATGGAAAGCTGTCCTCAGACTTCCCCATTTGTTCTGTGGCACACGAGTGCTCACACATGTAAATACAAAATAAGGGCGTGTGATAAAAATTTTATAAACTGTTGCCTTTATTATCTTGTAGCCTTGGATTATTCCAAGTTTCTACAATCGCTAAGGCAGGAGAGCCAGCGGGTGTGTGCTTGGCAGGGTCTGCTCTCTAGCCCAGGATGACTTCTAACTTGCCTTTACCATCCTCTCCTGCTCTCAGATGCCTGGGCTGTAAGTGTGAGCCATCATACGTTGTTGAAGCAATATCACTCTCTTGACTTGGGGTTAGTAAAATGAAGGGCAGTCAACTTGAGACCGAAGAGTCTGGAATTTCGCTCTGATACTGTATCATAATATACCTATCCACTTTCTAAATTCCTGTCTAAATTTTTACTTAAATGTCTATCTCTCTAAAGAACTTTTTAAAAAATTATCTATTTGTGTGTGTGTGTGTATGTGTGTGCCTTTTACCTGCATGTATGTCTGTACACCATGTATGTACCTGGTGCCAGTGGAGGCCAGAAGAGGCCATCGGATCCCTGGAGCTGGGACTGTAGATGATTGTGAGCCACCATGTGGGTGCCAGAAAGCACCCCCAGATCCTCTTCATGAGTGGTGTGTGCTCCTCACCTAGCTTCCCCAACCCCTGAAGAACTTTTATTTTTAGGCATCAGAATAATGTCTCTCAAAAATCAGAACTGGGGCTGAGAGGTCTGGCATGGGAATACCATTAAGAATATCTACCAGGCTCCATCCTTCATTTACTTTATGAGGCTCTGCTCAGGGCTGAGAAGGTCTCTGGAGGCATTGTGTGTCCTGAGGTACCACCAATGTTCACAGCACTGAAGTCGTCACCACTGGGCTGAATTTGGTCAGCCCAGACGACCAAACAAAGCAGGTCTATGCAGTGACTTCGATTCCTAGAGCCAGATTACTATGAGATAAGAGCTGGAGAAGCCAGTGCACAGCAGATAAAGGTCTATTAACAGTGGCTGCTTTGAAAACAAAAGAAAACAAAACAAAACAGTAACTCCTCAATTGAGGATAATTCATTATTGGCTTTTCTTTTCCTGAATTAGACCCCAAGAAACTTAGTCTCTACCACACTCTGATCCTCCCAGCATCTCCTAGGATGGTGTTTCAGATTCTCAGCACACATTCTCACTCATCCTCCTAGTGGTGAATGATTCCCATGGTAACAATGTAGCGTATGTATGATACACTCTGAGGCCCTCCACTCAGAAGCCCTACCCTTCTTCCTGCGGTTTATTGGTTAGTTACTGCTCTCCCCCTCAGAGCTTGGCACACTCATTCCGTGGCCAATCCAAGCTATGGCCAGTGTCCGGCTAAAAGGAACGCCCTGTCTCTGGTTTGGGGCATGGTTTGTTGCTGCTTTGTACAGCCTAACCCAGGCTTCACGTGCCAGGTACCTCATGCTGGGGAGCTCACCTCTGTGGCCTGTTTTTATGTTGCAGATTCTTGGAAAGGAAGTATGATACAGTTTGTGAGTTTTGTAGAATGCACAGAGTCATTCTCCAGCGCACCATCTGGGCGGTTTTACTGACCGGTAAATACCACAGGGTGGTGGGAAGATTGTTGTCTTTCCTTGGGGGGGGGGGAGCGTGTCTTTTAACAGTTACTTTCTATGGAAAGAAAGAAATCTCCCCTTCTCCTGGGGCCTCACAGACTCACCCAGAGAAGGGGTAGAGTGGATCAAGACGCCCTGGAGGGAAAACCTACACAAGCCTGCTTCTCTGCCTTGTTTATGAGGTCAACCAGTAATCTTTTTTTAAGTCACTTACAGTCTAGTCCATTTTCTGTTGCTATAAATGAATACACAAATGTTTATTCAGGTCCTGGAATAGCAGAAGTCTAAGATCAAGGTACCAGCATTGTCGAAGGCCTTCTGCTCCATCTTTAAAACACTAGATAGCCCAGGCTAACCCCTGCCTCTATTTTGCCTTTTATGAAGCCACTAGTAGCATCATGGCAGCCCCACCCTCAGAACCTCATCCAATCCCAATTACATCCTCAAAGACCCACCTCTGCTCCTATCACAATGCGGATGTGGGGATTAAGTTTCCAACACAGAAACTTCAGAGGGATACTTTCAAACCATACCATCACCCTACTTGTGGGGCTCATGGGAAGAAAATACCTTGGCTAATGCAAATCCAGACTACTTGGGCAACTGGCAGGCTTCACAATGATACAACGTTAAACACGAACAAACATTAGTTGCGGGAGTGAATACAGGATAAGACCCAGGATCTTCTGGCCCAGCCTTTAGCCTAAAGGCACATGAGAATGTACCCTGATTATTTATTTGTGTGTGTGTGTGTGTGTGTGTGTGTTCCCAAAACAAAGGGCTTCAAAGTCCATCGTTAAAACAACACCAAACAACAAAAAGTTAGCTATAAAACGCAAACCTTGCCACTCAAGCCCATAGACATTTGACTAAGAAGGCTGCACCGCCAAAGCCAAGGGCCGTGTTGATGTTCAACAGCTGGAACAGCAGCAGCAAGGCTTGGCCATCTTCCCTCTAGTAGGCCAGCGTCTTAGGTCTGGCCATATTGGACCTTCAATGTTGCCCTTGTAACAAAAATACAATCATGGCCAGGATGTAGGTAGGAAGGCGTGTCTGCACTGCAATTCTCCTTGACTGGAGAACACAATGCTCATGAGCCACCTCCCTAGAAACGGGCCGGACTTAACCTGCAGGCCGTTGTTTGCTAACTTTTTAGAATAAGAAGCTTTCTTTCCTTTCTTCCTTCCTTCCTTCTTCCTTTCTTTCTTGAGACAGGGTCTAACTGTATAGCTCCTGGTGTCTTGGAACTCACTACGTAGACCAGGCTGGCCTTGAACTCATAGAGATATGCCTATCTCTGTCTCCCAAGGGCTGGCATTAAAGGTGTGTACTACCATACCTGCTATTCTTATCCTAGATTGGGTTCTTTAAATGCAGCCACGGGGACCAAATGTCGGAACTCAAGAATTTAGAAGGTACTTAAGAGAAAGAAAGAAAGAAAGAGAGAGAGAGAGAAGAAAGAAAGAAAAGGAAGGAAGGAAGACAGCATCCTTTTCCCCATCGTGATAAAATCTTAGGGACCTCTTTGAAAGGAAAGCAAAAGGCTCAGCTAGAGAAGTCGGTACCCATACCAAGCACCCCTGAATCCAACAAGTGCCTGACTAAGCCTCCCCTTGCCCAAGTCAGACCCAGGCTGGAAGCCCAGACCCACTGGTTTGGTGATAACAAGCATCTGCATTTGCCTCCTGGGCAGGTTTCCTGGCCTTGGTGATTGCTGCCTGTGTGATAAACTTCCACAGAGCCCTTCCTCTTTTTGTGATCACCTTGGTGGTTGTCTTCTTTGTCGTCTGGGATCACTTGATGGCCAAATATGGGCAGCGCGTAGACGATGTCCTGTCTCCCGGCAGAAGACTTCTTCACGGACAGTGGTTCTGGTTGAAATGGTAAATACCACTCTTCTCCTACTGCAGAGCTCTCTCCACTGTCCCAAAAAATGTGCTCCGAAATCCCATTCTCAATTATGGGACATTGATACTAGAAATAACCACAATCCGTTATAGTACCTCCATTTTACAAATGAGGCCAGGATGAGATAATGAAGCCCCTTAACTGATATGCTGGGAAAAGTCCCCAGACAATCCGCTCATCTGTATGTCTGTGTTACAAAGACACCTAGATGCCTACATGTGGGACAAGAACATAGGACAAAGCAGTGTTTTAGTCATGCAGGGATGGCTTTAGCTCTTCCTACCTTGTTGGTTCGAGGAGATCATTGTCAATTGGTAATGTCTGTCCTGCCCCTGGTCAGAGAACAGCACAAGACGCCATCTGGTTTCAGTGCTGACTTAAAGATTGGTTCGTAAGTACAAGACAGCAAAGGTGGCTGACGGTGTGGGCTTGCATTCTTTCTAACTTTTTCTTTTTATATAGCTATGTGTAATCTCACTAAATTCATCTGCAAAATGGAAATCATGGACTATATTTGATCTTGAATATGTTTTATTTCACTTATTTATTATCAGTTGCTTATTTATATTTTTCAGACAGGAAATAAAGACCAAGATGAAATGACAGCTCAGTTTTGTTTGGGTTTTGTGTGTGTGTGTGTGTGTGTGTGTGTGTGTGTGTGTGTGTGTGTACACATGTGCATGTGTGTGTATTTTCTTTTTTTTTTTTTTTTTTTTTTTTTGGTTTTTCAAGACAGGGTTTCTCTGTGTAGCCCTGGCTGTCCTGGAACTCACTTTGTAGACCAGGCTGGCCTCGAACTCAGAAATCCTCCTGCCTCTGCCTCCCAAGTGCTGGGATTAAAGGCGTGCGCCACCACCGCCCAGTGTATTTTCGATGCACAATGAACATAAGTATTTTTTTTTATTACGTTAGGTCACCTGACATCGCATTATTTGCATTTATTTGTTACTATTGAATTCAGTCATTTTTAGATTCAGTTTTCATTTTCTCCAATTTCATTCTATGCCAATTGCTCCTGAAAACCTTGATCTTGCCAGGCAGTGGTGGTGTACTCCTTAAACTGCAGCACTCAAGAGGCAGAGGTAGGTAAACCTCTGCGTTCAAAGCCAGCCTGGTCTACAGAGTGGGTTCCAGGGCAGCCAGGAAAAAACAAAAGCTCTGTCTCAAAAAAAAAAAAAAAAAAAACAAAAGGAACCAAAGAAACAAAAACCTAGATCTCTAAAAAAATCCCCTTGGTGCTAAAGCACACAAGGTTTTGTATAAGGAGTGTATTAAAATTATGACATTTTTTCCTTCCCCACATTCAATTTTATTTAGTGGAAATATCTATCTTCTATGTTGTACAAAAATGTAAAAACCTTATGACCTCTCTGCTTACTCTCAGGTAATGATCCAATAACCACACGCCAAGTTTCAGTTTGAGATGTTCCTTCCATCCGTGGCTAGAGAAAACTCAGCCGAATGTCCCTTCTTTTCTTTCACCCAATGTCCTGACTCTAGACTTGCCTCAAAGCCAGTACCAAGATGAGGGCAAGGGTAGCTCTGACTTGGGGAGGGGCTTCCTGTTCTTGGAACAGGGACTGGCTCTCTGGTGACCTGACTCCCCCTTGAAGGAACCCACATCTTACGATGGCCCCCAGGGCTTTCCTTTGGCCTCTCCTCTCCTTAGAGGTGGTCCTATTGAGTAGTTCACAGGACTGGTTCTCTTCACTGAGGAGCACAGGTTTTACCCTGGACACTTCACCCACCTTCAGTCCAGTTCATCAGGATAGTACCATCACCACGCAGCGGCCTCCCCAACTCAGCCATCAAAGCAGTGAATCAGTTTATCACGTTCACTAGACTTGGGAAGACAAAACTCAAAGTCTGATTTAGCTCTGCTGAGGTCCCCCAATTACAGGAAACACATCCTCTCATGAAGGTAATACCATCCCAAAAAGGACAGAGAGGAAGACTAAGGTATCTCTCAAAGATCCTTTAAACAGAGACCAGGCATCCCTAGACAGACACCCACTCTCCTCTCTGATGCTCATGTGCATAGCCTTGGACTTGTGAGGGTGAGAGCTAGGAGGTAAGAAGGACATGTGTCACTAAAGCCACAGCTGTCTGAAGCATGCTGCCTTCCTGGTTCTGGAGTGTGTCACCTCCTCATTAGCAGTGTTCCTTTGCTAGTTTAAGCCTCGCTACAATATTCAAATCAGCACAATAACAGACACAGCTCCCTCCTTCTGTCCTCACAGGGTCATCTGGAGTTCATTGATCCTGGCAATTATTCTCTGGTTGGCTCTTGACACTGCCAAACTGGGCCAGCAGCAGTTGGTATCCTTTGGAGGACTCGTCATGTACATTGTCCTGTTATTTCTGTTTTCCAAACATCCGACCAGAGTAAGTACAGACTGGCCTCGGGAGGAGGGAAAGCCATGACTTCAAAACAGTCACTGTGAAAGAATCTAACTATGCACAATTTCCACCTTGTGCGTGCGAGTCCTCAATGTGCTCAAGGGAGCTGTTTTATTCCTAGTGATTTCCAGTTACACAAGCAAAACATTCCTCATGTGCACTCAAGGCTCCATTACAAACACAATGGAGAGGTCATTCCTTTGACCCATATTCCCAGGCAGTCTGTTACTAGTATTTTATACCCAATCCTGCACTG
Organism: Tokudaia tokunoshimensis; assembly: GCA_036184795.1. Classification (NCBI taxonomy): domain Eukaryota; kingdom Metazoa; phylum Chordata; class Mammalia; order Rodentia; family Muridae; genus Tokudaia; species Tokudaia tokunoshimensis. The sequence continues at coordinate 6,523,693 of BTHU01000022.1, forward strand.
TTTTAGTTTCGAGACAGGAACTTATATATTCCAGTATATCCCAGTTTGGCCTCAAACTCGACCAAGGATGACCTAGAACTTCTGATCCTCCTGCTTTCTAAGTGCTGGGATTCTAAGCAAGTGCAGTTAAAGGTGGGGCTGCTGATTAAGGTAGGGCTTTGCACTCGCTAAGCAAGCCTTCCGCCAAGCTACATCCCCAGCCTTTTAACCCGTGTTTTGTGAAAATTCCATTTTGATTTGCCCTTTTTCATTCTCAGATTTGCCCTGTTACATTCTCGCCCCTTTGCTTCCAATTCTCTTCGTCTCTCCACCCTGCCCCCACCCCTTTTATCAGCCCATGAGATGGGTATGAATTCTGAGACTGAAGCTGTTATCTGTGAATCATGAAGACAAGCTGTAGCAGTCCCTTATGGCTGAGAGGGTCACCTACAAAAAAAGCATTCATCAGAGACCAACTTGACCTAATAACAATGGAAATTATTTGCCCTGCTCCAATCAGCATCTCCATTCTATCAACCCCGAGTTTTTTAAACCATTCATTTCTGCTCTGAGATTAAACGTAGATGATAATACATTTCTTCTATCATCTCAGGTCTGCACTCGAGGTCATGGGCTCCCTTTATCGTGGAACAAGAGTCCCTCAACTGAGCCGAATTTCATCTAATTCACTTATAAATTGTCAGATAAACAACTTTTAAGCCCAGAAAAATCAATTTCTACCTTTCCATTTTCCAAGTGGAGAAATAACTGTATAACATTTGCAATATGACCAGGTGTTTTGGAGACGACTCTCTGAGTCCAGGTCATTTGTCAGGACTTTCGGGTTAGCTTACTTTCTCAGCTTTCCCACCCAGGTTTATAAAGAGTGAGTGCAGTCCTGATTTTATTTTTTTTAACAGTATGGGTCAATCTAAACGTTCTCTGAGATCTCTGTGGTGAGTGGTGGTGGGTGGGCAGAGACTTGCAACTGCCCAAGGTGTGATAGTTGAGTGCCCAGCCCTAAGTCAGACATTTATAACATGTCATTTAAGGTTCAGAGAGCACTGTGGAGGAGCAGAAGAAAAACATAGAATACAACCCCTGTGTGGAGTTCACTTGTATGGGGCCCTTCTAGTTTCACTTCCTGTTGCTTTGATAAAATACCCTGACAAAACCAGCTTCAGGAAGAAAGGGCTCATGAGACTGTGATTCCAGGGTACAGTCCATCACCTCGGGTAAATTAAAGAAGCAGGAGCATGAACGACCAAGGCAGAGAGTGATGAATTGGTGCGTTGGTGCTTGAACTTAGTTCCCTTCCTCACTCTTACACAGTTCAGGAGCCCCTGTGTAGGGAATGGTGCCGCCCACAGTCCACAATCCTCCCACTTCAACTAATGTAATAAAGATAATCCCTAACAAATGCAACCACAGGTCGGCCTGGTCTAGATAACCCTTCACTGAGACCCAGATAGTTATAGGTGTGTCAAGTTCATGATTAAAATTAATAACCACAGGATCCTACCTCTTACTCTTAGATTATGATCAGCTACTGATAAATTCTGGGAAGGGCAGAGTCATTGTTTTCCGCTGTGCACCCATTGCCAAACCCACCAGACTCCAATGGATAGCTCCAAAACCCCAGGCATACAAAGGACCCTGTTTATGAAACAAAACAAGCAGAAATCTGAGAGAGAGAGAGAGAGAGAGAGAGAGAGAGAGAGAGAGAGAGAGAGAGAGAGAGAGAAAGGAGAGAGATTTGTAAGAATAAGGAGGGCAGGCAGGGCTGGGAGGGAGATAAGCAAAAACAGGGAGAAAGAGTAATCAGTGTGATTTTGTATATACATGTATGAAGTTGTCAAAGAGGAAATGTAATTAATTAGATAAGAATTATCTGCTGTTATCAGCTCAGGCTTCCCAGAGACAAATGAGAATGCTCTCAAGGGAAAACACCCCCTTGGAAGTCTGTGGTCTCCATTAATGTCCTAATAAGGTAACTACAATCAAAAGAGGTCTGTTGGCAATTTCTGAAGGCTTAGCCCCCGAGCGCCCAATGTTCCTGTGTGTTTTGCTCATTTAAGCAGCATTGCAATGTTCGAGTTAACCAATTTTATGGTCTCCATTTTCTCCACAGGTTTACTGGAGGCCTGTCTTTTGGGGGATTGGACTACAGTTTCTTCTTGGGCTCTTAATTATAAGGACTAGGCCTGGATTTGTTGTTTTTGATTGGATGGGGAGACAAGTTCAGGTAAGCAGGTCAGATGAGAGCTGGTGAACTGACAGGAAGGTCAGGAGTTCAAAACCAGCCTTGACTACAACCTGAGGCTCATGAGACCTTGACTCAAAAACAAAACAAAACAAAAAAAGAATTCTTTGCTTTTCTTTGTACTTTTAACATTTGGATGTAGCTCAGGACATTTTAAATGTGGGTAGTTTATCTGTAATATCGTACTCTAATTTTAATTCCGTGGCACAAATTAGGCTTGCTGCGTTTGTCAAATATGCCCATCTATGTAATCAATTAAGCTTGGCACTGCCCGCTAGCTGAGTCATCCATTGGACCACATCCTCATCTCCCCCTACCTCATCACCCTGCTCAAGCAGTACCACACTTCTGAGATGCCCCCCACAAACAGAGAAAGAGCCTCTCTCTGCATCTAGTGGTAACTAGGGTCATCCTTGTATAGAACCTATGGCTTATTGGAGCCAACAAGCACAGCCAGTACAGGTCAGACTAAATGTCAGAAACGGCGGGAAGTCTGCCTGTAGGGATGATTTAAGCAGAGATTCGTGGCATTCGTAACTTCCCAAGTCTGCTTAATGAGTTGGCTAGCGCTTCCCCATCCACTCAGGGCCTCAGGTTCCTTCCTGAGGCTCATGGTGTGTAACCAGCGCTCGCTCTCTCTCTCTCTCTCTCTCTCTCTCTCTCTCTCTCTCTCTCTCTCTCTCTTTCTTTCTCTCTCTCTCTCTCCAACTCAGACCTTTCTGGGGTACACTGACACTGGAGCTATGTTTGTCTTCGGAGAAAAGTATACAGACCACTTCTTTGCATTTAAGGTAAGTCCAGATTTCTTTCCTATGCCCGCCTATTAAAATGAAAAGAACCCCAATGCTGAGACAAAATGTGTTTTTAAGGGTATCATTAATAGAGATTCTTCTACATTAGGTCTTGCACAAATTGTCCTGGCATCTTGCCTCTGAACAATTAGCTCTAGGGAATAGTGGGGAAGGGTGAGGTAGGACAGGGGCAGGCTCTGAGGAGGGACCTGTAATGTCTGTTATGGACAGCCCATTTCAATGACTTCATCTAATATTTTTTCTTGATTTATCTTATTTAATGGGTATGAGTTTGTGTGTGTGTGTGTGTGTGTGTGTGTATACACATACACATATACATATATATACACATATACATATATATGCATATATATATATATATATATATATATATATATATATATATACACATGCACACACATCACATGCATGTAAATAGCCACAGAGGCCAAAAGAGAGCTTTAAATCTCATCAAACTGAAGTTACCGGCAGTTAAAATTGTGAGCTGGAATGTAGGTGCTAGGACTGACCCAGGTCCTCTGAAGAGCAGCAAGTGTTCTTAACCACGGAGCCAGCTCTCCAGCCCGTGACTTCCTCTAACCTTAACTACTTCCAAAAGCTACCATTCAGACACCGTTGCATTTGAGAGATATTCAAATATCCAGCACGCGGACCTCCGGAGACACAGTCAAACCAACGCAATTGAGAACTGAAGCGTCGGAGGCTGTCCAGGGCGCAGCCTCTGGCCGGATGCTACAGTCTTCCGTTCAGAGGGACTTCGCTTCTAGGACGATGTTCCCAGGGGCAGGAAGGAGGCGGAGGGGAGGCTTACGGGAAACTCGCAGTACTGTCCACACTGATCAGTACCCACGCTTGTGCCCCGCCCACAGATCCTGCCCATCGTGGTTTTCTTCAGCACCGTGATGTCCATGCTTTACTATCTGGGACTGATGCAGTGGATCATCAGAAAGGTACCGGGATGCAAGGCGCTCTGTGGACGGCGCAGAGTTAGTTCAGGCTCAAAGTCCGAACACTTTTGATTCAGGCATTCACACCACACCCGTCTTTCTACAAAGATTCTCCCCTACCGCCATCTAAGTCCTTAGATCCCAACCCGTGATCCTTCGTGTATCCTTAGCAAGAATTTTACCTCAGGAACCTCCAAAGGGACTTTGATTTGCAACCCCATGGATATCTCTGTGAAACCGCAGAAGGTGCCTCTGCAGCGAGGAGACTGAGGCCAGATGCCTGCCTGGGGAAGTAGCACCGTTCAGTAGTTTACAGCTTCCCGCGGGTACCCAAGGCACTCCAGGCCTCTCCGGTAGGATGGACATAGAAACAAGAAGTTGCTTCTGCTCTGGAGAGAGTTATATAGGTGTAGGATATTTTAAAAGCAAGTGTAGGCATAGTCTTGCTGCCCCAACAATTGCGTCCTCACCTTCATCATAGCACAAGTTGGCTAGAGAGACGGCTCAGCTGCTAAGAACACTTTGTGCCCTACCTGAGATAGGTCCCGTTGCTCCCAACCAGTGGCTGGAAATCTGTCCCGCTGACATCCTCTTCCGGCCTTGTAGGCACCGCCATGCACGTGACCTACAGCCACACAGAAGTATGCACATAGAAATAATAGAAAGTAAGGCAGGAGCGTCAAGCAAAACATGCCTAGAAAGCAAAACCCGTCTCCAGATCCTCTTCGAGGGTGCCTTTCAACGACTTCTGACTGCCCTCTAGACTGCACCCCTTAGAGGCCACCACCTCCTAATAGGCTGAGGCTGAGGAGGAGCCACCCTGGATCTAAGCTATTCCCACAAAGCCATCACAAAAGCAGAACCGTCAAACCCTGCTCATTTGAATTAAGCAGGAAAAACACCTTTGACCATTTCCATCTTGGTATTCCCGAGGGGGCAGGCCTTTAACAAAGTATCCACTCTGTGTCTTAGTGGCCTCTTCTGTGACATAGGGAGTGATAGCATCTACTCCAAAGAGCCAGAAAGAGACAGAAAATTCAGGTCCGCTGCCTGTAGTTGCTCATGGACCACAGAAAAGCTTTCCGTCCATGGTAACAATGATTTATTCATTACTTTTATTTAATCTATAAAAACTCATCTCTGTATTGCTCAAATGTGGATACGATGATGCAGACTGAGACTCAAATAGGAAGACTTGGCTGATCAGCTCTGCGGGCTGGATGGATTTCCTATGTGTTTGTCCCTGTCACCACCCTGACACGAAAGACTTGTGCCCTAACACAGACTAGATTTTTGGCTGGCCTTTAAGTCTTAAGGGGTTCTTTGCTGACTTTGTCCTTTCCTTCCTTGTAGGTCGGGTGGCTGATGCTTGTCACTATGGGGTCATCTCCCATTGAGTCTGTAGTTGCTGCTGGCAACATATTTATTGGGCAAGTAAGTTGTAATAACAGAAAACAAGCAAAGCAGAACACTTGCTGATGGGGATGCTCTCTCCAAAAGTGATGAGGACCTTGTGGATGCATTATCTCTTTAGGGAAGAGTGAAGCATATAAAATAAGAAATCCCTAGTACTATGTATGCATATGTGTGCACACATGTGAGCATGTGTGTAAACATATGTGCATGTATATGCATGTACATGTTTGGTGCGCACATGAGTGCATTGTGTATGTGTGTATACACGCGAATGTGTATGTATGCATGTGCATGCCTGTGGGTGCATGTATGTGTGCATACATGTGAGCATGTGTATGTCTATGTGTGTATGTATGTATGCATGTGTACATGTGTGTGTGAGTATGCATACATGTGTGTATATGCACGAATATGTGTGTATACATGTAAGTGTGTGCACATGAGTGAGTGCATACATGTAAGCACGTGTGTGTCCATGTATACATGTATATGTATGCATGTGTGCATTGCATTTGTGTGTGTTTGCATACATGTGAGTATGCATACATGTGTGTACATGCATGGTTATGTGTGCATATATATGCATGTGAGTGTGTGCATGAGTGTGTGTGCCCATGAGTGTGTGTGTATGCATGTGCACACATGTGTGCATGTGCATGTGTGTGCATGTCCAGAAAAAGAGGACAAGGGTGGGGGAGGGAGGTTATGTTAGTATGGAACTGAGTTATTGAAATCTCAGAGAAAGAACACCATTCTTTTGTCAAGTCACAGGGCATTTCATGTACACATTCTCCAGAAACCTTCTCCTCATTATTGAGGCCTTTGGTCAACTCTGCTGTGGCTAGCAGCTCAAATGATTGTGCTGTCTTCAGGCTACAGATAGCGAATAGGGTACCTCGCATGCTTCCCAGCAATGCCTGTGGCAATGATGGAGACAAAGAAAAGCATCCTCCAAAAGACCAAGAGTCCTCCAGGCACAGACACATGCCTTGTCCATCCTCATCCAGCCGCCCACCTCCCCCGAGCTTGCAGAAACACTTTCAGATGCCTTTCCTCTTGTGCGTGATTCATAAGCTTTTACGTTCCCTAACTCATTGGATGGATACATACCCCTTTGCTTGAGGCCCAGTTCAAGCAAAGCAACGTGACGTCTCAAAACTGGAGCAACTCTAAGGAACGCACAGGTCAGGAATGCAGTGAGCCGCACAGCTTGGGGACAGACACATAGCTTCAGGAAAGACGGAATCGCCCGATGGGGCCACGGGGCAGTGCAGCCAGTGATGTGGCCCAGATAAAGTAGACTCAAAGCCAAACTCACGCCACATAAAAATACACAGTCCCAAATAAATCCCAGGCTTACAACTGCTGGGGGCAGGCTGAGCCTTCTTGGTAAGGCCGGCTCAGCAGCCTGAAGCTGTCTTTAGTGTGTACAGTGGTAATTCTTCCTTCCCTAGGAGCTGAAATTATAATAATTATAATCATAAAATCTCTCAGGACTAATTAAGGCACCATCTCTAGATGATTGCTGGTACCTGCAGGGTAAAAGGTCTCACATACTGGGCTCCTATTCAGTGTATAAATTGAGACTCAACACATTCAATCTCACAGAACAATTAGAAATAATGAGCAGAAAATTGTAAGATTGCGCACATGTGTCTGTGGTACTCGATTTGATAGTTAATATGCCCAAAGTGCTTCTATTATCCAGGTGTAGAGCCCCACATTTTGAGCTGCGCCTGCCCTCCCCAATGAGACTCAAGCCTGTTCCACTACACCCTGGCCGCTAGGAAAGGGCCTATGGGTGCCTCTTCTATTCTTTGTTTTATAATGATCTCTATTTCCACAGAACATGTATGAGTCTGTCAAGGTCAACCTGGCAGATCTAAAGTCACAGCAGTTTGGAAATTCAGATAATACTTGGCTAACCCTCAGGAGAGTGTTCCAAATTCTCTTAGTATCCAGTCTAAGGTTGAGGACTGTTTGAACAGTCTCACACATTGCAGATTTACTTAGGACTATAAATGCACACTGATAGAGAGTTCACATTGGCATTTGAACACAGGGACCCCAAGGAGTCAGTACCAGAACTGACTGGAAAGCTGTCAAGGCAAGGATGGGGGTGGGGCACCTTTAGAGTTTCTGATTCCAGTTGGAGACTTAGTGTTTCCAGAGGTCCTGTGACTGCCGGACATGGTCTGAGAGTCACTCTAACAACTGCTTCAGGGAACACAATGTTAAACATTTAAAAGGTAACATTTAATGTTTGTCTCCAGACAGAGTCTCCACTACTGGTCCAACCATATTTACCACACGTCACCAAGTCAGAACTCCACACCATCATGACAGCCGGTTTCGCCACGATTGCTGGAAGCGTATTGGGTGCATACATCTCTTTTGGGGTAAGAAGGTTTGGAACATAAGTCAAAGCCAATTCAATCTCCCACTTCCTATTCCTGGTTTTTCCTTCTTGTTGCTGACAGGAAGTGACACCAAGAAGGCGCCGCCCTTTCGAGCATGGCTAAAGCAGCCCACTGTGGCTTTGGCATCTGAACGTAGCCATCCCAGGGGATCTGAGAGCTTTGGTCCACATTCCTGCAACCTTTGTATACTTATATCTAACCACAGCACTGTGAAGTTCCATGACAAGGTTATTTTGCCTAAAAACTTCAATCTGTGTGTGTGAGGAAAACCAGAACCTGTTATTGACATGTGCAAAGATGATCCAAACCAAGGGTCGGCAAACTATGGCCAATGAGCCAGATCCAGACCCCGCTGGATTTCTGTAGAAGACTTTGTTGGAAACTAGGCAACCCTGTGCTTTTGTGTTGAACCAAAACTTGGTTGTGGCCAACCAAGTTAACACCTGACCCTTGGGAACGGAGCTGTGACCCAGAGCTCTCACACCTTCTCATTAAGGCCACCTGGAAAGGGGTTGTTTTGGTTCACCGTGAAACTTGTTAAAGGTCCTAATTTTCTGGCCCACACCCATGAGTCATTAAACAAGAATTTTCATGGAATGAGACCCAGCCATCAGTATTTTTGACAAACCCAAATTCTAATGCAGAGCCAATTCTAAGAGTGGTCAGTTTTTGAGGCTGGGGAATACTGTCCCCACTGTGTGGAACCTGCCCCCATTGTAGATAGAGATACTGTCACAGATGGTCACCTGCCCCCACTGTAGAGAGGGATACTGTCATAGATGGTCGCCTGCCCCACTGTAGGTAAGGATGCCGCCTTTATCAATGAGCTAGGTGTGACAGGAATGGGGCGGGGAACACATACTCAGGATTCCCTAAAATGGAATATGGTCTAGGTAATCCACCAATGGCTGTCTTACACTAAAAGAGGCTATGAACGTTGTAGTTGTTCAGTCCTTGGGTCTGACTGTCTCAGCAGTCCGAATCTGATATTGAAGACCTAGAAGATTGCTGGCAAGCAGCTGGTCTCCTGTCTACACTGGAAGCTAGATGAAGTAGGTTGTAGTACCAATGGAGAGATGGTACAGCAGCAGGATAGGTGGACTTGCCATTGAGAGTGGGGGCAAGCCAGGAGGGTGGGGGCAAGAGGGAGGGAGGGGGCAAGCAGGCAGAAAGCCAAGTTTGTTTCATGTTATTTTAACCCTGCTGCCACCAGACAATGAGGTCTACACTGTGAACCATTCTGTTTCAAACAACCTGATCAAGAAAATCCCTCCCAGGAGCTCCCTGGGCTTGGGTTTTAGTAGATCCTGGATGTAGTCAAGTTGACAGCCAAGATTAACCATCACAGGAAGGAAAAAAAATCCAGAATAATCCAACTATGAGGGTGGGTAAGAAATAGTGGGTAGAAATAGTTTACAGGATCAAGGGACAGTGGGTGGGTTAGTGTTGTGTAAAGACAGGAAGAGTTCCAGGGTGGGAAGAGTGGGAACTATCTGCCTCTGCACGCCAGCCCTGCTCCTTCTACCTCGAAGGCCCCCATCTGAACTGAGGATGTGACAAATGTAGGTTGCAGAGACCAGCTGGATGTTCAGAGAGGCAACAGAAGGGTTGAGAAACCTTTGAAAGTTCCTACAATGCAGAATTAACTCTCATCCTGGATAATCAGATTCAGACTTTGTGCTTCTCCCAAGGGGGCGGTCAGGTGACATGAACTCCTGTCTTGTCCTCTGACTGGGTGCACTGGCAATGGTGTTCTTCCAAGCCTCTGGCACAGGATCAGCCCCTCCCTTCCTCTCCGCTGCAGGTGTCATCCACGCACTTGCTGACCGCCTCGGTCATGTCCGCGCCCGCAGCGCTGGCTGTGGCCAAACTCTTTTGGCCTGAAACGGAGAAACCTAAAATAACCCTCAAGAATGCCATGAAAATGGAAAATGGGTAGGTGTTACTTAATTAACAACTGTACAGGCCAGGATGCCAGAACCAAACTTTGATAATAGGAAGAAGGCCCAGTCAGTTGTGGCCTTAGAATGCACTGCATTTAATTTCTCAGTGAGCGCTTAGATTTTTGCCTAGGAAACAAACTCCTTTTTAAAACCCATGAAAGCCTTTCTAAACATGTCTTTCTTATAAAGTACTTCTTGATAAATGCATGCACTGTTCACTGAGCCCTCCTTTAAAACGATTGGGAAGTTACAGAATGGCTGTTTCCAAGATTCCTTGTGGAATAAAAAGGCGGCTTCGTTTTCTTCTGCTCCATGAAAAAGAAATAAAATTTGCAGAGGGACCACAGGAGTAAAACATATAAGATATAAGTATCTCATTATATCACATAATTTAACGAGCACGCATCTGAACTCCAGGCCTTATTTACGTGGAAATACTCATAACTCAGAGTGAAGACAGCTTGTCTAAGGGATGAGGTGAAAGGCAGGCATTCAAAGCCCAGAAACCTAAAATCAAAACTGCTCTGAAGTCTGAAATGTTTTTTTAGTTCCATCTCGATGCCACAAGTGGAAAAAAATCTGGGCCACTCAGCTCTATATGCAGCTCTATATGCAGATTATTAAAATATTGTCTAGGGCAGAGGGAGGGCTCAGCAACTAAAGCCATTCACTGTATGAGGTTGGAGGCCTGTGTCTGAGGCCGGAAGTCCACATAAAGGTGGGGAAGAGAGGTGACTCCATTAAGTTGTCCTGTGACCTCACCACATACACATCATGTTCACTCACACAGTAATAGCAAACAAACATTTAAAATCCTGTATAAAATTATATCTCAGGCTTTGTGTATTAGGTACATATAAAATACTAGTTAATATCACCTATTTTAATCCTTACCCTTCCTCCCACATGATTTCTTTTTTTTTTTTTTTGTTTTTTTTTTTTTTTGTTTTTCGAGACAGGGTTTCTCTGTGTAGCCCTGGCTGTCCTGGAACTCACTTTGTAGACCAGGCTGGCCTCGAACTCAGAAATCCTCCTGCCTCTGCCTCCCAAGTGCTGGGATTAAAGGCGTGCGCCACCACCACCTGGCTTCCCACATGATTTCTTGTTGTGGTTTTTGCAACCATTCCAAACACCAAACTTGGAAACACTTTTGGTCTAGACAGCTGGGAGAGGAGACAGAGAGAATCCTGAAGGTTCCACTTACAGAGTCAGAAGCCATGAAGATTTGCTTGGTGTTTTGTTTTTTTAAGATTTATTTTAGTTATTTTATGTATATGAGTATACTGTAACTGTCTTCAGAGGCACCAGAAGAGGGCATCGGATCCCATTACACATGGTTGTGAGCCACCATGTGGTTGCTGGGATTTGAACTCAGGACCTCTGGAAGAGCAGTCAGTGCTCTTAACCGCTGAACCATCTCTCCAGCCCCCTTGCTTGGTGTTTTATGTCAGGTATGTTATGTAAGGATGCAGCCGAGTAGGAAAATAGTAAAGAAATGGGAGGAGGGGTGATTAGATAGATTTTAGGGATAGACCTCTCAGATGAGAGGGGTTCATGGGAGATCAGGGAAGAGCACACCGTGGGATTCGGTCTTTAATGAAGTGGCGGTGATATGGGCTTTCTTTCAACTAGTTGGTAGTGCCTGGAGATTTTATCAACAGTCCCTGGTAGGTAGCTACTTTTGATAAATAGTATTTAAACGTGTATGATTTTGTCACTTCTTACTTTATTATTATAAATGAAACCCACTGGAGTAGAGGTAGGAGTGGATGCTTAGAACCCAAAGCCCAGGATTCAACACCCACCAAGAGAAAGGTACTGCAGCAGTGAGCTCCCACGTCCCCACAGCCAAGCATCAACAATCATAAGCCCATCAAATTTTGAGGCTGTAAGAGACTGAGAACTTTGACCAAGGCATCTGGCTAAGGGTTCATCTCTTACTGGGCAACTATGATTAGGCCATTGCTGTGCAGTAGATCCAGATGTACTGTCTTAATTAGGGTTTTACTGCTCTGAACAGACACCATGACCAAGGCAACTCTTATAAGGACAACATTTCACTGGGGCTGGCTTACAGGTTCAGAGGTTCAGTCCATTATCATCAAGGCAGGAGCATGGCAGCATCCAGGCAGGCATGGTGCAGGAGGAGCTGAGAGGTCTACATCTTCATCTGAAGGCTGCTAGCAGAATACTGGCTTCCAGGCAGCTAGGACAAGGGTATTAAAGCCCACACCCACAGTGACACACCTACTCCAACAAGGCCACACCTCCAAATAGTGCCACTCCCTGGGTAAGCATATGCAAACCACCACAGATACTCCCTGGTAATTGTAGAATTTCCATTTTTTGATGAAGTGATTCCCGGAATCTCCTGGAGGCAGCCACGCAGGGTGCGTCCTCGTCCATCCCCCTGGTGGCAAACATCGCTGTGAATCTGATCGCCTTCCTGGCCTTGCTCTCCTTTGTGAACTCCGCCCTGTCTTGGTTTGGAAGCATGTTTGACTACCCAGAGCTGAGTTTTGAGGTATGATTCTGCCTTGTTTTGTTTTTGACTATCTTCGTTTAAAAATAAGTTAAGAAGCCAGGTATGGTAGCTCACACTTTTAATCCCATCACTTAGGAGGTGGAGATAGAATTGCCATGAGTTCAAGACCAGCGGGGGCTACAGATTGAGCCTTTCCTAATCAGTTATGTTGTGCTCTCTCATACACTATAGAAGCATCTCATTCTCTGCCCCCACTGCCGCACTCCTGTCCTGTCTTCTGGCACCGCTCCCCTTTCCCCCAAAGCAATCATTCTTTCCTGACCTCTTCCCAAAAGTATAAGCTACTTCCAAAGACCCAGTTCCTGCTTTACTCTGCTTCCTGTGCTGTAACAGAACACTGGACCAGGAAGTTTTTAACAGTAAAAGGTTTATTTAACTAACTTGCCACTCTGAAGGCTTAAAATCCAGTCAGGGGATCATATGTGGCGAGGATCACACACAGACCTATGCATCACAGAAAAGAGAAAAGAGCACATTCAAAATGGGGGGGGGGGGTGACCAAGTCACTGACATTCCTTAAAATTAGTCCACTCCATGTAATATCATATGAAAAGTACTCATTGATTTTAAGGGTCATGTACCTGTTGGCATCACATGGGAATCAAGTCTTAACACCAGTTTGTTAAGAACCAGCCGTATGCACCTGATACATAAAGACGGGTAACTGAATGTAAGGGGTTCCTTGTACCCAGCAGAGCAGGAACCCCCTGTCTGTCACCAAGGGGGTGCGGCAGAATTTGAGGCAATCGCTGTTTAATGAGTGTCACCTCCTCTGTCCCTTGCAGCTCATCTGTTCCTACATCTTCATGCCGTTCTCCTTCATGATGGGAGTCAACTGGCAAGACAGCTTTATGGTTGCCAAACTCATAGGTTACAAGACATTCTTCAATGAATTTGTGGCTTATGACCACCTCTCAAAATTAATCAATCTGAGGAAAGCGGCTGGACCTAAATTTGTGAATGGTGTGCAGCAATATATGTCGGTACGTACAATTCTTTATGTCTATATTCTATATGTGTTATAATTAATTTTTCATCAGACAGATGCACTGTGACAATATATGTCGACATGTATAATTCTTTATGTCTGTATTCTATATGTCATATAATTCTTATCATATAGATACACTGACAATATGTTAGTATGTATAATTCTTTGTCTATATTCTATATAATGTGTAATTCTTATCACATAGATATACTGTGACTTGGTGTAAAGCAATATGTGGGTATGTATAATTATCACATAAATACACTGTAACTTAGTGTGCAGAATATATGTTGGTAAGTATAATTCTTATCACAAAGATACACTGTAACTTGGTGTGCAGCAATATGTTGGTATGTATAATTATCACATAGATACACTGTGACTTGGGTGCAGCAATATGTCCATATGTATAATTCTTAGATACATTGTGACTTGGTGTGCAGTGATATATGTAGGTTCTTATAATTCTTATCACATACCTACACTGACTTGCTCTTCTGTCTGGAACTTGAGAGCCACAGGACAGAACAATTCAAACATTGCTCTCATAGAGCTCATGATGACCACAGCATAATCTTCAGTCACATTATCTTGACCATGTGACATTTGTGTGGAGAAAGAGAGAAGTGGTGGGGGGAGTGGGGAAAACTTAAAAACTGAAGTAGACGCAGACCTAGGGTCACATGAGCTGGGACATCGGTGCACAAAGATTTATGAGATATCTTCTGTGCCTAAGGCAACAGCACAGAGGCCATCCCAGGCCCTGTGCTAGTCACCCAAGGGAAGCAATGTAAGATGAGGAAGGTTCATCTTGGCTCCTAATCCACCGGCCTTGTTGCTTTCTGTACAGAGCAGTTCATCAAAGTGGACTCACATAACAGAGTAGGACTATTCGCCACAGAGCAGCTGGGGAGTAGAGAGAAGAGAGAGGGGACAGAGTCCCAGGGTCCCCTTCAAGGAGGTGGTCCTAGCTTCCTTTCCTGGGCTTGACTTCCTGCCTTAGTTTGCTTTCCTGTTGCTATGATAAACAACATGACCAAAAGCAACTTGGGAGAGAAAAGTGTTCAGTTTATTCTTATAGGCTATTTCATCACTGAGAGAAGCCAAGGGAAGGAACATGGAGACACAGACCGAGAGGGAACACTGTTTACCGGCTTGCTCAAGGCTCACAGTCAGCTACCATTTTTAACACAGACTGGGCCACCTGCATAGGAATGGTACCGCCCACAGTGGGCTGACCCTCCCTACATCAATTAGCAATGAAGAAAATATCCCATAAGGTGCTGCAGGCCAACTGATACAGGCAATTCTTCAGTTGAGGGTCTGGCTTCCCAGGCAAGGGTGTGTTAAGTTGAAAAGATTAGTCCTCACACCTCCTGAAGATTCTGTCACCTCCCACCATCAGTACAGAGGCCTTTGGAGGATATTCAGGGACCAGATATGGCAGGTCTTACCTTCTTGGAGCCGACAGCTGATCATGAAGGCTTCCTCTAACATCACAAGTTCTAAGAAAGTGACTGCATGTCACTCTGAGCCTCTACATCCTCAAAAGATGACGAGGTACAATTGCTACTGCGTAAGGGAGGAGCGAAGATAAAACGCTTATGTCTGTGATTGGAAACCTTGGGGCAGTCACCCTGTAATCATGCAAAGAGGCACTCATGTCTCCTTAGGCTTTGATGGACTGAGGAACTTAACTTGGGTGAAGACATATTTGTAGCTGAATCTCCAATTTGCTTCTCTCTAAAGATCAGAAATGCCTCATAAGGAAATTAAGAAATGGGCCTGTTCCCTCTCTGAAATGACCCATTTGGAGTTAGTGTCCTCAGCTTTGAAGGACATTGCCCAGCATTGAGATACGCACCACAGAGGTCACTACTCACCTCCTGGACTCCCAAAGACCAAACATATGGATGTTAGAAGTGAGGTCACCCTCCCAAGAGCATCTCCACTCTTGTGGTCTGGGGCACTGTGCCCCTCAAATCTGCTAGGAACAGACCTTGTGGGTTTTCTGCCCTTGCTGTTCATCTTTCAGGGAACATAACAGTGGGACTTGGCCGACTATCTTCATTGTTTGGATGTCACCTCAACCAGTTTGTTTCCCTGCCCAGCACAAACAATAGACTAAATGAACCGACGACATGTTTTCTGCTTCCCCCTTGCCAGGAGAAAGTGCTCTTTTGTTAACGAGCAAAGCAAGCTGCCAGTTCTGGCAGTACTAATTGGTTCTCTGAAAAGCCTGTTGGGAAGGAGGAACCCCAACTGTAGAGATGATTCTGTTTGGGAGTGAGCCCAGCCAAAGGCAGGCAGGCACACATGGTACATGTGGAAACAACTCAGCGGCCTCTGCTATCGTTGAGTCGCAGTGGGAAAAGCAAGTGACTCCAAATTTCCAAACACCTTGGCTCACACACAGGAGGCCATTACCTTCCTAGCTCAGCCCATCTTGTTCCACTGGACAGTCACTTACGTTGGGGGCAAAGGAAAGTGGCGTCACCCCAGCCTCCTTTTCTACTTCTGATAAAAACCATAGACAGCCATGGCTGCACACACCTCCCCACAGGTCCCTGTCAGGTCACAGCTTACTGGGTTGTGCCTGTTGAAGTGTCAGGAGTCTGGGTCGGGTGCTACATCTTTTATTCAATCGGGTATGTCCAGAGGCATCTCAGGACAAGGCTCATTTTAGAAACCCACTGTTTTATACAGTGTGGAGTAACTCAGAGCAGCCTTCCACCCAACCTCAGCCACACCTTTGCCAGACTGGATGTGCCCGCTGAATCTGCAGAAACTTCTGAACTCAGTCCCTTAGCCACTTACCAGGCTGTGCAGCCACTGTGGCCCCTGAAGTAGGAGCGGTACCCTCCGGCCACACGCTCCCCTCCGCTAACTCGCTGTCTTCCCGTTGCCCTGGAAAGAACACCCACTCCTACATTTCCAAATGGGCACCAGCCACTTTCTCATGGATTGTCTCAGCTGAAGAACAAAGGCAGGCACGCAGGATAGTTGATTTTAAGGAAGCTCCTGGGACAGCCCAGAGCTTCCTGTTTCCTGATTGTCTTAGTCAGGGTTTCTATTCCTGCACAAAACATCATGACCAAGAAGCTAGTTGGGGAGGAAAGGGTTATTCAGCTTACACTTCCACACTGCTGTTCATCACCAAAGGAAGTCAGGACAGGCACTCAAGCAGGTCAGGAAGCAGGAGCTGATGCAGAGGCTATGGAGGGATGTTACTTACTGGCTTGCTTCCCCTGGTTTGCTCAACCTACTCTCTTATAGAACCCAAGACTACCAGCCCAGAGATGGCACCACCCACAAGGGGCCCTCCCTCCTTGATCACTAATTGAGAAAATGCCCCACAGCTGGATCTCATGGAGGCACTTCCCCAACTGAAGCTCCTTTCTCTGTGATAACTCCAGCCCGTGTCAAGTTGGCACACAAAACCAGTCAGTGCACTGATATAATTAACTTCCATTGTGGCCCTCCACCATTCCCCACATCCCCCCTGCAAAGACCTGTAGGCAACCAATGATCATTTTTCCCCACTGTAGATATATTAATCAATTTTCAGAATTGTGAGAAAATCCGTGAGATAATTAAAGGTTCACGGGGTACTGTGTGGAGGGTTCACCACGGCAGCTTTTAGAACAACGGTGTTGACTCTGCTGGTTCCCCAGGAGCACGTGTCATTCATAACAGCACTGCATAAGCACCCCAGATGCTTTACATCCTCGATACACTTAGTATACATAGTATGTAGTCAGTTCCTTTTTTATTTCACTTCTTTCGTTAACTGGCAAAATACCTAAAATAAATCAACTTAAGAAAGATTTATTTTGGCTCTCTGTGTAGCGGTTGGCACTTTCCCGGTGACAAATGTTGAGCAACTTTCCATATGTTTATTGCCCACTCGTATACCTTTTGTAGCAATGTATATAAAACTTGGGCAGTAGTCTAATTGTTGAATTATAGCAGCTCTTTATATAAGCTAAGTAAGTCCTTTGTCAGACAAACATAATGTAAGTATTTGCTGGGACCAACTTCTTCAGCAACTAGTACTATGCTTGGTATACCACAGCAGGTGATCAAGTCATATACAATATTAGAAGTGAGCAGGAAATAGCATAGATGTCAAGGTCACTAACTTCTAGTCTGCTGTGAAGTGTTCCTTCGACGTACATTCCTCTTTCAACTGTGCCTCAAAACCTAAGAGTCACCAGTGGTTATCTGATAGTGGACAGTGTGTGCCTATTTGTCGACATAATTCTGTAGGCAGTGAAGCCTGTTGGGATTTCTGAAGGTGGGTCAGATCGTGTACAGATGGGTGTTTTATGCTTGCTTACAGATTCGCTCTGAGACCATTGCAACCTACGCCCTCTGTGGTTTTGCCAATTTCGGTTCCCTAGGAATAGTGATCGGCGGACTTAGTAAGTGAAAAGAAAATCCCTAAACCCCCAGATGCGACTTTTGCAAGTCCCTCCTCCTGTGTAATGCTGTAGGGAAAACAACTTCTCAACAGTAGTTAAGTCCTCTAGGGTCTGTCTGATCCCTGCTCTAGGATGCGGTTTTCCTTTGTACACTCAAGAACTCAAGACAAATATGTACAAGCATACACTTCTCCCAAGCCAAGGATAACATCAGCCACTGGTTACCAGTGCCCATAGATTTATAACAATCATCCGAAGGGGAAGGCTGGGGCCCACGGAAGTTCACTGTAGAAGATGCTGCCATCGATTATTGATGTCTGCCTTGGGTATCGACATAGATGGTGGCAGCTAACTTAGACATCATCTCATTGTTTGGTTCTTCCTGGTAACCCATTGGCTTTGCTGTGTTCTTAGTGCTCTGCGAGTCCCTTTGGTTTATCTCTTGTCTCTTTTCAACTGCCCGGGAGTTCGGTCCCCAAAGAATTACCCGAAGCTACAGATTTGGGTCTCTAACCAACCTAATCTCAAACGCCTCTCTTTCTCTTCCAGCATCCATAGCTCCATCCAGAAAGCGAGACATTGCCTCTGGAGCCACGAGAGCGCTGATCGCTGGCACCATTGCCTGTTTCATGACAGCCTGCATCGCAGGTGCGCCGCCGCCATCCCCCTCTCCTGTCCGGGGCGCCCACAGGATGGAAGCCTTCAGGGAGGCAGGCTTCCAGGCCGCATGCGCAGCATATGCTATCGCAGAAAGCTGAGAGTCAGAGCCGGGACTCAGCACGCTGTGGAGCGGGATGTGTGGGGTGGGGTGGAGAAGCTGAGAACAGAAGGGGAGTTCTGGGATCTCGTTAAATTATGACAATAAACAGCACTCCCTTCCTTTCCAGGCATCCTCTCCGACACCCCGGTGGATATCAACTGCCATCACGTTCTAGAGACCGGCAAAGCGCTCAGCAACACCACCGAAGTGCTGTCTTGCTGCCAAAATCTGCTCAACAGGTAGTCTTACGGTCTCTTAGCAACGGTCAGCTCTAACCGTTGTGTACTTTTCCTGGGGGACATGGGAACGGATATCTGTTTACCCCAGACAGGGAGCCGACAGTTCCTTACAGCCCTGCTTGGTGAGCCAGTGAGACTGCTGGGCTTCCGTATAGAAATGTGGGTAACCCCCAAATGGGTAGGTATATCAATGGAAAATCTCACACAACACTGATAAGTGGCTGAAGCTGCATCTTAGAGACCCACCTTCAGCTAACCTTCCCTCTGCTGCATATTCTAGACCCTTCCAAGGCCACATGCAGTTGAGAGGTACGAAGTGGTAGGTGTAACCCCAGGATAAGACTTCCCGACCTTCCACACCCATCATCTTCTTGCAGAGAATGCTAACTGCTCCCTTACCGTCGCCATAGGCCCGGATACTACAGTATCAGTTCACTTATTTGGTTGCCATGACTACCGGGCTACGCCCACTTCTGCTCCATCTTGGCGAGCAGACAGGCAGATAGTGTGGTTGTGTTGTATCTGAAGCAAACAACCACACTACAATCCCAGCATGAAGACCACACCCGTTTGTTTTCAATACCCCCTTAACTGTTCATCATGTGAGAAAACTCACGGTATTTCTAACAACCTTGCATCTTAACCTTGTCGGATATGACTAGATAACTAAAAACTAAAACACTCTCCTAGGCAGTTCATGAGTATATTATACAAACCCCTCTGCATTACACACTTGGGGTGAATGAGCTCCCTTAAACCTTGAGATCACCATGCAAGCTGGGCACAATCCTAGTTTTCCTTTGCATCTGACACAATGAGGCCTTAAGGAGGCTCTGTCTATCCAAGTACTATTAGCCCTAGCATGATCAAGGCTGGAACTTCAGGCCCATCCACAGAGCTGACATCCTTACTTACTGCTGCTAGAACCTCGCTCTGGGCTCACCTGGTCCTAGTGACTTCGGATGAGACATGTAGCGTAGTATTTATTACAGAGGAAAGCTGAGCACCCTCAAGGGACAGGCGTGGACCATGGCCAACCTACATTTCTAAATAAGCTTTATATTTGTGCTATTGTTCAAAGTCGTTTCCTGGGGAGTGTTTTCCAGTCCGGGTGATTGGCAGGCAGGTCTGTTTAGATCCGGGACAATGCTTTGTTCTTCACAGAAAGCCTTTAACAGATAAAGATGTTAGGGTTTTCTGGGCAGTTTACCATGTCCCCGAGAGGGGACTCAGATCCCAGTCAGGACCACAGACAACTCGTAACAGAGCAGACAGAACTGAAGAAAGAAAAACCAATCTGTGAACACAGCCATGCTTCCCCAGGAATTGCCTTCTGTCCATCCATTGGCGGATATCAGCAGACCCCGCTGCCCCAGCCTGCAGACCTGTCTGATCTCCGTAACTCCCCTTTTGTACAGCATGTTCAAACTTTTAAAAAAAAAAAAGATTTATTTATTGTATGTACATGAGTACACTGTAACTTCCTCTAGTTTTTATCTGCCTTCTCTCCACCTGTTCTTATTCACGTACAAATTAATATTTTTTGAGATTTTGGGTTTCTTTTGTTAAGTATGTAATAAGCACGTGTTTCTGTGCCCTGAGTGCATGCAGTGCCCATAGAGACCAGAAGAGGGTGCCAGATCCCCCATGATTGGTGTTACAGACCGTTGTGAGCAGCTCTGTGGGTCGAGGGAATTGAATCCCGGTCCTCTAGGGCAGGCAGCTCTTAACTGCCCAGTCATCGTTTCAGCCCATGTACAAGTGTCTTTTTTATTTTTTGTTTATTGTTTTTTGTAAGAATTAGTTCTAACCTTCCTGTCATTGCTATTCTGAAAGAAACAGTGGGAGTCCTCAAGACCACCCAGAATTTAAGAACCAAAACTAACAGTCAGGAGTCTCTGTCTTAAACCCACCTGTCTAGACTGGGAACAGGGAATCAGCTTCCTGACCCGTACCATTTCCAGCGCACCTTTATCTACTCCCCTCCTGCTCCCGTCTAAAGCCCAGCTAATGAGTTCCTTCTGTCTCCGCCAGCACCGTTGCCAAGGGACCAAATGACGTCGTCCCAGGAGGAAACTTCAGCCTCTATGCTTTGAAGAGCTGCTGCAACCTGCTGAAACCAGCAACGCTGGACTGCGATTGGATCCCTAATACACAGTGATCTCAGCCGCGGGTCCGGTGCGCTTCTGCGTGCGGATGCTGGATTTCCTGCTCCGGGGGGAATAGATAACTCCGTCATGGACTCAGACTTAATAGGAGGAACAAAGTCAGGATTGAATCCTGAGCTACAACGTCCCCCTTCTCCTCCTCTCCTTAGCCCGCCCTCTCGGCATGGGGAAGTCCTAGGATGAAGTCCCAAGCTGAGGTGTGATCCTAAGCCCCAACGATATTTTCTGACTTTATATTTTCAAGGCATTTCATGAAAAAATATATGTGTATGTGTATACACACATATATGCATACATATGTCTGTGTGTGTGTATATATATACACACATATTTACACACATACACACACTTATAATCATATATATTCATATATATGTACCATATATATGGTAGTTCCCAGCAACTGGGCTAGATAGAGAGATAGAGAGATTGATGTGTTTGTGTGCCTGCGTGAGTGTGAGTGTGTGTGTGTGTGCGTGTGTGTATGTATGTATGTATGGTAATTCCCAACAGCTGGGCTCAGCTGTCCCCTCATATGGTGTTCCAGGTATACCACAGCAATGTGATTTAAACACATCTCAGGCAAAGTCATCCACCCTCACTCAAGGTCATCTGAAATACCTTCAATTTAAATCAACTTGAAGGAGGGCTATTCTGCAATGACCCATTCATTGGTTACCATCCAGAAGTTTCTCATAAATCAAGAGTCCTTCGGATAAGCACTCAGGCCATGCAGAAACCAATACTCAAGTCTGTAAAGGTAGAGACTTGTAAGCAGCCAGCTTCCGGAAACCTGTGCTGTAGAGACTCCCCACTAACTTCAGCATCTTACAAACCTTTTCCAGATATGTTTGAAATTCTCAACTTCGAGATTCTAAGTCTCATCAGCCTCAGAGACTTGTAAGCAGTTGGCCCCCATCTTTTTAAAGCTAATATTATATTTTTTTAAAGTGAATAGCTTTTGGGGGTTTTTTTGGCAATTTTACACATGTGTAAAATGTACTTTGATGTACCTAACCCCCAACTCCCACCGTCCCCCCACCCTCCTCCTCGACACCCCTCAGCTTGTCTCCACCTCACCTTCTTGCCTTCTCTGCTCTGTTTTGTAACTTACTGAGTCTAAGATTGCCTGCTACAGTGTTGCTGGTGCCATTGGCTTGATCTTGTGGGAGTGACCATTTCTACAGTGAGCTCATGAGTGCAGAATCTGTGTCCTGTCTGGAAGACAGCATCTCACAGCTCTTCCCCAGCCCCTGGCTCTCACATTCTTTCTTCCCCATCTCAAGCTCTATTCCCTGTGCCATGAGGAAGTTGATATAAATGTCTGGTCTGGGGCTGAACACTCTGTAGTCACGTATTCTCACGGTTATCAGCCACGAGTCTCTGCATAGCTAAACTGGGGCTTAATCGTGTCTGTTTTCAGCACCTCGGCTAAAGAAGCGGACCCTATACGGGCTGACCTTAGGGAAACATGCAGAAACAGTATGTATGATAGTTCTTAAATGTTCTGCTAGGAGCCAGATTCGGTGCACACTCCTGTATCCCAGCTCTTGAAAGCCAAGACAGGAAGATTATGAGCTCAAAACCAGCACAGGGTACACAGCAAGAGTGTGTCTCCAAACAACAACAACAAAACTCCTACAAGGTAATAGCACTTCATTTGCGCTCTGTGCTGTGAGCCGGAGTAAGTTCTGAGACAAGCAGGTGTCTGTGGCCATCAATGAACTATCCTGTCACAAGAGGAAAACAATAGACTCCCGAGGTGCCTGACATCCAAGTCTCTGTGTCTGGGTGGACTGTACAAATAGGCCTGGTGATGTGCGATTTTGTTCTATTCCTGATGATAAGACTGTAAAACATTAGTCCTCAGTCAGAAAGCCACATGAGGGCCAACTGTGAAGGACACTCGATGCCCACTGAGGCAGGGATGGCTTTCATTGACTCTCCCATCAGTCATCAAGACACCAGCATCACGAATGCTCACCGGGCATCGATGTTCTGGGGGTACCAGCAGAACTCACTTTAGTGAAGTCAGCATCTGTGGTGCAGAGACCCCACTGTCTGAGGAAAACCTGAGCCAAACCTCGGTGGCGACTCAAAGAGACTCGGCAGGAAAGAATGCAATACCTTAGCCGATGTTTTCTGTTTCCCCTTCTGATCATGCACAAGAGCAATTAAAAAAATAATCTACGTATAAGTAGTTGGGATTATTTGTTGTTTTTGCTTTATGTTTGCTGGTGTGGGAAGAGGGGTTGGGTGTCCAAAGGACTTTTTGTCCCCAAAGTTGATCTGTTGATCAAGGTATTTCTTTTTGTTTTTTGTTTTGTTTTGGTTTTCTGGTTTTTTGTTTTTTGTTTTGTGACGGGGTTTCTCTGTGTATCCCTGGCTATCCTGGAACTCACTCTGTAGACCAGGCTAGACTCATAAATCCACCTGCCTCTGCCTCCCAAGTGCTGAGATTAAAGACATGTGCCACCACTGCCTGGCTTCTCTGATACTTTTTAACTCCCTGACTTTTTTTTTTCTAGTATATTTTCTTCCTGAGAATCCCTGAGGGAACCTCTTTGCTGCTTCTAGCGTGCCTGTCTGTCAAATTATTATTATTTTTATCTTGTCTTTGGTCATTATGGTTCTTTGAATGTTTAATTCTTCCCTGAACCTGTCAGCTTGCTTCAAGGAAAGCAATTTTCACTGTAGAAAAGTTTTTCCCTCTTTAGTTTGTAAAAATAGACATTCATAATTGAAACAGTGTTAAACTGCAATAGAAAAAAATCTAACATATATAATGGTTTTATATGAACATAATTAAATATCTCCCCACACACACACTCTGAGTACCCCAGTTCTCTGCCAACAGAGAAGAATTCGCCAGTAATTGACCAGAATTCGTACCTTTCTTCCTGTGTATACAAACACACAGGAGCATGAAAGGGATTGGTGATTACAGCATAGCAAATATTTGCAGGCTACCCCCCACTTCCTCTTTAGAGCTGATGAGATACTTTGAAAGTCCCCTTTTGTCTATAGCTCTAGCTTTAATTTTCCCTTTTCCTTATGCCTGAATGCACACACACACACACACACACACCAACACATACACATACATGCACACGCACATGCGTATCTATACATAATGCCAAAGAGGGGAAGAAGTTAGACATTCCCTAGAGTTCGGATCTTCACTATTTCCCAAAGGTCTGTGTGTTGAAGGCTTGGTCCGCAGCCTGTGTTACTGCTGGAAAGGAGTAGACGTTTTAAGAGGCAGTGCCCACTGGAAACCAGTTAGGTCACTGGTGGTGTGCGTCTGAGGATCCTGGGATCCCAGACTCTCCTCTTCCTGTTTCTCTACATTCCAGTCACCAGGAAGAGGGGCAGGACACGTCCACTGCCTACTCCTAGCTACAGACTCAAGGCTGCAAATCCAGGCAACTGTGCGCAGGAAGTCTAAAACTGAGCCAGAAGAAACCTCTTTCTTGAAGCTGATTTTGTTCGGTAGTTTGCCACAGACACATCTTGTTTTCTCTCTGCTTGCCTCCTTTCCGGACTACTGGGGACATAACCAAGTTCAATCACCCGATAAAGCAGCCACTGTGTCACACTGTGCAGCCCTACCTGACCTGGAACTCACTACATAGACCAGGCTGGACTCAGATTCAAAGATCTGACAGTCTCTGCCTGCCATGTGCTAGGATTAACAGTGTGGTCACAGTCACCGTGCCTCAAGCACTAGGCCCATTGATATATATATACACACACACATATACACACACATACACACACATATACATACATATACACATGCATATACATGCATACATAAAATTGTGTGTGTGCTCGTGCATATATGTGTGTGTGCATGAGTGCACGTGTGTACGTGTGTGCGCGCATGTGGGGGGTGGGTATGCATGCATGTGTGCACATGTATATGTGCATGAGCATATGTGTGTGTGCATTTATGTCTGTGTGCATGTGTGTATGTGCACATGTGTGCACATGTGTGTACGTGCATGCGTATGTGTTGTTTGAGAATTTGGTTCAATACATTTTGATTATGTTTATCTTTCTTTCCCCAACTTTTCCCAGATCCACTCCCCTTCCATCCCACACAAAGTTGTGGAGTTTTTTTAAACCCACCAAGACTAACTTGTACTACCTCAATATTCTTAAACGTGTGGCCTTCCACCGGGGCAAAGCCAGCTTAGCAAGGGCTATACTCTCCCTCTCCCATACGTTAGTGCATCTCTCAACCTCACTGGAGACATTCCTTGTGCACTGGACTGTGGTTAATGCACTAATCAAGGTGCAGACAGTAAGTGTATGTGGAATGCTCAGTCATCAATGGGAAATTTATATCACACACCTTTTCCAAGGCTCGGGGAACATCTTGGAGAAAAAGCAGTGCAGGCTGTTGAGAGACCAGGAAAGGCTATTGGCAAAGGCACAGCCTTGATAGCAATGAATCCCAGAAGTAACGGGCTCAGGAGGAGGAGGCGTAATGAAAATTTATTAGGTGAATGCATAATATGTTCATAGAATTCATTTTAAAATGTATTTTTAAAGGCCCTTAGGTTTCCTAGATTTGTCTTTATATTGGTTTATTTTCCACTAATCTGAAAGCTCCTTTTCATACACGGCATTATGGCTCCAAATGTGAGTGTTTTCCTAATTTTATAAATAAACCTTCTAGCCCTGGGGATATCTTAGCATCTCAGCCAAGAATAGACGAGTCATGAAATGCAGATTAATTTTCTTTGTTCCTTGCCCCCGTTCCACACACCTGAGTGACAGGTCTCTAACTATGAAGAATGCCTTCATTTTGCAAACATTCCCGGCTAATTGCTTTTATATTTCTGTAGTGTAATTAGGCTGCTAGGGCACACTAAGTAGCAATGATGTGTCTTGCCCAGTGGGGCTGACTTCCAAGTCCCCGGTGATTCTATGGGCATAAGTGTGAAGAAGGAATTGAAGTCAACAAAGACACAGCTCACCAGGAAAGATGTAATGCCCGCTGGGCGGGGCCTGGGGACCGAGGAGGAATAACCCAGATCTAGTGAGCCGTGTGGCCTGATGAACCAGGGGGTGAGAAAGGTCACGTTTTATGTTTTGGGTTTTTTGTTTTTTAAAGATTTACTTAGTTTTATTGTACGTGTTGTACGAGTATTTTCCTGCAGGTGTGTGTGTGTGTGGCCCACATGCGTGTCTGTTGCCCACAGCAGCCAGAAGGCACTGGATCTCCTGTAACTGTAGTTATAGGCAATTGTGAGCCACCATGTGGGTGCTGAGAACCAAACTCAGGAAGAACAGCAAGTGCCTTTAACCACTGAGCCATCTCCACCTCTGAAAAGGCCACATTTTAGAGTCTGTTACCATGATGGTTTGTATAGGCTTGGCTCAGGGAGTGGCACTATTTGGAGGTGTGGCCTTGTTGGAGTAGGTGTGTCACTGTGGGTGTGGACTTTAAGACCCTCACCCTAGCTGCTGGAAGTCAATTTCTACGAGCAGCCTTCAGATGAAGATGTAGAACTCTCAGCTCTGCCTGCACCACGCCTGTCTGGATGCTGCCATGTTCCTGCCTTGATGATAATGGACTGAACCTCTGAACCTGTAAGCCAGCCCCAATTACATGTTGTCCTTATAAGAGTTGTCTTGGTCATGGTGTCTGTTCACAGCAGTAAAACTCTAACTAAGACAGTTACTAAATTTGTTTTAATTTGAAGCAAATGAACACGTTTACATTCCATTTCCTACTCTAAAGACCATACAAGATTCTGATGACTATTATATTCTCCTTTATGTCACACCAGCTGTGTGGTGACATGCATTCTGCTGAGAGACCTTCCAACCCTGCTTATTAAACCCTATACTGGGTTTCCATTCCAAGAAGCTCCGGAAACTAAATCAATTCACATCAAGTCAACCCCTTCTCAGCTATTACACGTTTTGTAAACATGGAAAACAGTACTTGCACTGACTGGTTTTAAGTCAACTGGACACAAATTGCAGTGATCTGAGAGGAGGGGACTTCAGTTGAGAAGAGGCTGCCATAAAATCCAGCTGTGGCCAAGATGATGTGACATTTTCTTCATTAACGATCCAGGGGGTAGGGCCACCAACTGTGGGTGGCTCCATCCCCTGGGCTGGTAGTCCTGGGTTCTATAAGAAAGGCTGAGCAAGCCAGGGGAAGCAAGCTGTAAGCATCGGTTTCTATGGCCTCTGCATCAGCTCCTGCCTCCGGGTTCCTGCCCTGTTTGAGTTCCTGTCCAAACTGCCTTTGATAATGAACTGTGATCTGTCAATATAAGCTGGGATGATGGGTGTGTGACCTTCACAGCCAGCATAGCGACAGCAGGAGACAAGAAGGCAGTAGCTGGTGTTGGTTCAAACTTGGGGACCCTCTTTCCTTACCTGTTTCCTTCACAGAGATTTAAAAGGTTCCTGGGTTCAGGAAGCAAAACCGGAAAGTCCGTACCCTGATCGCTTTCGGTTCTAGTCAACAGGACACAAACTGAAACACCAGGGAAGAGGGAGTCTCTGCTGAGGATATGCTCCCATCAGATTGGCCTGGGGCATTTTCCTGATTAGTGATTGACGTTAGTGTCTGTTGTGGGTAGTCCTGGCTTGTATTTTGATGCTAATTCCACTCCTCACAGAGGGGCTGAAGATAAGGAGTTGACTTGTGAACCTTCTCCCCACCTTAACTTTTCAAATAAAGGCTTGAACCAATGACTGGGCAGGAGGAAGGGGGAGGAGCTGAAAGTTTGGGGGCGGAGCATAGGGGGAGGAGCTACGAAGGATCGACGGGTAAGGGGGAGGAGCTACGGAGTATGGACTGAGAGGCTGCCGAGAGAGAAGCTCGTGGCTTGGAGAAACTGCAAGTTATATGGGATAATATAGATGGGAATAGAGTAGTGTAGTGGGAGATCTGCCCGATCTAGGCTTGTAGCATATATTGCTACTGATTGAGTTGAGATTTCTTTTACCGGGAAATTGGGTTGGAAACAAAGTAGCAACACCTGTCATCTGCGGGCAACGCCATCCTTGAGCCGTGGGCCCGGGGTGCATAAGAAAGCCGACTGAGCAAGTCTTCGGGCACGGACCAGCAAACAGCACTCCTTCATGGTCTCTGCATCAGCTCCTGCACCCAGGCTCTGCGTCCAGACTCCTACCTTGAGCTCCTCGCCCTGGCTTCCCTCTGTGATGGACTGTGAGCTGTAAGCTGTAAATCCCTCCTCCCCACCCTTCTTTTGGTCAGTGTTTTATCACAGGAACTGAAAGCAAATCAAGATAACCAGTGATGAAGAGCCTCCAAAAGGAGCATGACAGAATGTCACGAGGTCCCTCCAGGGTGGAGGGGATGTGGAAACTTGTCTCCCACCTAATGACACTATATAATAAACTTTGAGGAAAAAAAATCCTTTGGCTTTTGACTTCATATGGCTATGGTTCAAGAATATTAGTGGTCATGGGAGAGAAATGTGAAAAGCAGGTGTTTGAACGTACCATAGAAAAGGCAGTGTGTGCACACTGAGCTCTGCTCCCTGACAGATTGTGCCTCCCTCCCGCACGCAGCCTGTGAGTCAGTGTGCCACCAGCTAAAAATTGTGATATTCAGTTATCATAAAAAAAATGATTCCTACTTATCTGGAAAATGGGCTGGTTCTATAACCTGTGTGTCTCATTGGAAGTATCCAGTCAAACACAACCTATGAGCCTGTAACCCCATTGAAAGGCTGAGGCAGGAGGATCACGAGGTGGAAGCTAGCCTGGGCTACACAGTGAGACTCCACACTAAGAGAAGGGAGACAGAGACAGAAAGAGTGAGAGAGAAAGGAGGAGAGAGGGGATGAGAGAGAGAGAGAGAGAGAGAGAGAGAGACCCTATGCCCACCTGACAAAAGTATCTCAAACGGGAAAGAGATACTTGCTTTCCTTCCATCCTATTCATCAAGTCTGCAGGTCTGCCTTGGAAGCAGACTGTCCAGAAGGCGCGGGTTTCCATGGTTACCTAACCAAACAGAAGAAAACAATTTGTTCCTTCGAACCCAGGAGGGATCCTTTGTCACAGTGTGACTTGACTACTGTTTCCATGGCAACAGACTATGGAGTCCTCCAAGTAGAGTGGCGAGTTCAGGGAGGCTGCAGCTGGATGCTCAGGGATTTGTTTACTCAAACGCTGTTGCTGGAGTGAGTATTCACAAAGAATCCAATCAGAGTCCTATTAAAACCAGCAGGAGCGGAGGTCGCGCTGTCCTTTTCTGACCCTCTAGACAACATGAAGATGAAATTAATCTTCTTCTCATGTCCTTAAATTTTCAAGTGTTTTTTCCTGAATGTATGTCTGGGCACCATGTGCATACAAGTACCCACAGATGTCAGAAGAAGGCATCGGGTCCCCTGGGACTATAGTTACAGATGGTTGCTAGGAAGTGAATCCAGGTCTTTTGGAAGAGTAGCCAGTGCTCTGAACTGCTGACTATCTCTCCAGCTCTAAATTGTTTTTTTAGACAGGGTCTTATCTTGTAGCCCTGGCTGGACTGGAACTCACTGTGATCTACCTGCCTCTGCCTCCTGAATGCCAGGAGCCAGGAACCAGCTGGAAATAAATCTCTCTCCCTCTCCCTCCCCCTCTCAATTTCCAATCTCTCCCTCTCAATCTCTCTGTGTGTGTGGGGGGGGGGGTGTGTATGTTTGAGATCTGCCTACCTCTACCTCCCAAGTATTGAAATTAAAGGCCTGTGCCTTTACTGCCTAACTGGAAGTGAATTTCTTTTCTTTTTTTAGAGATGTATTTATTTTGCCCAGGGGGTCCCCCACCCACTCAGAGAAGGGGAATTGGGGATGAAGGAAGGATTGCAGAGGCTATGACAGGGAAGGGGGCAGAGAGTGAGATGTAAAGTGAATAATTAAAAAAAATAAATTTAATTTACAAAAGGTATTCGTTTATTTTATGTATATGAGTACACTGTAGCTGTTTTCAGACACACCTGAAGAGGGCATCAGATCTCATTATAGATGGTTGCGAGCCACCATGTGGTTGCTGGGAATTGAACTCAGGACCTCTAGGAAGAGCAGTCAGTGCTCTTAACCACTGAGCCATCTCACCATCCCTGGAAGTTAATTTCTTAAATACCTTCTTCTTACCAACAATACAGGTATATGCCAGAGGGCCACTTACCTTGTGTTATGGGTTTATACAAATGTTTCTGTTGGGATCGGTGGGCGGCAATGGCAGCTCCAGAAAGACCACACCAGGCCAAACAGTTCCACATGAGGTTTATTGAGAGGGGAAAGGGGAAAGGTGGCAGCAGAAAGAGAAGAGGGGAAGGGGAGGTGTTCCTCTTATATATACACACAGATGGTGACGTGTATAGGTAAAGGTGAGCCCAGTGGATTCTGGGAATATGGTGGCTGTTGCCTTGGCAATAGGTGTACAGGTCACACTGTCGCCTATGTGATGTCACAGGTTTCAGAGGTCCTGGTACCAACAGTTTCTGCTCAGAGTGTAGTGTAGATGCCCCCCAGACACCACAGCCCACTGCTGCCTCACAGAAACCTAGCCCAAGCGGGTCCGTGAGGACCAGGCTCTGCAGTGACTTCCTAAACCCCTTGTGCTGTGCTCCTACAGCCACACTGGAAGAGAAACTCAGCTGTTTTCATAACAACTCTGTAAGCCAGCACAGAACATGTCCTCATCAGCAAGTGCTGGATGGCTACATCCCCAATAGGGAGTCTAGAGATGATGACTTTGGTTCCAGACTGGTGGATGTCTCTAGCTTTGTCATAGAAAATGTTCCGCTCTGCTCAGACAATTGCCTGGTAATTCTCCACCGTGTGGACTCTGACTTAAGCATTATCTTTCTCTGCTTTCAGCACCAGCTCAACATTTAAGACGGCAATCTTGGGGTTCTTAGACTTTTGGGGCTGCGTTTCAAACTTAGCCTAGAGGAAGTATTCTTGAACACTGACACCAGACACCAGCTGATGTCCTCTAGGGCTCCACCCTATACCTTCTTGATGCAAATCGTTTTAAGCTTCAGCGACCCTGTTAAGCATCATCATAGATAGCATCAACCATCTTGGGGAGGAGGGCCTTCTGCTGGGAGGTCAGCGTGAAGCTGAGAGCTGTCACTGCAGACTTCTCTAGCATCTTCCTCTGATCTGAGTGATCCTAATCCTCACACTCAGCAGGACGGGTCCTGGTTCACACAGACCCCACCACTCTGACGGCAGTAGCAGCAGGGTGTGCGGTGTGCAGTCAAGTCCTTGATAACTTGTATCTATTTATCCAGCCAAGAGAGGGCTAGCAATTTCATCATCAAATGGCAGATACAGAACAGTGTGTCCCACCCCCGAGGCTTACCACACGTGCTGCGTGAGCAGCTGGTCCACCGTGGCAGCCACCATGCATACTACTCCCAAGCCTGCTGGATCCTGTAAGGATACATCCTGGACTTTTTCCTAATTAAAGATAACTTTCATTATCCTTCAATAGTGAAAATGACCTTTTTCATGATTTTGAACATAGCGTATGTCTTTTTAATGCTTTGTTTACAACTCGTCTATTTGTTTTATTTCAACAACATGAACACAAAACGCAGCAGCAAACGGCCCCTGCACACGTCACCGTGTCAGTGGATCACTAGAGTTCATGCTGCGGCCCACTGCAAGTGTGAAGACTGGAGACAGGAACTGAATCTCTGGGTCACGTGAGGAGGTAACCAGCTGATGCTCCCCAGCAATGGCCTCACCACCTCATCTCCAACTGGCTGGTTCAACAAGGAGAAGAACAAAGCAGTTAATCACCCAGGATCCCCAGTTCGTTCCCCTGGTCAGGTGACCCCTGAAACTCATGATGTCCACAGCCTCATGTTTGCCTCTCCTCTGCCTTTCTGAATATCTGGACTCAGGGATGACGTCTTCTCAGTCCATGGGCTCTGTAATATCTGACGGTATCGACTCCCCACTCTCTCCAGTCTATGAAATACACATGCAGATTCCTGTCTCTAGATGTCTAGAGGACCCGCCTGCACCCTCCGGTCTCTGTTGGTTTCACGTGGATGAGTACATGTCTTGGAGACGTTGTGGAAATGGAGCTACTGAAATGCAGGACACAATCACTCGCTGTTTTAAAAGACAATGCCCTCCATGACGATTCAGCTGAGTACCATCCCCACCAACAATGCGGTCTTTGATTGAGCTCTAAGATTTTACCAATACAGAAGACAAAAGCATGGCGGTGTGGCTGTAATTTACGTTTCTCTAGTTAAGTGAGGTTATGCATCTCTCTCTTTGTATGCACACCTGAGCCATCTGTATAGCTCATCTTCTAGAACATTCAGTTCTAACCCTCATCCATACCTCTGTTAGATAGAGAGCACATAATAAAGTTCCATATGCGCCGGGCGGTGGTGGCGCACGCCTTTAATTCCAGCACTTGGGAGGCAGAGACAGGAGGATTTCTGAGTTCGAGGCTAGCCTGGTCTACAAAGTGAGTTCCAGGACAACCAAGGCTACACAGAGAAACCCTGTCTCGAAAAACCAAAATAATAATAATAATAATAATAAAGTTCCATATGTTAGAGTTTGTAGGCTTTTCAGTTCTATTTCACTCATCTATCTATTCTAATTAGCATCCAATGCTTATCTATCAGCCAGTCTATCTACTTGTCTGTCTTCTTTCTCATTATCTACCATCTGTCTGTCTGTCTGTCTGTCTGTCATCTCTCTGTCTTACAGAATTAGCCTTAAAGATTAAGTGTATTCAGAAAGTTAGGTTCACAGACACATCCATTCAGTAAACTTCAGGGATCAGTAGCAATGACTCTTCATCTTCTATAATCACAGACAAGGTAGGGTTGATGGACCTTAAATCTTGATATTCCACAGAGTGAAGAACTAGTAATTCACCCCTGACTTATTTCCCAAGCGGCCTCTGTGAATACTCACTCCCTTCCCCCGGGCTCCAGCTTCCCATTTCCTGCTGGCTGAACTTTGCTCACACCTGCGGCCAACCTTGCTAACCCCTCCCACCTTGTTTCTTTCACACTTCAAGGGCTCCGCACCTGAGAAACAACAGAAGGAAAGGGGCTGGGGGGTTGGGAGGAAAAGCCTTGTTTCCAGGGCGTTTGGGAACCAAAGCCAACTGTAGCATCCTCCCGTTGCTAGGATACAGATAGACTCTGTATAGAGTCCCTGCCTGGAAACACGGAGAGGGAGACTAGTTTGCACCAGTTGCCATGGAGAGAAGGGAAGTTCTCTCCACGCCCATTGGTTCCGAGCTGTCATGAGGCCAGAGCGGCTGCAAGGCTAAAAGCACCTCATGGAATCACCCCGCTTTAACTTCATCCTCAGTAGTATGTGTCGGGTCTGAGGGTCTTGCATGCCACACAGATTGGTGAGGAGGAATGAGGGTGCTGTTTCTATACCATCCTCAAGTTTACTGCACTTAGAAGTACTAGACTTAGGGCGGTTAGCTCCTGCTAGCCCAGTGTTTGCGGAAATGTGGAAATGCTATCCCCAAGCCATTTGCTGAGTCAGCAGCTTTGCCGACCAAGGAAGAACAGACGGGGCATCTGTAAATTTTTAAATAGTGACTTTATTTATAGTTATGTGGGAGCAAATACTCTCATTATGAAATTGCTCTTGCATCATTATATTGAGTCTGGTGGTGCTCCCTGTGAGCTTGATGGAAGTGTTCGTTCTTCATTTCATGTACTAGGGGTAGAAAGGTTACTGGGAGTCGGCTGGCTAGGGTTCGCACCCCAGTCCCACTGTCTGTCATCTAAGTAGCCTCCAAGCCTAATCATCTGCCACAGGCAGACGCTGAGAACCATGGTAAAACACGACTCGTGGCTGACAGACGTTTGGTGGTGTTCCCAAAGGTCAGGTTGAAGCTGTAGTAAGGAAAAAGCAGGCGCATCCAGCTCTGGGGCTACCGGAAACAACCAGCCTGCAGTGCTCAGCGGCGAAGCCCACAGCTGACCACAAGGGGGCAGACTGTCCCCAGTGAGGGCCATGCCATCTAACCTCACCCGGGAGCACCCCTGTATCCTGGTCTTAGGCCTGACTGACATCTGACACCCCAAACAGCAAACTAATAATACTCCAATCAATATCGGGCCCCAAATCAAGTTGATGCCCCAAATCCTGTAAACACCATTCTTTTGGTTGGCTCAGATCCAAGGCAGTGGAACCCAACTACCAACCTTCCCATTCAACTCTGGTCCCGTTCCAACGCCAGTGACTAACTGCATGAATCCCGTTTTCCAGTGGACAAAGGGATCCAGAAGCTCTGTTGTTGCCTGCCACTCTCTGGGATCCCTGGAACCCTCCTAGTACGTTTCCTTATAGAGAGGGGAAATATCAAATGCGTTCCAGTTCCTACCAGTCTCCTCATCCCGGAGCTGCCTTCCCCATTTCTTTCTCTGCAAGGACAAATACTTAAACACGAGGGACTTTAAACAACATCCTAGCTTTCCACAGTCTTATAGAGCCATGAGTTACTTTCTAGTCAGATAGTAGCCTTATCTGTTTCAATGCCGCCCCCCCCTTTCCCCTGAAAGAAGAAATTGTTACAAGGTAGTAGATAAGCTTGTCTAAAATGACTCAGCAAATTAGTTCAGAATGGAGGCTCAGACTTTTTTTTTTGTCTCTTGGGTATTTCAGTCTCCTGTTTGACACGGCACAATTCTTTACCCTAGCCGCCAGAAAACCAGGGGTAGGGAAAGAAAAATGTCAGTGGCAGCTTGTGCTATGTGACATTGTGTGCCGGACACCACTGTCCAAGGAGCATCGTGTCTGCAGCAGAAGGAACACTCAAACCATAGAACAAAGCCCCTAAGTGATCCAGCTTGGAGCCTCTTGGAAAAAACCCTCAGATCACAGCCCTCACCTGGGAAATGAGACACTCTGGACACCCTGAGGGCTTCTCTCCTACACGTGACCATCAAGTAAGGCAGTCAGCTCTTACCCTACCCAGCAAGCCCACAGCCTCTAAATGAGCTGCCCCAGGGAAGCCGCCGTGCAGCTGCACAGAGAGAGGTTTCTCCCTGGATCTTCTCAGTTTGTGTTCCTACCATATACAGGCATTAAACTTCATTGTATGGGAATGGGATGATGTCCGGATACCCCAGAGCTAAGTTTTGGTGAGTAGTCAAAGGAGTGAGCTGTGTGCAGAAGTGTTGACCAACTGTGAACCCTTAAATGATATAATGCAGCAGAAAAACTCTTGTCTCCCAAACCCTGCAGCCACCCCAACATGGTTGCACACTGAGGCACTCACAAAGTCATATAAGAACACAGTAACACAATGATGCTCGATGTACAGTGATTGATGATGACGTCAAACAACAGCAGTTTTTGGAATGTTCTCTCTCTACCCATGAAAGAGAATACTTCACTGTAAAAAAAAAAGAGGGGGGTAGGGGCCAGAGAGGGGGCTCAGCTGTTAAGAGCACATGCTGTTCTTCCAGAAGACATGAGTTCGCCGGGCGGTGGTGGCGCACGCCTTTAATCCCAGCACTTGGGAGGCAGAGGCAGGCGGATTTCTGAGTTCGAGGCCAGCCTGGTCTACAGAGTGAGTTCCAGGACAGCCAGGGCTACACAGAGAAACCCTGCCTCGAAAAACCAAAAAAAAAAAAAAAAAAAAGACATGAGTTCAAGTCCTAGTACTTATACTGGGTAGCTTAAAATTGTGGCTGCCTAAACTTATGTCACATGCCCACGATTAAAAATAAGATCAAATAACAATAAAGGGTTCTGTGTCCCAGCTGACAGCAGCCAGCCCCTCCATATCTGGTCGACTGTGTCAAGAGGACACTGTGGGGTCTGTGCGAGTTTTCTATATGATGCACAGGAACAACTTAGTATTACATTTTTCTGAATATGTCTGTGTCACCGGGACTGTTCCTGTACTGGGCATAAAAGTGAGTCACTGAGTAGATGCCTTGTGGTTTAAACATCAGACCATACCATCTGGTAGAAAAGACTCAGTCTTAATAGAGTCAGCCAGAAGAAATGTTTTCATTACTGACAGATGCCAAACCTCCCTACCTCTTGCTCTTAACCCTTTACGTGCACAGACAAGTTTCTCCTTGGTTTCCCGGCTCCTGTCTAAGTTTCTCTGAAGAAAGAGCCACTTCTCAGATCAAATCCAATGACCTTACCTGACATACAAAAGCCCTGTGGTTCAAACTAACACATTTAACATCTTGGTGTAGTGGTAAAACAAAGTTTACTGTAACATCACCATGACGGACTGCTGATATAGACAATATTGAATGCCAGAGGATGTGATGTGAGCCAGCCATACGAGACAAGTGTCTCCCTTCAGAGGCACATGTGTGTGCACTCGTGTGTGTGTGTGTGCGCGCGTGTGTGCATGTGTGTACAGGTGTACATGAACTGCAGACACTGGTTAGAAAACAGGACTTTCTGGCAATAATTCCAAGGTACAAATGCTGTTTGGGTGTGCAGTCTATTTACCCCTTATTCCATAATCTTGGCCCAAAGGATTTACCAGATAACAGCAGCACTATCAAGATGTTGTGTTCAGCTCTTCCCCAGAGAGTTCAGCATGGCCTGAACAGGAAATCCTCGGCCTCCCTTCCTCCCTCCATCCCTCCCTCCCTCCCTCCCTCCTTTCCAGCCTCCGTCACCAGGAGGAAGTCGCGGCGCCCATTCAGTTCTATCATGACAGACACCAGATTGCCCATCCGAACTCAGACTGGAAGAAGAGAGGGTGCACAGCCGACGCATCAGTCTCCCTGGGGGTCCTCCCGAGGTGTGCGCTCAGACGCGTTCACAGCCCTCTGTGTGAGTGAGCACAGGCTGAGCTGACTTCAAGGTTTCCCTTCTCACTGCTGCCCACTGATAGTCTCTGCGCCTTAAAAACGACCTTCGGTAACACAGAAAAATTAAGATGTCTTTTTCCTGCTGGGCAGTGGTGGCGCATGCCTTTAATCCCAGCACTTTGGAGGCAGAGGCAGGTGGATTTCTGAGTTTGAGGCCAGCCTGGTCTACAGAGTGAGTTTCAGGACAGCCAGGGCTACACAGAGAAACCCTGTCTTGAAAAGCAAACAAACAAACAAACAAAAAAGATGTCCTGTTCCCTATTACATCTCTGCATGGAAGACTCCACACCTTTCCTCTGTATGTATTTATCTCCGTGAATAGGTTACACACAGTCATTTAGCTGTATCTGAGAGAGCTTCTCTTTTCATGCCCGTTCATTTCCTAGATAACTTGTACATGCTCCTCATTGTCTTCAGTCTCGAGTTCAGCTAACGCAGTGTTCAGTCCAGGACAATGTGTTCTTTAAAGCTGTTACCCTCCTTAACTGACTTTCATCTAAAGCAGTATTATGTATCACCTTATTTTTATACATGTTAATTAAAATATAATTACATCACTTCCATGTCCTCCCTTTGGCCCCTTTCAAGTCTCCTCCCCACAACTCATTCCCTGACCACCCGCCCCATTCTCAAAGCAATAGCCTCCTCTTCCCCCTGATTATTATTAATACACACATGGGGCACACATATTTATGTTATGCACATACACACACTATATATGCATATGTACGCATATATATGTATTTATGAGTATACACAAATAGATAAATGCAATCTGTGATCCTTTATCATACAACAGTCGACCTTGAAGGAGACTATGCCGTTAGTCTAGCTGAAGGCCCGCCCTTGGCACTTATTTGGCTCCTTGCCTCTTTAGACTCTGTCATCAAGCTTATTCCCTGATTATCTTATTATCTGCAAACTGAAACATATACCTAAAGGATTAAATTATAATATTTATTCACTAGAGTACATCTGGGAAAAAATGTATTATACTTAATATCATAACTACATCAGAAGACACTGAATAGTTAGATGTTCGCATTAGTCAGGCTAAAACTGCCAACTGAATTAGGAGGGGTGGCAATAACTTCAAATTGACAAATTATTTTCCAGACACCAAATGTTTGGGCCAATACCCTGACTCAAAATCTACAGCATAAATAATAACACAAAGCAGACCAGTAAGTATGGGCCCAACAGCCAAGGGCAGGACAGTACACAGGGAATAAGGCAAGACATGCCTAGTCTCATAGTCAGACAGAATCCACAGCATCCAGGGACCTCGACATTCTATATCCACGTGATAAAACCCGGAGTCAGAGCTAGTAAAGTTAGCCCTGGGCATTGTGTAGTCTTTTGTAGTCTCTATCCTGCAAAGCTCCTCACCGGAGATGATCCAGGATTCTGACTTATAATACTCACAATGTATATGAGTAATTATAATGTGGTAATACCGGGCTTACACATGCAAATCCTTCAGAAACCAGAACTTACTTGATCCTCCCCAGAGGAGCCTGATCTAGGTACCTATGTGAGTTGCAGTTGTACTGTGGAAGTTGCCAGCCCAACCAAAGAGCAACCAAGCGCTTTGGTCCCATCTTCCCATCCATCTATCCAATCTTCTCTCACCCTGGGGCATAGGACTCTGTGACAAGGACTCCAGGCAGGTGACGCTGAGACATCAAATGAAACCCTTTTGAGTATTCACACCATTGGGCCACTAGAGTATGATCCAGCGATCTTGTCAGTCATGACAGTTCACACTAGATTGCTTCTTCAGAATGAAAAGGGCACAGAGAAGACATGATGCTGTCAGTCCCCTAAAATCTTTCCCCTGTCCCTACCAAGTAAAGAGGAGACTCTAGAAGCCTCCCGGACCCCATGAGGGTAAACATGGAGTGGTAGAGCTCTTCTGAGTGCTGAACGGAAGGGACGTCATGGTATACCTGGTAGACACATAGCCCTTAAGTACACAGTAGTCCACAGCTTCTGTGTAAAAGATCTAGCCAGGCCCGGGGATGTAGCTCAGTGACTTAGTGTTTGCCTAGAATGTGCAATAACCTGAGATCCAATGAGGTCTGACAGCCCTCATTAGCAGACTGACTGGGGAAAATGGGGAGCTACTGGAACATTTCCTTACAGTTCACCTTTCACTCACCTGTTCCCTACCCAGCAGCCCCATTGTTTCTCCAGCATCCTTTCCTTTCCACCCTACACCTAAGCCTTCAAAAAAGAAGATCAGCGAAGAGGGACAAACAGGAAAGGGGGTAAGACGAGAGGCCAGGTCAAAGAAAACTACCGAAGTAAATTAAATGAAAATGTCTTTAGGAAACCCAACAGTGGATACACTGAGCATACGCCAATTTTAAAAAGAAGAAGAAGAAAACAAATTAAGGATGTTTATTTAGCTCAGAGTTGAGGCATCTTCAAGGGCATCATGTCTACAGCTTTCCTTCTGTCTTGGCATGCTCCAGTTTGGGATCATCGAGGGCATGATTCCCTGGAGGACTCCATCCTGGTGAGTGCCTTTCTCCTTCCCAGATGGGTCACGTGACGGTGGGCGGATTTGACTGAACAAATGAGCTCATAGCCAGGGAGGGGCAGAGGAAGCAGGTGGGCCCCGGCTCAGGCTTTGAGGACAGCGCAGCGGTGAAAGCTACCAAGAGGCTCCAGGAAGGCATCTCAGCCTTCTCAGCTGACCTATGAACCTCCCAGCAGGACCTACTGTGCCCCACAGGGCGTCAAGACTCCCACAGACACACCCAATCCTTTGCACAACATGGCCCTCGCTCTCTAGACCATTAACTTAAGGGTGTCTGACTCCAAGTAGGCTGAGCCTATCTCGGGACTCTGTGGACTCTCAGCGACTAATTTCTTAGTGATCTTGTTTTTAAAGTTCCAAGGCCTCTCCTTCCCGTTCCACAAGATTCCAGGGTTGGGTCCTTGCCCCTGTGATTCCTCTACATTCCTGATTCACCCCAAGTAAACTGTTCTTGGGATGAAATCAACACAGCTCGCTCTAAGAATACTAATCCTCACGGATTTAGGTCAGTGTCTACTTATTTAACAAATAGTGTCCAGGGACCTGCTATGGGTAGCACATCACCCAAGGACCAGACATATTCCTCATGGGGCCAACTCTCAGCAAACTTACAGGTTAGCTTGAAGTGTTCCTGGAAGCGGGTGTCTGAGTTAGGTTTTATTGCTACAAAAAAATACCAGGACCAAGGCAACTCTTATAAAGGCAAACATTTAACTAGGGCTGGTTTCAGAGATTTCTGAGGTTCGGTCCCTTGTCATCATGGTGGGAAGCATGGCAGTGTGCAGGCAGACTTGGTGGTGGAGGAGCCGAGAGTTCTACATCTTGATCTGAAGGAAGACAGGAGGAGACGGTCATCCTCAGGCAGCCACCAGGAGGCGCTTTTCCATACTGGGCGGAGCTTGAACTTAGAAGCCCTCAAAGCCCGCCTACACAGTGACACACTTCCTCCAACAAGGCCACACCTCCTAATAATGCCACTTCCCATGGGCCAAGCATATTCAAACCACCACAGAGGAGCCAAATGTGAGCAGACTTGTGAGTAGCCACAAGCTGCCCTAAGTGTGTGTAGCACCATTGGTCCCTCGCAAATGAGAGAGGGGAAAATCCACTGCTCTTTTCATGTAAGGATCTACTAGTCCAGAAGTCCAACCTGGAGCTCACTCATTTTCCCTCAGTTCCATCCATTATCCCTGAGCCCCATTCATTATCCCTCAACTCCACCAATTTTCCCTCAGAATAAGATGTCCAACATGAGCTTACACCTTGCCTCTAGGGACCCCAGAAATGACAAAGTGGACAGGAGTTTTCTTTTATTTTTTTGGGGGGGGAGTTTCAAGACAGGGTTTCTCTGTGTAGCCCTGGCTGTCCTGGAACTCACTCTGTAGACCAGGCTGGCCTCGAACTCAGAGATCCGCCTGCCTCTGCCTCCCAAGTGCTGGAATTAAAGGTGTGCGCCACCACCGCCTGGCATCGGACAGGAGTTTTCACCTTGAGACTTTAACCATCATGGAGCCAATAACTATTCCTCGAAATGGAAGTGTGCCAGTAACCTGATAGCTGTGCAAAGCAACCAGCAAAGGCAACTGTGTTAGCAGGGCTCTCTAGAGGGACAGTGTGTGTGTGTGTGTGTGTGTGTGTGTGTGTGTGTGTGTGTTAAAGGCTGTGTGTGGTCCAGCTAGTCCAGCAATGACTGTCTACAGAAGCTTCTGGAAGGCCAGGTTTTTTCAGGCCCAGAGTCTACGGTACAGTTGGTTCATCAGGGCAGGGAGCAGGAGGTGGGAGCCTGAGGCAGGTGATCATATCCACAGTCCAAGAGCAGAGGAGACTGCTGAGTTCAGCTTGTCCTCCCCTTCTTATTCAGCCCAGAAGCCCAGGTCACAGGAGGTCTTTCCCATGTAACTTAGGGTGATTGTCCACCTCAGTTGACCTAATCACACATATGCCCAGAGGTTTGTCTCCCAAGGGATCCTGTCAAGTTGACAATCGGTATTCATTATCACAGAAACGATGAGAATAAAATCTGTTAAGTGAGAATGTACCACAGTTGCACAAGCTGATCCTTTGAAGAACAGTCCTACCGTTCCAGCTGCTCTCTCTCTCTCTCTCTCTCTCTCTCTCTCTCTCTCTCTCTCGCTCGCTCTCTCTCTCTCTCTCTCTCTCTCTCGCCCTCTCTCTCTCTCTCTCGCTCTCTCTCTCTCTCTCTCTCTCTCTCTCTCTCTCTCTCTCTCTCACACACACACACACACACACACTTTAACCTCAGAACATTCTCTGGTGAAATTCCCCATAGCATCTAATGACTAGGACTTATCTGACCAAGGAAAGCCATCAATATTTCTTGCAATGACAACAGTCTGATCTCCGACACCCTGCTTCACCCCAGCCTGACCTGTTTTCCCTCTCCACATCAGAGAATCCTGTGCAAATAAGTAACCAGAGGCTAACACCTTGAGATGTTTTACAGGGTCTCACAGTGTCCATGACAGAAGCAAAATGCATCAGTAAACACAATCTCTCTATGCTTTTCACCGTGTCTAATCGGGACAGCAAACAACACATGCCAGGGCCTGGAAAAGCCTGTGGAAAGCAAGATTGTGTCCTGGGCAATGAATGGTTGCTTCTCCAGGAAATTCAGTAAGATATGAATAATATGTAGGTTTCAGGGAAGGGGAGGGGAAGGGGGGAAGGGGAAAGGGAGGGGGAAGAGGAAGGGGAGGGGGAAGAGGAAGGGGAGGGGGAAGGGGAGGGGCAGGGGAGGGGAGGGAAGGGGACAGGAAGGGGAGGGGGAGGGGAGGGGGAAGGGGAGGGGGAAGGGAAGGGGAGGGGCAGGGGAGGGGAGGGGCGGGGAGGGGAGGGGGAAGGGGAACGGGAGGGGGAAGGGGAAGGGGAGGGGAGAGAAGGGGAAGGGGAGGGAGGAGAAGGGGAGGGGAGGGGGAGGGGGAGGGGAGGAGAAGGGGAAGGGGAGGGGAGGGGAGGGGGAGGGGAGAGAAGGGGAAGGGGAGGGGGGAGGGGAGAGAAGGGGAAGGGGAGGAGAAGTGGAAGGGAAGTGAGGGGAGGGGAGGGAAAGGGAAGGAGAAGGGGAGGGGAGGGGAGGGGAGGGAAGGAGGTTTCTCTGCATGTTCTGGAAGCAACACACCGCCCCCTTTATATGGCGTGGAAACAGGCACACACTGCTCTCTGCTGCTTTTCCTACTGGAGAAGACATGTCTACAAATTTAACAGACTTGTATTTGCTGAGAGTCCTGCACCCAGACTATCTGGGCATCCTGTATGACACGGTCAAGAGAGTCTTGCTTCGACAAAGAGCAGAAAAGTGAGCTGAATGTTTCTGTCTGCCTTTTATGAATGACATTCCACAAGCAGACAAACATTTAATTTGTGCTTCCTCGAGGTAGGCTCCTTAGCTGGCAGAGTGCCACCGCTGACTCACTGTGGTATTTCCAGCAGTCTAAGAAAAAGAGGAAAATTCAACCCCTCCCTAAAAATCGGACCCAAGGAGGAGTCAGCCAATCCTGTTTCCGGCTCTGTCTCAGCGGGGCGTAGCATTGCGTCATTCCCCTGCCTCCCTGGGAATCTGCGCCCAGAGCGGTGCTGGGATCCCGGGGACCTGCAAGCAGTTCCAAGGCCCAGAAGAGTGAGCACCAGCCCTCCACGTGTCCCGCGCATCTGGTTGGCAGAGGCGTAAGCAATGGCAGGACATCTGCAGCAGGTCACTTGTGAGATAGTCTCCTTGGGGGATGGTCAGTCACCTAACCGCCCCCTCCTCCGCCTGCCTCGGAGTCGGCCTCCTGCCCTTCTGGGTTCCAGGTGCGTGAGCGGTTGGTTGGTTGGTTGGTTGGTTGGTTGGGGTATTTTGATTTTTGTTTGTTTGGTTTGTTTTTTGTTTTTTGGGGGGGAGGGGGAATTTTTGTTTTGAGACAAGGTCTCACTATGTAACCTTGTATAGTCTACGCTCTACGTAAATCAAACTGCATTTTCCCAATGAAGAAGTTGGACTCTGAAATTGGACCTCTAACTCACAGAGATCTGCCTGCCTCTGCCTCCTGAGTGCAGAGATTGAAGGCGTATGCCAGCACCATACCCAGCTAAAACATACATACGATTCTTAATACTGACATAATTGCAACCTAAAATAAAATCTTTTTTTTCCCCCCAAGAATAGTAACAGATAGAACAGTTATCTGCTTGGACAAATCTCTCATGGATCTTTGATGTTGTAAACAAGCTAGCGACCCGTGTCTAAAGACCACGTAGGATGCCCCACCCACCCAGAGGGCGCTCCTTGCAGCATCCAGCTGCTAAGGACACTAAAGTATAAAATAAAATCAATCAGAAATATTCAGATATTGAGTCGCAAAAGTTTCAGACAGCACTAAAAAGAGAGAAAACTAGATAAAGGAGAAAGGTAGGTCTTTCAGGGAAACAAGCCATAAAGTCAAACACCCAACGGCGCGACACTTGGGGAAAAAAAAAACAGCCTGAAGAGATGGCTCAGCCGTG
This sequence comes from Tokudaia tokunoshimensis, assembly GCA_036184795.1. NCBI lineage: Eukaryota > Metazoa > Chordata > Mammalia > Rodentia > Muridae > Tokudaia > Tokudaia tokunoshimensis. The sequence goes on from BTHU01000022.1 coordinate 6,567,495, forward strand.
GTGAGCCCTTGCTGCTCTTCGGGGGACCTTAGTTTGGTCCTAACCAAACTCAGATGCTCACAACCATCTAATTCCAGCTCCGGGGGTGCCACACCTCCGGCCTCCTTTGACACCTGCATTCATGTACACATACCCACATGCAGACACGCACACACCTGTGCATGATTCAAAATGATAAACATAAATCTCTCAAAAGTAGGAAAATGGAAAGGATGAAATTATAAATAATTTTGATGATAAGAATAGTACAAGTCAGACTGAAGACCCTCAGTATATTGAACGAATATGAAGAGTCAAATAGAAATCCAAAACTGAATCTTACCAGGACTCCATCAGCTCCCAGAAGAAACAATGACCCCTGGGTAAAGAGAGCGTTACCAGAATAGCACCAGTGGAGACCGAGCATTGCCTGTATGCATTTTCATAATTAGAAAACCACCATCACCCTAGATGGCTTCCTAGTAAAAGGGTCAACCCAGGACAAGGGTGAGAATGAGGCTTTTAAATCAGCTCTCTAAAACCCACTCTTAACGACCTCTTTCAGGGAAACTAATGCATGTGTGTCAAGACAAGATGTAATAGCTGTGTGTGCATAGCACTTCCTGGACCAGATATGGCTCAAAGTGCTTTACAAATACAAATCGATTGATTTAGTCTTTCCCACAGGCCTGGGAAGTAAACACCGTTATTATCGCCATTTTCCCAATAAAACTGGACCTGAAATGTCAGGTGCTCTGGTGATATCTTAGCAAGGGCTGGTGGAAGCTGAAAATAAAGGAAAAGAGGCTAGGAAGACTGCTCAGCTAGTAAGAGCACTGGCTGCCCTTCCAGAGGACTCAGGTTCGGTTCCCAGCACCCACATGGTGGCTCTCAACTGTACAAAACTTCAGTTGTGGGGAATCTGACACCTTCTCCACACCTTCTTCTGGCTTCTTCAGATACCAAACATGCACAAGGTGCACAGACATACATGCAGGGAAAATACCCATGCATGTATGCATAAACCATAATAAATAAATAAGTAAATAAATAAATATTTTAAAGAATAAAGAGGAGACAAGAGATAAGAAAGAAGACCAGGAAGGTGATGTTAAGCTCTGTCCAGTGTTGTTCAGCACAGCCGTCTAAACTTTTTTTTTTAAGATTTATTTTATGTATGTCAGTACACTGTCACTATCTTCAGACACCCCAGAAGAAGGTATCAGATCCCATTACAGATGGTTGTGAGCCACCATGTGGTTGCTGGGAATTGAACTCAGGATCTCTGGAAGAGCGGTTGGTGCTCTTAACCACTGAGCCATCTCTCCAGCCCTAGCACAGCTGTCTAATCTGGGCTTGAAGGATGTGGGGAACCTGACTTCTAAATTGTCACATGTATATGTCTGTCTATAACTAAGGCATAATTAAGAAAATGCTGGTTGACCAAGCCAGCTCAGTCAACAGGGTCTCAAGGGCAGGAGGGAGGATTGAAAAGAAAAAGACAATTAGACAAACATTATAACATGACTCCAGTCAGTGCTGAGGCAGCTTTATTTTTTCCCAGTCAGCTTTTATACCATTCTAGGTACTAGCAGAGAACAGGGTCAGTTCTTAGATCAAAGACAAAGTAATTAAACAAGGCAAAGAACAAAAGAGATCACACCAGGTAGTAATAAACAAAGCAATAAACAAAGTCCCCAAGTCACTGGGTCTGGGGCCTTATCAGGATTACCAAGACAAAAGGGAAGTCACACATTCCTTGGCTGTGTTCACCTTGATCCCAGCATTAGCCCAACCTGAATATTCTTATCTGAGTCTGCTTCCTCCTCCAGAGCCCAGTGACAAGTACTTGCCAAATTTCTGTAAGTGGTACCAAAAGCTCTCCACAGCTGATTATCAGTTTTGTGAATAAAGGTTATTGTATGCAATGGGGTCTGAAGAAAGCAGTAAATAAGGTATGTGAGCCACCGTGTGGTTGCTAGGATTTGAACTCAGAACCTTCAGAAGAGCAATCAGCGCCCACTGAGTCATCTCTCCAGCCCCAAATAAGGGTTTTTAAAGCCTAAAACAAGGCCAGGTGTGGTGGTACACAACTTTAATCCCAATACTTAGGAGGCAGAGGCAGGAGAATCTCATAGAATTCAAGGCCAGCCTGGTCTACATAGTGAGTTACAGAATATCCAGGCTACAAAGAGAGACCCTGTCTCAAATACAAACAAATAAAAAAACAATGTAAAATGTATATAACCATTAAAACCGTTTCATTTAGCATGTCTATGTTATGCAAAGTAACTACGACGAAATGCACGTAGCCTATGACATCTTATGTTTAAAATCAGAAGAGAAGTTGTCATGTGTGGATTATAAAACAAATATGAGGTTTAAAATTCTTTTAGACCCCTTACTTTTATATAACAATACTATGTTACATTAGTTATATTTATTATATGTGCTTTTATAATAAGAAAATGTTAATGTGACTCTATTTAAGGCCTTAGGAATATATTTGGATTTTCAAACTGGATTCAATTACTTTTTTTTTTTTTTTGGTTTTTCAAGACAGGGTTTCTCTGTGTAGCCCTGGCTGTCCTGGAACTCGCTCTGTAGACCAGGCTGGCCTCGAACTCAGAAATCCGCCTGCCTCTGCCTCCCAAGTGCTGGGATTAAAGGCGTGCGCCACCACCGCCCGGCTCAATTACTTTTTTAAAAGATTTATTTGTTTTTATTTTGTGTGTGTGAGCGCTTTGCCTGCATGTGTGTTTGTGTTCCATGTATATGCCTAGTGCCTGCAGAGGTCAGAAGAGGAAATTGGATCCCCTGGAACTGGAGTTATAAACACCTGTAAACAGCCATTGGGTGCCGAGAACCAAACCTGGGTTGTCTGAAAGAGAAATAAGTGTCCTTAACTGCTGATCTGTCTCTCCAACCCCTCAAAAATATTTTTGATAAAAACGAAATTTTCATTTAAAAGGAAGGAATTGAAAAGGGAATTAATTTTACAAACTAGAACAGAGACGACTGTCTGCTCTTACAGAGGACCCCCATGTGGTTCCCAGCGCCCACATCAGCCTCCTGTGACTCCAGCTCCGGGGGATCCCTGTAGCCTGCTCGGGTACTGCTGTTGTGATCGTAAAAAGAGAAAGAGGTTTAGAGAATAGGGTATACGGCAGTGTGGGGGAAGGGGTGCCCCAGCGGGCCCATGCCTTCCCCCGAGGGACCAGACACACACTGACATGGTATAGAGTAGAGTTTATTCAGGGCAGAGGATGGGAGTTAATGGGGTAGTGGAGGCAGAGAAAGGCAGAGAGAGGGAAGAGGCCGTCCATGACCATGTGGAGAGAGGCGGGGAGGGGAGGAGAGCCCAAGAGGGGCAAGAGAGAAGCTGGGAGAGTTAAAAGGTAAGAAGTAAGAGAGAAGTGAGAGAGGAGGGGCAAGCAGTCCCTTTTATAATAGGCCAAGCCTACCTGGCTGTTGCCAGGTAACTGTGGGGTGGAGCTTAGACAGAACCCTAACATCCCCCAGTTTTGGTTTAATTAAAAAAAAAAAATTAAAAAGAAGTGCCCCACACGGCTTTTCTTTTTATGATCACAACTGCGCTCATGATTAAAAATACGAAGAAACTGGGCTGGAGAGATGGCTCAGCGGTTAAGAGCACCAACTGCTCTTCTAGAGGTCCTGGGTTCAATTCCCAGCAGCCACACGGTGGCTCACAACCATCTGTAATGGGATTTGATGCCCTCTTCTGGTGTGTCTGAAGACAGCTACAGTGTACTCATATACATAAAATAAACAATTCTTTAAAAAAGAAAAAGAAAAACAACAAAAAATACGAAGAAATGTTAAAAGAAACAAACCTCAGAACAGAAGGAAACAGCCCAATGTCATATAAGAACATTTGTCTTTAATAAGTGAGTAAAATCCAGTATAACCCATTCCAAAAGAATGTATTTCCCCTAATTTTTCTATACTGGGATTCTTCTCAAACATTGCTCAAAACCAACAGGCTGAAGACTGGAAATCTGTTGCCTGGAAACTACACAGTGTGACAGGAGGAAACCACAGGACAACATTAAAAGGGAAGAAACAGAACTGGTCCTCTCCAGGGTTTAACTCCAAGAAGACAAAGAGAGAAGCCATGGAAGTCAGTCCTCAGTGCTCAGAGGCCTGAGAACGTGGGCTGAAGACCTCACACACTCTGATTCTGCCTTTTGGGCTCAGCTCAGCTGCCCCAGAGGACTCTGGGAATTTCACATTATGGGGTGACTTGATTGAACCCTTTCTCCCTACTTATAATTTACTTAAATGCCAAATAATAATAGTAATAATAATAATAATAATAATAATGCTTGCAGGCTGTTGACACTTGACACAGATGACCTCACGTGTGCCTCTAAACTCTGAGTGCTTAAGAACGAGATACAGCCTTACCGTGTCTCATTACAACGGACTTTAAGAAGATGACATTTCTCAAAATGAAATGTTACATGAATCACAACTGCTAAGTGCCAGGAGGAACGCCAGCCCAACCCCCATAGCACACACAGGTATAAGAAATCCACTCTCAGAACTGTATCTGTGACTTAAAGACACCAAGCACCAATTCGTGCCCTGGACAGGATCACAACTTCCCAGATACTCCCCAAGCCACCCTCAACAGCATGTTCCAAAGTCAGCGGAGACTTTGAAAACAGCTGCTGAAATCTGGGTATCTTTGGACCATGAGGCTGTATGGGATGGAGGAAGGATCTCTCAGACCCCTCACACATCCCTGGAGATCGCTGGACTAGAGGTTGGGAAGATGGTTGGACCAGGCCTGGAATAGAGTCTCTGTGCAATGGATCTCAACCTGTGGACTGCGACCCTTAAAGAGCATCAGAAAACACAGGTATTGACAGTAGCGAAATTACAGTTATTGGGCTGGAGAGATGGCTCAGGGGTTAAGAGAACTGACTGCTCTTCCAGAGGTTCTGAGTTCAATTCCTAGCCATCACATGGTGGCTCACAACCATCTGTAATGGGATCCGATACCCTCTTCTGGTGTGTCTGAAGGCAGCTACAGTGTACTTATTTATAATAATGAAATAAAATAATTAAAAATTACAGTTATGAGGTAGCCATGAAATTATTTAATAACTGGGGAAGGGGGATCTCCATAACATGAGGAACTGAATTAGAGGGTCACAGTATCAGGAAGGTTGAGAAAGGCTGTAGTCTTTGCGCAGGAGGGGCCATCAGTGATAATCTCTGGGGTACCAGATTAAGACACGGGAACCTCATGGACTCTGGAAGCCCTGGAAGAGAACATGTCATGTGTCAAAGTCCCAGCATTGGTATTAGGGTGTCAGAACAAACTGCCCTCCAGCAGAGTGACCCGAGTCTCTGCCAGTCGGTCTCCTCTGTTGCCTCTGAGATTGACAGGTGCCTTAGGGTTTGTATCCCTGCACAAAACATCAAGAGCAAGAAGCAAGTTGAAGAGGAAAGGGTTTATTCAGCTTACACTTCCACATTGCTGTTCATCACCAAAGGAAGTCAGGACTGGAACTCAAGCAGGTCAGGAAGCAGGAGCTGATGCAGAGGCCATGGAGGGATGTTACTCACTGGCTTGCTTCCCCTGGCTTGCCCAGCTTGCTTTCTTTTTTTTTTTTTTTTTGTTTCTTTTTTTTTTTTTTAATTTAATTTTATTTTATTTTTTTAATTTACATTCCAAATCACTTCCCCTTTCCCGTTTCCTCCCTCCCCGAAAGTCCCATAAGCCCCCTTCCCTCCCTCTTTTCTCCGTTCAACCCCCTCTCATTACTCTGTCCTGGCGTTCCCCTACATCCAGTCTTTCCAGGACCAGGGGTCTCTCCTTCCATCTTTTTAGAAATCTATTGATATGCTGATTGTGTCTAGGGTATTCTGAGATTCTGGGTCAATATCCCCTTATCAGTGACTTCATACCATGTGTGATCTTTTGTGATTGGGTTACCTCACTAAGGATGATATTTTCAAGTTCTGACCATTTGCCTAGGAATTTCGTGAATTCATTGTTTTTAATTGCAGAGTAGTATTCCATTGTGTAAATATACCACATCTTCTGAATCCATTCCTCCGTTGAGGGACATCTGGGTTTTTTCCAGCTTCTGGCTATTATAAATAAGGCTGCTATGAATATAGTGGAGCATGTGTCCTTATTGCATGCAGGTAAAGTCTCTGGGTATATGCCCAGGAGTGGTATAGCCGGATCCTCCGGAAGTGTCATGCCCAGTTTTCTGAGGAGCCGCCAGACTGCTTTCCAGAGTGGTTGTACCAGCCTGCAATTCCACCAGCAGTGGAGGAGTGTTCCTCTTTCTCCACATCCTCGCCAACAACTGCTGTCTCCTGTGTTTTTGATCTTAGCCATCCTGACTGGTGTGAGATGGAATCTCAGGGTTGTTTTGATTTGCATTTCCCTAATGACTAAGGATGATGAACATCTCTTTAGGTGCTTCTCAGCCATTAGATACCAGCTTGCTTTCTTATAGAACCCAAGACTACCAGCCCAGGGATGGTACCACCCACAATGGGCCCTCCCACCCTTGATCACTAAGTGAGAAAATGCCCCACAGCTGGATCTCATGGAGGCATTTCCTGAAGGGAGGCTCCTTTGTGATAAATCCAGCTTGTGTCAAGTTGACACACAAAACCAGCCTGTACACCATGCTACAGCTTGTCAGTTCTCAACAGCCTCCAGGTGACCTCTCTTGCCAAAGGAGGGAGCACCCATCCACGTACTTGGGCGGCATTTGGGTGTGAATGTGACCGTGGTCTTTATGGCCTTGCTTGAACACAATCTTTCTGGAATTGGGAAACCACTTCCCTGAGTTGGTGGGAAGTCAGCGTCTGTTCCCCAGTATTATTTTCCCCCCTCCCTCCATCCATCCATCAGGGACTTACAGCAACTGGAGGTGGATGGCAAATCTCCTAGCATCTGGCTCCCCTGTCATTCTGCTTTATATTTAACCTGCCAGCCTGGGAGGTAGCCAGCTTCCCAGGTCCAGCCCAATCCAGCTCCCCTTCCCCACCCACCCCACCCACCCCCACCCATTTCCCTGTCCCTGCTGAATTCTACAAAATGGAATTCTATTGTACTGTAAATATGTATTCATCCAACATTTATGAAGCCTGCTGTTACCCCAAGCAAAACGCTACAGGAAAGGACACAGTTGAAACGCAAAGAGACTCCTCTCACCCACCTGGTCAAGACCTGCTTGTCACAATTTAAAGTCACCTGAATCGTATCTGTATGCACGATACATTTATTTCTACATTTCAAATTACCTGCCGGCCACTGTCTTTTTAAAAAGGATTTAAACAAGGTTTCCTGAGAGTGGAGCCCCTTCTTACCCAACACCAATAATCACATGAGTCTTCACGGCCTTGCGGTGGCAGAACTTAAAATTCCCTCATTTGCCTCACCTGATTCCTCTTACATAGTTATAGGTGGTGAACCTACGAGTCCTGTGATAACATTTTATATTTTGAAAAAGAAAGAAAGAGAGTGGGATAGGGAGGGGGAGGGAGGGAGGGAGGAAGAAAGAAAGAAAAGAAAGAAAGAAAGAAAGAAAGAAAGAGGGAGGAAGGGAAGGGAGGGAGAGAGAGAGAGGGAGGGAGGGAGAGAGAGAAGAAGGAGAAGAAGAAGAAGAAGAAGAAGAAGCAGCAGCAAAGCTCAAAGAACTTTATTTCTATGGCAGATGCCAGTGTGTGTGTGTGTGTGTGTGTGTGTGTGTCCAGGTCTGTTGGGGTTTGGTCTAGTGCCACTATGTATCAAATGTTAAATACTGGCCGCCAAGATCTGGTTGTAGTCCCGGCAAGCACATTCTCACATACACCAAATGTATGAACTTTGCTCACCAGTCTTCTCTGACCAGTTAAGTAAAAGTACCTGACAGCCAATTACTAGGGAGAATAGAGGTAGGCAGGGCTTCCGTTCCTGGAATGGGGGTCACAGGTGGGGACCATGAGATGAAGAGGAAAAGAGGAGAGAGACAAGGAGAAAGGAGGGGAGAGGCAGGGGTCTCCATCAGACATGATGGACCAGACTGATGGGGCAAAAAGACTCAAACATCTAGTAACGTGGGAATCACAGCTGGGAAATAGCCAATCTGGAGAGGAAAAATGACAGAGGCCATATAGGAGAGGCTAAGGCTAGCAAGTGGGTTTTCTGCAGATGGTCCACCATTTTGCACATCCTGTGATGGGTGAGCTCTGAGATGCAAGGTCACCAGAGACTTCATCCCAGGATTGCTTCTTACTGATGACAAGCCTTTTTTCTGACACTATTATATTGCCTAATGATTCCTGGGCATCAGCTCACCCTATTGGGCAGAGTTCCCAACATGAAGATGTAATTACAGATAGTAATGCTGTATAGACGAATTGATAATTTCACAATGTCTGATAATGAGTTTATAGAACTCTTAAACTGATACAAGTATCTCAAGCCTCCTATAGAGTAAAGCCACAAATAGAGCCCTGTAAACCTTCATATGACACAGGCTAATTGCACAAAGCAGGCTGGAAACAAATTTATGATAAAAAAAAAAACATTCATTCTAGATCAGGTCCAAGGATGAAGCCGCAGGTGTGCACTATGATAAAGCAAGGCCATGTGAAACTGTTGCTTTGAACTTATAATGAGCCTATAGAATGAAACACTGTTTTGAATTTACTATGGACATCCTTCTGTAACTCCTCTTTTGTGTAACATTTTATCTGTGAGATAATTCTTTCTTAGTAGAGAGCTTTTTGTTTAAAAGCTATAAAGGTTGAAAGCATAATAAAGTTTTGGTATAGCCATTTCCCCTTCACCAGGTGTGCATGTTGTCTTTCTTTCCTTCTCTTTTCTCTCTGGTTCAGGAAGAGTTAACGAACTCCTGAGCCAGAAAGAAAAGAGCCCTAAGAATTAAGCCATCTTTTCTTAATCCCCTGCTACAAACAGCAGGAATTAATCACCAGAAGTCAGGGCTTTTGTTCTTAGGATAGCAAAGAGTTAAAGAACAACTTTTGCCCCAGCAACCACCAGTGCCACCCATCACTGCCTTCCTGGGAAACCCTGGATGCCAGGCTGGTCACTGGCAGAAAAATAGTTGAGGGGTTGTCTTAGTTAGGGTTTTACTGCTGTGAAGAGACACCATGACCAAGGCATCTCTTATAAGGACAATATTTAACTGGGGTTGACTTACAGGTTCAGAGGTTCAGTCCATTATCATCAAGGCAGGAGCATGGCAGCATCCAGGCAGGCGAGGCACTGGAGATGGAGCTGAGAGTTCTACATCTTCATCTGAAGACATCATGAAGGAGAAGGTTCTCTTCCACATTGGGTGGAGCTTGAGCATAGACTCTCAAAGCCCACCCCCATAGTGATACACTTTGTCCAACAAGTCCACGCCTACTTCAACATTACTTCTAATAGTGCCATTCCCTAGACCAAGCATATTCAAACCACCACCACAAGGGTAATCACCCAGTAATTGTGCTAAAGCTGAATAAATAAATTGATAAGAATCTGCCTCGATTATTGGGGGCTGGCCAGATCATAATTTTAACTAATAGAGTTATTAAATGCTCTACAACATCACAAGTCTTTTAGCAGGGAGGCTCATTTGCATTTGTAAGTAGCTGATTGCCCCTAAGGCAATTCCTTAAGGGAGCTCAATGATAGCAAGAGCTGGAGAGATGCTCGGTGGTTAAGACCATGTACTGCTAGTTCCCAGTACTTACTTGTGGTGGGTACAACAACATATAACTCCAGTTTCATTGAATATTACGCCCTCTTCTGGCCCCTGTGGGCATTGCACACAGGTACAAATATGCAAACACACATAATTAAAAATAAAAATCTTAAAACTGGAAAAAGAGGTCTGGAGAAATGGCTCAGCAGTTAAGAAAACTGACTGCTCTTCCAGAGGTCCCGAGTTCAATTCTCAGCAACTACATGGTGGCTAACAACCATCTGTAATGGGATCTGAAACTCTCTTCTGGTGTATCTGAAGACAGTGACAGTGTACTCACATACATGAAATAAATAAATAAATCTTTGTTTAAAAAAAACCTGGAAAAATGCAGGAAGCACTGAGCTGCTGGGGGTAGAGGTGTGAAGGTTGGGATGTTGTAATTATCAGAATAAACTCTACCTCAAGCCTAATAAAGCTTAATCTTTGGTAGGCTCTTCTACGGAGCATTTTAAAGACATAGCCATTCACACAAATCCTCATTAGTGTGTCTTGACTTCCCATTTATGATTCTTTAGATTTTTTTCCATTATAGATAAACATTTGTAAATAAATACTTACAGAAAAACATTACATAGTATGAACTCCCGTCAGCGTGGTTCCCTTCGGGTTCTCAATTCTATGAATCTAGACTTGATCACAGAAGTGATCAGCGAATGTGGCTGCAAGGCACGGAGGAGAGAACTCAGCCATCACAGACCAGGGCCTCCTCAGTCATACCAGAGAAAAGGCCAACCATGAACAGGGACTAAAGTAAGTAAAAATGCTGTCTTAGGGTTTTACTGCTGTGAAGAACCACCATTACCATGGTAACTCTTATAAAGAAAACCACATAACGGGGGCTTGCTTACAGTCCAGAGGTTGACTTCACTGTGGGAGGCGTGGCGGCACACAGGCAGACATGGTGGCTGAGAGATTCACATCTGAACCACGGGCAGCAGAAAGAGACCATGAAGCACTGAGCGGGGATTTGAGCATCTGAAACCTCAAAGCCTGCCCCAGTGACACACTTCCTCCCACGAGACCACACCTCCTAGCAGTACCACTCCCTATGGGTCTGTGGAGGTCATTTTCTTTCAAACCACAACAAATGTCCTATTAACTCATTTCCTATATGTTGCATGTAATTTTAAAAACATGCTACCAGGGGCCGAGGCCCGTTCCCTGTTCCCTTTTGTTCTACCCGGCTCTGCTCCGGGATCAGCCACCGCCAGCCCTAACTCAACTTCCTTTTCTAGCTGCCTTTGCTCCAGGAGGAGTTGAGGTACCAGCCTGAGATCCTTGAATCCACAGATAAAAGCCACACAGCTTTATTACTTCAGAATCTGCCTGTTAGGCACAATTGCTGGGCACAGCTAACTCCCACTTGGAAAGGCGTGCCCTTACCAATTTATTATCTCTCCAATTTATTGTCTCTCCCTCCACTTTAATCTTAGTGGCTTGTATCAGCCACCCCCACCCCCACCCCGTCCCCAACATCCTTGGTCATCCACCGGTAGTGGAGGCCAAAGGTCCTAGCTGCCCCAAGACCTTACATGAATGCAGAGTCCTCCTTCCTCCAAGGCATAGCAGAAAGGCCCCCTCTCTTTCCCTGCGTCTCCTTTTCCGCTTGGAACCCAGAAGTCCCACCTGTACCTTCTGCCCAGCAATTAGCTCCAGACCTTCTTTATTGACAAATCGAGAACCAATTAGGAAACTAGACCTTAGTATCAGAGCCTCCCCTTACACCTCTATGTCAAAGAACATTCTCTAGCAGACCAATTAGCTGAAGAAGTCACGAGGGGATTGTGTGAGAAAGAATGTTTTCAGGCAGGCGAACTAACAGAAGATGGAGATTCTGAGCAGCGTACGTGGAGCCCAGAGGTTAAAACTCCGGTTTCCTTTGCTCTAAGTTGTCAGTTAGGTTCCAGAACAGCCTGGCACGCTTCATGGCCATTTATCAGTCTTTCCCTACACAGTGATATTTCAGTAACCTTCCTGCTGATAAATGTGTGTGCACTCAGTATCTCAGGTCCCTTGTTTCTGTACTTGAACCCAGGTGGGCGTGGCCCTGAGGTCGCACCCCAACATCCATTTTGTTAGCTTTCTCTTGCTATAATGACACTTCACAACACCTTATGGAGTGTTTTCTCTTGTTTTTAATTTATGTATATGAGTACACTGTAGCTGTACTGATGGTTGTGAGCCATCATGTGGTTACTGGGAATTGAACTCAGGACCTATGGTTGCTCCGGCTCGGCCCCGCTCTCTCCGGGTCAGCTCGCTTCTTTATAATCTTTATAATCAATCAATCAATCAATCAATCAATCAATCAATTATTTATTTATTATTATACCTAAGTACACTGTAACTGTCTTCAGACACACCAGAAGAGGGCATCAGATCTCATTACGGATGGTTGTGAGCCACCATGTGGTAGCTGGGATTTGAACTCAGGACATTCGGAAGAGCAGTCAGTGCTGTTAACCGCTGAGCCATCCCTCCAGCCCCGTTTTCTCCGTTTTAATTGTTTATTTTATGTGTCTGAGTGTTTACTAGCAATGTACGCCCATGCAGCATGTCCTTGAGGTGCCTGCAGAATCCAGAAAAAGGCATCAGATCCCCTGGAACTGGAGTTGCAGGCAGTTGCAAGCTGCCATGTGGGTGCTGGGGATTGAACCAGGGTCCTATGGAAAAAGCAACCAGATCTCTTAACCACTGAGTCACCTCTCTGTCCCTGAAGGATTTGACTCCTGGTTTTGAGGATTTCAGCCCATGGTCCCTCGGCCTCATTACTTTGGGACCTGTGGCAAACAAGAACATCAGAGCTAAAGCACATGGGAAAGCTAAAAGCTTACTCATAGCTGGAGAGAGAGGCTGGTTTCCCACAATCCCCTTCAAGGCATGTCTGGTGACCTACTGACCTCCCTGGGTCTTAGCTGTGACAGCTTCCACCTCCTCCTAATACCACTCGGCTAGGAACAAAGCCTTCTACACATGAGCCTTTGGGTGATAAACCCAAATGATGACAGTCATAAACGCCCACTTTGCTCTCTGGGTGCTGCTATTCAAGTTTAGAATGCCTGCCAAATGCAGTCCCTTCACAGAACTTTTCCTTATACCTGCATCTGCTTAATACAGAACTGCTTCACCTGGCTATCAAGGTGTTGCTGCCTGCCTTTTACACTGCGTTCAGTGTCATGCCCATTTGCCTCTCTAAGGATTAATGTTGATGACTGGTAAGATCCAAGCGAAGGGTCTCACTTCACACATTTTCAAAGGAAGGAAACTGTACTGGTTAGTTTTGTGTGTCAACTTGACACAGGCTGGAGTTATCACAGAGAGAGGAGCTTCAGTTGGGGAAGTGCCTCCATGAGATCCAGCTGTGGGGCATTTTCTCAATTAGTGATCAAGGGGGAGGGCCCATTGTGGGTGGTGCCATCCCTGGGCTGGTAGTCTTGGGTTCTGTAAGAAAACAAGCTGAGCAAGCCAGGGGAAGCAAGCCAGTAAGAAACATCCCTCCATGGCCTCTGCATCAGCTCCTGTTTCCTGACCTGCTTGAGTTCCAGTCCTGACCTCCTTTAGTGGTGAACAGCAGTGTGGAAATGTAAGCTGAATAAACCCTTTCCTCCCCAACTTGCTTCTTGATCATGATGTTTTGTGCAGGAATAGAAACCCTGACTAAAACAGAAACCAATTCCCCAAAAGCAAGGCTTTCTTTCTTTTCTTTCTCTTTCTTTCTTTCTCTTTCTTTTCTTTCTTTTCTTTCTTTCTTTCTTTCTTTCTTTCTTTCTTTCTTTCTTTCTTTCTTTCTTTCTTTCCTTTCTTTCTTTCTTTCTGTTTCTAGACAGGATTTCTCTATGTAACCCTGGCTGTCCTGGAACTCACTCTGTAGACCAGGCTGGCCTTGAACTCAGAAATTCACCTGCCTCTGCCTCCCAAGTGCTGTGATTAAAGGTGTGTGCCACCACTGCCCAGCTCGGCAACACTTTCCTAAGTGACACGGCCCATTAGTGACTGACCACGGGCCAGAAGCTGCATCCCCCTCCTCCCACTGCAGTGCTCACATTCAGCGATGAGGCTGAGCATCAGGTTCCTCATAATGCTTCTCGGATTCCTAGGTCTGACCATCCCACTCTCCTGCCTCCCTATCAGAAGGTCAGCAAAGCGTCAGGGAGCATGGCGCTGACCGACCCTCCTTGTGGCAATTTCATGGCTGGCTCCTAACCTGCTGCCCCAGAACTCAGATAAGGAAAATAATTGTGAAACAAAGGTAGCAGAGAACCCTTGGAAGGAGAAGATTTATTTCCGCTTACCAGTCCAGATCACAATTCATCAGTGAGGGAGACCAGAGCAAGAACTCCAGCCAGGAATTGATCCAGAGGCCATGGAGGAATATGGCTTTCTGGCGGTGCCCTCTGCCTTCCTGGGCTTGCTTTCTTATGCCTCCCTAGGGGTGGCATGCATTCTCTCTCTCTCTCTCTCACACACACACACACACACACACACACAGCCCAGTCTGATCAAGGCAGTTCATTAGTTGGTCCTCTTCCCAGGTGGCATTAGCTCATGTCGAGTTGACAAAAGCTCACCGGCACAGACCAGAGTGTCCACATCTTCATCTTCCGTTTTGTGCTATCTGAGCAGAGAATGGAACACTTGGGTCTCAGACACCAAGCCCCTAGATTAGTGACTGGAGAGTAAGAAAGGCTGCTAAATATCTCTCCTCTGTTTCGTACCTCTGAGGAATTAAACACCCACAGCCCTCCCAGTCGTACAGGATAGACACTGTGTGACTTAGGCTGGGAATTGCTGTGTCTCTCACCCCTCACTAATGTGCCAAAGCAGAGTAAAGCAAGCTTATCACAGTTTAAGTTTGCCTCATTAACACATGCACATATTGTGCATTTCAACACAAATGTACCCAACAATGGAGCTTTTTAACTTTCTGAAACTCACTTCATCAGGATCCCCACTCTACAGGGCAGGAGTGACTGAGGTGAGAAGCCAATACACAGAATTATAGTCTCCTCTGTGCTAAATCTCTCTTACGTCTCCTTCCTCCTCTCTCTCTCTGAAACAAAGCCTTATGTAGCCCAGGTTTGCCTTGAACTCACTATGTAGCCCAGGCTAGCCTCAAATTTCACCTTTTCTTCTCAGTGCTGGGATGACTGCAGCACGGCACCCTGCACTGTTTAAACTAGCTTTTCCAGATCACTCGGCCTCTGTGGGATAAATAGTCCTGCCCTTAGATTCCCTCCATTTTCCCTGACTGCCCTCTAAGTAAGACGGTATCTGGGATGTATGTGGTCACACAGCAATGGGGAATGGGTCCCCAGATTCCAGCATGCAGATCAGAGTCCTCCCTGTGTCTTAGCCCCAGATCACTTAGACTCTACTAGTGAATTCTCAGGGATAGATCAAGAGAGCAATCCTTCCCATGGCAGCTGCTGACCTGCTGTTGGGAGACCTCATAGTCGCACCCCACAAATCCCAGCAGCTTTCCACCTCCCACCATAGCGTGGGTAGAAGCTTAAGGTGTTTCCCCAGCACACAGGAGAGGTCTGGGCTTACTGGCTCTAGCCCTCCATCTACCTGGTACCCACAGCCCACCATCCTTATGCCACCGTCTGGGTGTGACATCAATTCTCTTAAGAACCTAGACACATTTCTGGTTACATTCGGGAAGCAAAGCCGTGTCCCCAAATGTTTCAGGACCCCCTGTGTTCTCCCGGCCTCCGTCCCTGTACCCTACTGTCACCCCAGTATTGGCACAATCCCTGACCCTCCCCACTCAGACCCTCTGTTCTTCCTTTTGACAAGTCTTTCTCCGAAAACACAGAATTTTTTCAACCCTCACCCTCCTGTGCCCTCTCGACTCTCACCTGGCTTTAATGGTGGGAAGCAGGGGAGAGCTGATATGAGGAAATCTTACCAAGGTGTCCATCAAAACACGTGCGGGGTGTCCTGGCCACCACCCACTCCTTTTCTTTGCAGACCAGTTGGCAGCGCATGCGCAGGTCTCAGGTTTCCCATAGGGGGCTCTCTTCTCCGACAGAGCTTTCCTTAAATAAGACGATTTGCGGGATGGAAGCTTTGTTTCCCCAGGCTGGAGAGGTGGTGGCTCTGTGGTTAAGAGCACAGGATGCTCTTACAGAAGACCGAAGCTCAGCGCTCAGCACCCACATGGCCAATCACAATTGTCTGTAACTCCCGTTGCGGGAAAATTAAACGCCCTCCTCTGACCTCTGAGGGCACTGCTCACACATGGTACACATAACACGCCTGAAGGCAAAACACCCACACGTACAAAACAGAATGCTGTTTAGAAAAAGGGAAGCTCCCAGGCAGTCCCCCTAGCGCCCTCCCAGGGTGTTAAGGGACTGCTCATGCCGCTCAGCCCCCCCCCCCAAAATTAGGAAAATTCTTCATGCTTCATTTTTCTTGTGCCTTCCAGCTTTCTCCCCATCACACTGGTGTTTGACACCATCTCTCCATCTCCCTCCTAAACAGCCCTTGCCAGGAAAAGTCTGCCCCTTGGCTGCAGCTCTCGCTCCCTGTCTACATGCATCCTGCCTGGGCCCACCGCTCACCCGTGCTTTCTGAGCAAGCCCCAGGCTTCTCCACCGCCATCTTGACCACATCTCCCCAGGGATGTTTCCTCCAATTCCAAGTGGAGAGGGTCAGTCTGAGGAGGCCCAGCTGACATCTTAGGCTCCAAGGTCACCTGACTTTGCACTGGGATTTTTCCATGTCACAGTCACTTGGAGGCCAAGGTCAGTGCAGCAGCTCCTAAGTGCATTGTCTGCCTCTGGCTACCACCATGCTTAGAAACTGCCGGAGGGACCCACCGGAGCCATTCAGTGAAATACCTCAGTCTGTGGCTGCCCTCAGGGGTATAGTATGTGGACAGCCACACAGCAGCAGACCAGAGACATGTACTTTGCAGTTTTGGGTCTAGTCGGGGAAGTTTTATGAGTCACTGAGACAGACCCTCTTGGGAATTGTATACTGGGAGACAATAATTAAGACTCCTGTCTTAGTCAGGGTTTCTATTCCTGCACAAAATATCATGACCAAGAAACAATGGGGAGGAAAGGGTTTATTCAGCTTACAGTTCCACATTGCTGTTCATCACTAAAGGAAGTCAGGACTGGAACTCAAGCAGGTCAGGAAGCAGGAGCTGATGCAGAGGCCATGGGGGGATGTTTCTTACTGGCTTGCTTCCCCTGGCTTGTTCAGCTTGCTTTCTTAGAGTCCCACAGCTGGATCTCATGGAGGCATTTCCTCAACTGAAGTTCCTTTCTCTGTGATAACTCCAACTTGTGTCAAGTTGACACACAAAACCAGCCAGGATGGCTCCCCAAACTCAAACGTATTCCCCAATGCTAACAAGATTGAGTCACAGGAACAGAAGTTCTGCTTACCAGCAACCATGGACAAACTTCTGTCTCCAGCTGTGATACCAGAGGCATAGACTGACCCCACCCCCATAGTCACCTGACTTGTCTCAAATGTCACAACATCTGGGGAGAGGTTCGAATAAAGTAGCTGTCTTCTACCAGCGTGGTCGGCTCTGCCTTTGAAAAATTCCCCCATCTGCTCCCACCCAGCCTTGGAACACCAGTCGTGAAGATCTCTACCAGTCTGATGAGGATGCCGGCTTCTGGGAGATGCCCCTTCCCCCTCCACACATGCAAGACAAGAAAATCACTATGGGCAGTGGGGTGTTAGCCATGTCAACTAGTCAGCCCAATGTCATCCCCAGAAACTTCTGAGTTTGTTGGAAGTTACACACACACACACACACACACACACACACACACACACACACTACCCCAAAGGCATAGGAAAACTACAAGTGCCAGGTGAGTTCAGAGGCAAGATGACCCAAAAAACTTTAGAGAAAAAAATAAAACCACATTCAGGACCCAGGATCGTTTTTAAATCCTGACTCTTCATATTAGTCATGTGTATTATACTGTGGCTTTCAAACCTGCCAAGTTCATAAACCATGTGCTTCATTTCCTAACTGAGACACACCAGGCAGAATTTGATAACACTTTCAGAATAGACATGTGCTCATAACGACAAACCACCAGGCAACACACTGACAAATCCTATTTTATAAATACATACTGTTCTCTGTGTTTCGAATGGAGAAATAACTGGTCAGTGTAACAGTGCAGGAGCCCACAGGGGAAAGATAAGCATGGGCTGGAGAGATGGCATAGCAGTTAAGAGCACTGGCTGCTTTTCCGGAGGACCCGAGTTCAATTCCCATCACCCACAAGACAGCCCCCAACTATCTGTGACTCCAGTTCCAGGGGATCTGACACCCTCACACATACATGCAAACAAAACACATATAAAATAAATTTTAAATCTATATTTTATATTTATATTTATATTATTTTAATATATTTTATATTTTACATCTCCCTCCCTCCCTCCCCTCTCTCTCTCTCTCTCTCTATATATATATATATATATATATATATATATATATATATATATATATATATATATTCATTCCCCATCAAAGAAGCCGCAACCTCTTCTCTACCAGCAGACGTCCACCCAGCTTCAGTGGCAACTTTGCAGCTCTTTGTGTTTTGTTTTGTTTTATTTTGTTTTGTTTTCTGTTTGGGTTTTGTTGTTGTTGTTGTTGGGTTTTTTTGTTTGTTTGTTTGTTGTTTTTTTAAAACAAAGTTTCTCCGTGTAGCCATGGCTGTCCTGGAACTCACTGTGTAGACCAGGCTGGCCTCCAACAGAGCTCTTACAGTCGTAACGTCACAAGTTTTTCTCTAGAGAGAGCAGTTAACAGTCATTTCAAAGTAAGTCCCCTTTTACATGCATTATTAACAGAGACTCCAGCATTGTTACTGCGAAGGCAAGACATTCACTGGCCACTGAAGAAAACCAGACAATGTATTAAAGCCCATCCAGATCTTGCCTGCTAACAGGTGAAGTCTCACAGGGCTAAATAAAGGCCAGAAGTAGACCCTTGAGTTTCTACCTGTTGAGTTTCTCTTAGTTTCTGTGGCACCATTACCAAATGCTGCCAACTTACATCTGCAAACATAGACCTCTTCGGTATTGTCTCTCTCTGTCTCTAACCTCCACACACATTCTAAATGTCCCTGGACCACCGCGGGCTTCTGAACACTGCTAGAAGGATCCCAAACACCTACATTTGTCACATTAAGTTCATCTTCCTGCATGCCGGAGCGCGACCCACTCTCCTGAAGATAGTGTGAAGACTACAGGTCACTGAGGACACAGGGACTCAGTAAGGAAAGCAGGGCAGAGCCACCAGGAGAGAGGAAAGAGAGAGAGAGAGAGAGAGGAGGAAGAAAAAGCAACTGAGTGGGCAAGACTGGGTGATGGAAGAAAAAGCACCAGGCACCCTCTGCTCCTGCGCCACCCCCTGAGGAACTGCCCTCTCCTTAAAGCTTTTTGAGCCCCACTGAACATGAAGCCATCCTGCCTGCTGATGACTGCAGAACCGGCCGCTGCTGGGTTCAGTTAACACAGCCACCTGGAGTCACAATTCAGCCTGCAAAAATTCATTCTTAATTAAAAGCCAGCCTGACCTTTGGAAATCCTTTTTTCTGGAAGAGTGAGCTGACTTGTTATGACTAATGACTCCTAATAAGCGTCAAAACCACAGGACCAGCGGGCACACGTGCAAGCATATCTGTCTCTGATGAAGGTGTCATACCAACCGTGTCACATCCTCCTGAATGAGAGGGGGGTGGACACCACGGTTTCAAAAATGCCCCCGACCCCAGGGCAGGGACAATGGGTAACGGTGTCTACAGAAAAGATTGCAAAAGGCAAGGTGTTGAGTGAGATGGGAGATGGGCTGACAAACGGCTGGGGTGGGCAGCTTTCGATAGTTCCAAGGATCTATTCCCACTTTGGCAGACCGACAGACAGACAAGCTCCACTTTCACCTGAGAAAAGCTGGAAATGGGGCAAGTCTTGAAAGTACAGCTTGGTTTCTTCTTTTTAAATTATTTTTAAGTGTGTGTGTGGCAGGGGAAGAATGTGTGTATGTAACTGTGTGATAGAGCGTGTGTGTGTGTGTGTGTGTGTGTGTGTGTGAGAGAGAGAGAGAGACAGAGAGAGAGAGAGAGAGAGAGAGAGAGAGAGAGAGAGAGAGAGAGAGAGAAACTGACTGACTCCCTGCTCATGGATCTTTGGCTGTACTACAAGCCATCAGGACGCAGACCAACCTTACTTAGAGTGAGTCAAGGCTTATAAAGCTATGGGGGACTGAGGGTAGGGACACCCATGATGGACAAACATCATTGACTGGGGCTTCGGGTACCTAGAATGCATCGTTAGCATGGAGAAGCATCTCAGAACTCTCAGGTGCTAGCTAGCTGAACAGGTTTTTGTCAGGAGAAAGGAAATTGATCCTGTAATCCAACTAAGGCTACAAGATACTCCTCAGTTACATGTAGACATATAGTTCTTACAGCCTACTTTAATAAGGGTTCAACCTCCCGCTCTAGCCCACCACCCACCACAGGTAGCGTAAAAGAACGGTTATTAGGATACAGGGGAAGTGGACCTGTTTAGAAATAGTTCTTTGGGAAGATTCCAATCTTCATTGTTCTCAGTCCAGTCCACTAGCAAACACCAAACATGAACCAGCAGCTGCAGACCAGTCCACTCGGCAGACACCACACATGCCTCAGCAAGGGCATTCAATCCAGAAGAAACTGGACTGGATCGACAATCTGCCTGAGTCTGCAGATGTGGCAAGAAGCCGGAGGGTCCTCATAAGAAGTTCTCTGGTAAGTTTCTCTCTATGACGTACCACAAGCAGAGCTCAACAATACAACGTAAGGCGAACCAATACATGCGTGTCATCAGCGAGGACTAGTGAGGCAGAGCAAGGTAATCCAACGCTCCCGCTGTCCGCAGGGTCATGTTTATATCCCTTCATCACATGCCTTTTCACCTGTGTCTGCTGTAGGAAAACTCCCTTTCGCCTGTGTGTTTCAGGAGAACATTTTTTCATATGTCTGCTTTAGTAAAACGTCCTTTCACCTGTGCGCCCCAGCTAAACATCATTTGACATAACTGACTTTCCAAACAAACCGGAAGTTTCCACTTTACGTAGAGACGCATGTGTGGGCTTAGAATTCTTCAGACAAGGTCAGAGAAGGAGAAACCTCATTAATGGAGTCTCCCATATTGAGGTACTGAGCTCAAAGGTATCAAGAAAGACTGTAAGGTGTGGTCTGTGAACCTCAGGTTACAATTTCCTGTCATTGAGATAGAGAGTTAGAGAGTTCAAAGTCATTGTGGCTGGCCTCTGTGACCTTGGTATGTTAGATATGGCATCAAAATCAGAAGCAACAAAGAAAATAAATAACAAACTGAACTTTATAACAAATAAATTTCTCTATTTCGAAAGACATCAGCAAGAAAGCGAGAAGGACCAGGGAATGTAGGGAAAATTCAAAAGTTCATCTGGAAAGGAGTGAACTCTTAACTCCTCCAAAGTGAAAAAGACCACTGAATATAAAACTGAGCCAAGATATCTGAATATCTGAAATAACTGAAGCAGATATTTCTCCAGAGAAGATACACACATAGCCAAGAGTCATGGGAAAAAAATACACTGCATCATTAGCCATCAGGGAGATGCAAACCAAACTGGCGTGGGCCGGGCATCTCTATACTCTTTAGCACTGGGAGAATGGAAAAATCAAGTTAGCATGACTTGGCACTTCACTGCTATCCATCCAAGAGAAAGGAAACCCCATCTACACAAAGACTCACACAGCACTGTTTATAGCTGAAGCCAAAAAAGTGTGAACATACACACTCCCAGTAACTCTGACATGAACGAGTATTATGCCGCATGTCCATCACGTAGAATACTATTTGACAGTTAAAAAGCACAAAATACTAGCAGTCACATAGGTGAGCCTTGAAAACATTATTCTTAATTTTAAAGTCAGTTGCAGAATATGTTGCGCTATTCTATTTTTATAGAAACGCCTCTAACAGAATAATTTACAGAGACAGAAAATGCTTCAGTGTTCTAGGCTGGCAGCTGATATGACAGAAGCTGGCTGTGGAGCGGCATGGGTCTCTTTCTGGAATGGAAAAAAAAATGTGTTCTAATAGCTGCTGACGGTTGCACGGCTCTTAATACAGTGGAAAACAACATGGAATTTCATATTTTAGTTGGTCCATATTTTATGGACTCTCAGTGAAACGCAGCACTGGGGAGAAGAGGAAAGGAAGAGAAGCCACGTGTGCAGTTCGTCCTGCATCTAACCCTGCTCCCCAGTGGACGAACTCTCCCAGGCAGGGGAGACCTCCCGCGATAGCACAGCCAACGCTATATCACAAGTGTATGTTCTACATGAGCCCCATAAGTGGACCTGTAGAAAATGCTTTGATAAATTCCCACTCAAGACTGTATTTACAGATGCTTTCCCTAAGAGAATGGAATCAGTTGGTCTAAATCAAGCTAACACTTGGCAACCAGAAGGCTTCTGGGAGAACATGACCGACCACAAGAATAGACAAGAAAAATGGACAAGAAAATAGACAACACACACACACACACACACACACACACACACACCCCAGCTCAGATAGCGTCCTGAGATTCATCTCGTCTAACTCGGAGGATTTCCCAGCTACGGAATTGAACAGTCACAGCCTTCACATCTAAACATCGAGGCTCCCTGACTGCTTCCCAACTAGAGAATCCGAGAAGCAACTTTCCCTGAAAGCAACATCTCCCTCCCACCATAAACTCTGTTGCTGAAAAAACGGCCTCATCTCTCTCCATCAAATTGACTGCAAACCCAGAGCCAGGACTGTAGATGCAGCATGAGCCCATGTTAGCATTAGGAGACCCCGTAGTAGTTCTTGCTGGAAAGCCACTCAACTTATTCTTCTATGTATAAACTGTGTTTGTAGAAAATGCTAATGTGAATTTAAAATTTTCAACTCTTTCATACAGACCCTTAACTCAATGGTCAAGTTATTAAGCTACCTGTAATCAAATAGAGATTGTGTGTGTGTGCGTGTATGTGTGTGTGCGTGTGTGTGTGTGTGTGTGTTCATGTGTGCACGGGTGCACATGTGTGTGCATGTAGATGCCAGAGATCAATCTCAGGTATCATTCTTCAAGCACCATCCATCTTGGTTGTTTGAGACAGAGTCTCTCACTGGCCTGGAATCGCCAAGTAGGCTAGGCTATGGCCAACAGGCCCCAGGGGTCTGCCTGCGCCCTCCTTCCCAATGCAAGGATTGAGTACAGGATTGGTTCAGGGGATTGGATTCAGGTGCTGCTAACACAGCAAGCACTGAGCGGTCTCCGTGGCCCTCCAGATGGCGATTTCTAAATCCTTTTATCAGATTCTGGTAAGAAGTGTTCTGACGGCCTGTGAATGGACCTTAAGGCTGAGTCCAAAGAGATTCCCTTAATTGAAGGAACGGAAGGGGTGGAGGCTGAGAAGGAAGGGAAGGGGTGGACTCTGGGTGTGGAGGCTGAGAAGAGCTCTGAGCTAGAGGAGTTCAAGCAGTGGGAGGAGTTGGAGGAGTTGTAGCTAGTCCTCCGATCTGCGCATGCTCACTTTCCCCCTCCCTTTATCAAAATGTCCTCTGTACATCGTAACCAAACACAATTTTGTTCTTGAAATCCAAGCATTCTCTGCGCGCTCATGTTTCCTTAGCATTTCTTCTACAGTTTTATGGAACTTTTTATACATGACTCATTTTTTTTAACATGCCAAAAAATATGTAAGGTTTTTCCTGAATAGATAAAACCGTTATGAAATAAGTCTTCAAAACACAGACAGGTTTGTGGGTTTTGGTTTGGTGTTTTACATTTATTTAGTTAGCTTGTGATAAAGGAGGGTGAGGCACACATGTGAAGGTCAGAGGACAATTGAACAGCTGGAGTGAGTTCTGAGGATTAATTCACATCATCTGGCTTAGTGCCAAGTCAAAATATGTCCTATCTGCTTAGAGGTTTATGGTTTTAGTTTTTAAACACTAAGGAAGATGGCCAGCAATGCTTCTATTTATTGTGAAGAGCCACTATCTGCCTCACGTTATAATTTATTATATATTACCGCACTGCTTCCAGTCATCGGATGCAGGCACGCATGGTTGGAGTGGCCATGTGAAATGAAGATTATTACCCAGGAGGACTTTAGAGTGTTTTATATTCATGGTTCTACTGAGCCAAACTGAAGTCTGTGCAGGTAGGCTGTCCTACAGGGACAGGGGAAAGAAGGGTAAGAGACTAAGGAACGGGCTGCAGAAGAGAGATTTAGAAGGACCTGGGAAGAGAGAATAAGAACCCTCGGCCAGAGAATGTCAGAAAATCACTCCTGGGGCTGTCAGTCGAATGCCCAGAGACCATACACGCCAAGTCAGATGGATTCAAATCCTGTTCCCACACACACTAGCTGTGTGACCCCGGGTAGTGATCCCACTACGCCCCAGATATCAGGACAGGGATTGTACTTGCTAGTCAAAGTGATAGCATGTCCAGCTTTTAGGACTTTTTTTTTTTAAATTTGGAATGATTAAAAGCATCACAGGTTACTTGTGCCTGCCAGGCTAGCGTTCTGCCACTGAGCTGCATCCCAGCACATTTACACAGACATAAAATATAGATATACATCTCAAATACACATCTGTTCCAAGCGTAAAATCAGTTAAGTTCGATGCACTTTAGCCAACCCTGTTCTAAACCATAAACAATAACTTTTTTTCTCAAGCTAGTCTGAGGATTTTAATTAAAATTCAAACTACATCTTATCAAGTCTGTCTCATAGTTGTTCTTGTAACTTACTATCATATATATAAAAAACTGCCCCCAGACCTGGTGAAATGGCTCAATGGTTAAGAGCACTGACTGCTCTTCCAGAGGCCCTGAGTTCAAATCCCAGCAACCACATGGTGGCTCATAACCATCTGTAGTGAGATCTGATACCTTCTGATGTGTCTGAAAACAGCTACATCATACTCATATACATAAAATAAGTAAATAATTCTTTAAAAAAAACTACCCCCAAATTAATGATTAATGATTAATGAGGTAATCAACCATGATGCTGGGACGTGACGGGCTCAGCTCAGTGATTCTTGCTTGGAGCACCTCAGATTCCAGACGGAATACAATTGGACCCAGGAGACATCTGCAAGATTAGCACACACACACACACACACACAAACACACACACCTAGTAATTATACTTGAACACACAGTGGTTTCCTGCATGTTTGTCTTCAAGAAGTCTCTCCTTATAGCTGGACTGGGACAAAACGGGCCAGTTGAAAGCAACAAGCAGGGTGTCGATAGCGTGGTGCACTCAAGGTAGACTAGCTGTTGTATAGTCTCTGCATTCCCCAAAACCATATTCAAAGAGTCAACAGAGGCCGCAAGGCTGCTTGTGACTTGGAAGCATGATGATGTCATTTCTGACCTGTCGGTCAGGGTTAGTCACAGGCCAGCCTGTGACAGTTTAGATAAGGAAGTGAAATGGGTCATACTTGTCAGTGGGGAATGGCGCGTGTAAGAGGAAACAGCTTACAGATGCTCTGGCGGGGGACCCACATGGTGTCACGCAGCCCTCTGTAACTCCAGTCTCAGAGGATATGACGCCCCCTTTTGGCCTCCTCGGGCACTGCATTTCCGTTCCTTCCTCTCATCTTCTAAAACATAAAATATAGTGCAGAGGATGAAGGCAGAACGTCTCTGACTAGAATACCCTAGGACTGTCTTAAATATCTTATTCATTTATTCTTAGTTTACGTGTATGGGTGTTTTGCCTGCAGGTACATCTGGGCGCCATGTGCGTGCAGTGCCCAAGGAGGCCAGAAGAGGGCGTCAGATCCTCTAAGACTGGCGTTACAGAGGCTTGTGTGTCCGACACCACGTGGGTCCTCTGCCCGAGAATCCAAGGCTCTTAACCTCGAAGCAGTCTCTCCAGCTCCTGTTTGTATTTAAAATTTTAAACATCATTATTCTACAAATAATATTCGGTTTGTTTTTTGTTTTTGTTTTTGTTTTTGTTTTACAAATTAACATTTAAACCTAAGTAAATAAAATAAATGAATCCCCTCCACGCTGGGTTGGGTACCATTGCGGGTCCTCTCTACCTGATTGGCAGACTCCGCTGTTCTGTTTTCTCTCCTTTGGCTAGCAACATGGCTCGGGGAAGTTACTCAAGTGAGCCGCCGAGTTGGGAGCTGGCTCCCAGATGTCACAGCACAGCAGACCCGGGGCTTAGATATTGAGTGGGCTGGAGGAGACAGATGATTTGAGCAGATGCCATACTCAAGTTGTAGAGGGGAGCAACTGCCATCCGATTTGCTCAGATGATTGACAGTCACAAATGGAGCAGCCCGTGTTGAGATTCAGCCCAGGGACACTAACACCAGTGATGATAGCTAATCAGATATGGAATGTGACACTGTGTCTCTGATTTTACAGGATGAAAGCCGAACGTTCCTCCCCGCCACCGTTTACTCCTGATCTTCAAGGGCCCGTGGCCTCATTCCTATTCCCGATATCAAAAAGAGCAAAAAAAGAACAGCAGGCAGGCCTCGCTCGGTTCCTCGGGCTGCATAGCCCAAATGCCCAGGCTTTGCTAGCTCAAAGTAACAAAATAAAGTTACAGTCCTCCCTAATAATTATTTTTAAAAGGTTTATTTATGTTCATTCTATACTCATCTATTTCTTGCAGGCTATATGTGTCCCACACGCATGCCTGATGCCTATCGAAGCCAGAACAGGGTATGTTGGATCCCCTGGAACTGGAGTTACAGATGGTTGTGTGCCACCCTATGGGTGCTAGGAACCAATCCCAGCTCCTCTGGAAGAGCAGCCAGTGCTCTTAACCTCTGAGACATCTCTCCAGCTCCAAAGTTATAATTTTTTTCTTTCTTTTTGTCTTTTGACATCTATAATTAAGTCTATATATATTTTTTCTTTTCTTTTCTTTTTTTTTTTTTTTTTTTGGTTTCTTGAGGCAGGGTTTCTCTGTGTATCCCTGGCTGTTCTGGAACTCACTCTGTAGACCAGGCTGGCCTCGAACTCAGAAATCCGCCTGCCTCTGCCTCCCAAGTGCTGGGATTAAAGGCGTGCGCCACCACCGCCCGGCAAAGTTATCATTCTTTATGGTGTAAAAGCTATCTTCAGTTCCCACCTACTGGGGGGGGGGGCAGGGGAATGTGTCTCCTTCTGCTCCTCTTGGGGCCTAAGGAACTGTTTCTCACTCTGCAATGCGGACTTACTTGCTGACACCTAGAAGGCTCTTGTTGCTGCCACCGCTGTTGCTGTCACCCCTGAGGACTTTAAAGTCCCCGAACTTTCTTTACATCTGCTTTTTTTTTTTAACTGTCCCATTATGCATTCCTAGGATGGACTTTTCCTCTGGCTTTTCTTAGTGAATACAGAAATTAAGCGTGTGTGTGTGTGTGTGTGTGTGTGTGCGCACACACACACACAATATTTGCTTGATATGTTGTTTTAATATATTTTTAATTTTTTTTTCAGGGGTGGTTTCTTGGAGTTAAAATAAAAGGGATTTTAAACAATGAATTAAAAGAATATGGGCAATAGACACAGTCCTCCAGTGTACTAGCTAAATTCCTCCACTAGGGGCGCCCTGGAATAGCCTTCTGTTGCTGGACCAGACGGAAGGTTGAAGTCCCCTGCTTCTTACTTGACTCTTAAACTTGTCCTGGTCCTAGATCCTGATTCCTTTTGAGACGGATTGACAGTGACAGTGCCCCCAAACAACGCATTATCTCCGGAGACTTCTGTCTGTCTCTCTGTAACTTTCCTAAACGATCCAGTCCGGTGTGACCAAGCGCAGTTCAGCCTGTTCTCTGGCGTGAAAGCCTTGGAACTACCTCAGCCCAACTCTGCTGGGCGGCGCTTTCCTACTCATTCCCCTACACACCTCCGTAACTCAGCAGAAAGCATGGAGACGTTGGAGTCTTTAATTTAAAAAAAAAAAAACAGTATTTATTTGTACGTGCATGAGTTTTTGTTTGCATGCATATCTCTGTGCATCACATGCACACAGTGCCCACAAATACCAGAAGAGTGCGTTGGATCCTAGGATCCTAGAGCCACAGCGGCCAGGAACCAAACGCAGGTCCTCAGGAAGAACATTCAGTGCTCTTAACCACTGAACCATCTCTCCAGTCCAGAGATATTGGAAAGAAAAAATAATAATTCCTGCCCAGAAAACCAATGGGATTCAAAAACCATCTGCTCCCTTACTGTTTCTCACCACACCTCTAACCCTCAGGGATCTAAGCCTGGGTCTTCAGGTAAGTCCTCAGAACTCACACCTTCCACAGGCGCAAAGACCGTGTTGTTGCTGGTTTGCCCCTGGCAACTGGCATTTCTTATCACAAGCTTAAAATGCAAAAACGTTATCTCCAGAGACTTCTGTTTGTCTCTCTGTAACGTCCCTAAACGATCCAGTCTGGTGTGGACAATATTTTCTAACCTGATACCATGACAGTGCTCAGGGGCTGGTGCCAGAGAAGAGGAAAATCCATGATTAGATGATACGTTTGTGAATGTTGTGGTCCATCCGACTAAGCTGTCAGTCCCCAAACACCATACTGACATTGGCTGTTGTTTAATTCTTCCTTCTCTTCCACCTCCTCCTCCTCCTCTTCTCTAAAGCATCAGTGGGGAGAGGAGACTCTGATGAGCTACACTGCCTGCAGACAGTGCAGAGAGACCCTTGGATGTGACTTTCTTAAGTCATCACCCATGTGGGGTGAACCTTGGTGATGCTCCTGCATCTGACTCAGTTCAGCTCCTGTAAGTGACTCCGACTTGAGTAAGATCTTACTTTTGTCTGTCACCAACTCCCTGTCAGGGCGAGCAGACACTTTTCACATCTCCCCAGGGACACGGGTCACACACAACGCTCATCTTTCCACCCAGCTGTCCACCAACTGGAAGAAGATAAATTAAGCAGCGCGTGGGTGGAGGACTCCTGCGTGTCCGTGCTTCCAAGACTTTAAGAATGCGGAACAGGGGTGCATTCCCAAAGCTACAGGAGGGACTGGAGGAACGAACAGTTGGAAAGAACTGTGGCCGGGGACTTCTCCTCCAAACCTTGCAGCGTGTGAGTCTCCTACAGACACAATCCCTACGATTATCGCCATGTGAGGACCGAAGCTTAGTGTCTGTAGCTACTTGGCCTTGTTGCTTTGGGTCTGAGGTAGCACACAGTGGAGAGATCAGGTTGTAGTGGAGGCTGTTTCATTGTATACAATGAAACAAAATAACAGAGGGAGAAACCAGCGACCTGACATCCCTCTCGGGCTCTCCCCCAGCAGCTTGACTTCCTTCTACAGATCCTGCCACCTCCCAAGAGCACTGCTGCCTGTAGACTAACAGCAGACAGGGGTGACAGACGGGCACATCAGGGACACGTAAGATCTAGCAGAACAGTGAGTAAAGTCACAGCAGCTCCTCAAACCCAGGGCACACAGAGCGCAGCTGTAGTAATGATTAACATTAGTATAGCATAGTGAAACATAATGTTATGTCATGTTATAGTATATATAATTAAAATTATACTATTCATAATATATTATATAATTATAATTTATTATATTATCCTGTTATATGTAATATATATATATATTATATCACATTGAGTTTTCCAACTCCAAAGGAAAAAAAAATGTAAGAATCAAAGATAAACCCTTCTTACATAGCACACCCACAAACCGAGATCTAAGTGACATTCTTCCTCCACCTTTACGTGGGTCCTGGCATGAACTCAGGCCATCAGGTCTAGGAATTAAGTACCTTCTCCCACTGAGCATTTCCCAGGTTTCCCTTTTTTGTTTTTTATAAAGTAGGACCCTCCTAGTCACTCCATTTTCTTCTGAGGTGGGGAGAGGGAGGGCTGCCCACGCCCTCGTAGTAATTATTTAATCTCAGTCAGGGTTTCTAACCCACCTTTCATCATTCAGTTCCCAGAGAAAAGACACACAATCTTAATAGCCTCCACTGGCCTTTCATTCTTGTTTGTTTAACAATGTAATTCAAATGTATCTCCAGCTCCTGCGAGCTCGGTCCTGGATCTAGGTCCTTCTTAAAGCCAACTTTGCTGATTGAAATACATCGAATCACTTCCTTGAAAAAAACTTTAAGCCTTCTCTCTATATGGGGGGTGGGAGAAGGTGCAGTAAAGAAATTGCCAATGTGACTGCTCCATGGTGAGTGCATGTGTGTGTGTATATGTGCCTGTGTGTGTGTGTGTGTGTGTGTGTGTGTGTGTGTATGGGGGGGGCAGGGGAGGGTGTGGGTGTGTATTCATCTGGAGCAGTGAAAGTAGACTGAACACAGCCAGTAGTCTACACATGGCCAGGGCTATCTGCAAGACAAGGGAGACTAAGCAGAGACAGACAACAGAGAGAGCGTGGTGAGACCAGCAGAGGCTGTAGGGAAACCTTGCAGGCCTTGGGAGGTAGAGGCAGGCAAGTCTCTGATTCAAGGCCAGTCTGGTCTATGAATGAAAGATAGAGATAAACAGAGGGCAGAGCTGTTCCTGGGTGCGGTAGAGGAGGTTTATTGTAGCTATCAGAGAGCACATGGAAACGGGCGGAGACAGGACATCTGGAAGAGTCTAGGGTAGACATGCCTGACCAGCTGGACCAGGCCATGTGAGGGGAGAGGAGAGGTAAGAAAGGAACCTGTAAAGGCCAGGAGACCAGGAGGCCAAAAGGCAAAGGGGGGAAAAGGGTCAGCATAGCCAGGTAAAGACTGAAGGAGTCTGGGAGAACCCGCAGCCAGAGTCTGCTTTGATCTGTTCATAGGCATCTCAGTGAGTTGTACCAGGTTGGAGAATTGAAGGTCTACAGAGTGAGTTCCAAAACAGCCAGTGCTACCTACCCCAAGAAAACCCTAGAAAAAAACAGAGGTGGGAGGAGGAGGAAGAGGGGAAGCGGAAGGAGGAGAAGGAGGAGGAAGAGGGGAAGCGGAAGGAGGAGAAGGAGGAGGAAGAGGGGAAGCGGAAGGAGGAGAAGGAGGAGGAAGAGGGGAAGCGGAAGGAGGAGAAGGAGGAGGAAGAGGGGAAGCGGAAGGAGGAGAAGGAGGAGGAAGAGGGGAAGCGGAAGGAGGAGGAGGAGGAAGTGGGGAAGCGGAAGGAGGAGAAGAAGGAGGAAGAGGGGAAGCGGAAGGAGGAGAAGAAGGAGGAAGAGGGGAAGCAGAAGGAGGAGAAGGAGGAGGAAGAGGGGAAGCGGAAGGAGGAAGAGGGGAAGTGGAAGGAGGAGAAGAAGGAGGAAGAGGGGAAGCAGAAGGAGGAGAAGGAGGAGGAAGAGGGGAAGCGGAAGGAGGAGAAGAAGGAGGAAGAAGGGAAGCGGAAGGAGGAGGAGGAGGAAGTGGGGAAGCAGAAGAAGGAAGAAGAGAAGGAGGAGGAGGAAGAGGGGAAGCGGGAGGAGGAGGGGGGAGGGGAAGAAGGAGGAGGAGGAAGAGGAGGAAGAGAGGAAGAAGGAAGAGGGGAAGAAGGAGGAAGAGGAGGAGGAGGAAGAGGAGGAGGGAGACCTAGGGCGGTCAGAAGGCTACAATTGACATAATATGAATTAACAGATCCTTGTGATGATACTGCCAGTACCTGGAGGCAGGCCTGCCTGATTTGCATTACTGGTAGTGGTTTGTGCCTTCTCCCAGAGGTAAGGAAAATGACTCCTCCCAGCAGATAGGAACCACTTTCAGTCTCCTGAGGAATGCTGGCTTTTCTCTAAGGTCCAGAAATCCACTGTGGAACAGTCCAGCTTGAGCTTGTTTCTAGATATTTGAAGTCCCTTTTGGAGTTTGGGGGATTGGGGTTTCCTTGGAACCGGACGGTGACCCCAAAGTGAAAGTGTGCCAAGAAGAAAGGCAACTCCGAGTGCTGTGGCACACACCTACAGTCACGTGGTAATTGGGAACCAGAGGCAGAGGAGTAGCCGGAGTAGGGGAGTCTAAAGATACAGTTCAGCAGTCAGGAACACTCACTGCTCCTCCAGGGGACTGAGTTCCTCTGGGCTGAGGCTTAGTTCCTAGGACCCACATGGCAGCAACTCTATAACTCTTGTTCTAGGAGATCTCATGCTTTTCTTCTGTCTCCGTAGGTATGGGGCAGGCATGTGAAAAGAGCCATACACATAAAATAAACTATTAAAAGCAAAATAACCACAATAATAAAAACAGGTCAGCTAACAACTTCCCTTGACCCCCCCATGTAAATTTTATAGTCTCTTGGTCTAGTTCACCAGGGACAAAATTCATTAGTTCATCAATATCTGGGGTTTTTTTTCCTTTAAAAAGAAAAGGATTTAACCTCCACTTTGGAGTACCCTTTGGCAATTTAGTGACAGGGACCCCACCAGAGATGATCAGTCAGACACAGTCTATAGGCAATTCAAAGTACCAGCCAGCATGAACTACACTCAGGTATCTTGGGGACCCAAGTACAGTCCCAAGCATTTAGACCCAGGGGCTTTTACAGGCAAAAAACACACTCTTGTTTGTA
Organism: Tokudaia tokunoshimensis; assembly: GCA_036184795.1. Lineage (NCBI taxonomy): Eukaryota > Metazoa > Chordata > Mammalia > Rodentia > Muridae > Tokudaia > Tokudaia tokunoshimensis. Next base: position 6,599,764 of record BTHU01000022.1, read on the forward strand.
TAGCTGCAGGGGGGTGGGGTGGGGTTACACAAGCAGACAGTTGAACAAAAATTAAGATAAGTTAGCTGGGACACCTTGACCTCAGGCTCCAAGAATAGAGGTGGGTAATTTTCCATGGGGCCATCCATCAAAGAGATTAAATTCTAGTTAAACCCGAAATGGTCTCAGCAAGAACAGCAAAATGGAGGAACCTCTGCACTGTCTTGTCCTGAAACCATTTCCTATGGAGTAAAATACATACTTACCATACAAACTAGTGATTGTACACTTTAACATTTATCTAAGAGAAATAAAGGCACACATATCTACACAAAGTACACACACACACACACACATTGTACTTAAAATAACCAAAATTGGAAGTAAAATAACCAACATACCCAGGACAGAATAGAAGGATGACAGTGTGGCCACAGGACATGCAGCCACTGACCTGGGCCCCACGTGGATAAATCTGAGACCAGTGTAATTAGGGAAAGAGCCAGGCCCAAGAGAGCATACCCTGCAGGATTCTGCTTATGTAAAGTACAAAAACTGGCCAAAGCCACTGACCGTGACCACAACTGGAACCGCCATTGCTTTTCTGGACACTGGGGTTGGTGGAAGGGGACGGGAGCGATCACACAGACAGACATACAGACTGGACAATTTCTGGGAGTAATGTCTTATATTTCTATGGAGATATTGACATTGTGGAAAAACACACTAGTGCCAACTCAGCAAATCGTGTTCTTAAATCTGTGCATCCCACTGAGCATAAAAATTATACCTCAGGTTAAAAACTAGGATGGGGAGAGAGAGAAAGGAAAAGCCCGTGAAGGTGAGAACAAAAGCAGAGGCCCTTGGTCTCCGTCGTGAGTCCAGGTTAGGTCGTTGTGTTTCTGTGAATTTTTATTACCGTGGAATGAGTGAGCGTCGTCTCTGGACATGCCAAAGACAACAGGGCCCATTCTACAGAAAGACCGCTCCCGGGAGTGTTTTAAAATGCATTTTTGCCAGGCATTATCGTGAGAGAAAACAAGCAGCCGGCTTTCTTCACAGAGAGATTTAATAGGATACTCGGGGAAAGGGGGGAGAAATTGAGGTGAACAAAGCCTTTTTCAGCGCCAGCTGCACAAAGCCAAAGCTTCACAAGGTGAAGTGATGCCCCCTCTGCCAGCAACAGCATCAGAGACACCACGCTGGATAATAATAATGAGTCCCTAATAACTGACACGGCTTAACACATAGCGCTCCAAACTTTCTGGAACCCAAAAACTGTGCCAGCAAAAGCAAAGGTGGCCGCCGCCCTCCTCTGTGAAAACTGTGCAAGGACAGATCACCGCCTTTCGGGTCCCTATGCGAGCGATCGATGCGATCGACGCTCTGTCCTGCTTCCTTCTACCTGCTTTCCCATTTCCAACCCATCCCCATTTGAATTCGCAGGTTCAGAGAGTTTCCACGTGATCGCCAGGCCCACACTGCTCACTGTCTCTGGCTTTGCCATTTCACACAAAATTAGCCAAGTACAAGTAATAGATGATTTATAAAGACATCACGGAATGTTCCGGAAAGTCAAAGTAAGGGACGCTCTGGCTTGTTTACCAGCTTTGTCTGCTCGTCTGAGAGCTAGCGTCGATGTGCCCATTTAATTGTTACATTTAGGTGTTGTCTGGTGGAGGGGGAACATCTGGTAACGAAACACAAAGATGCCTCCTAAGTTCTACTTAGGCTAAATTAACTACATGGCCAACAGAAGCGGTGCTGCCTTTCCCTTAAATATATGTATTAGCAGAGATGCCAGCTAAATAAATTCTGTTTAGTGGGAAATGAATTATGTAAATGCAATTTATACCATTAATTCAGCTTGTAAATTTAATCCACTCAGACACAGGAAGGTTTCCGTGCAATGAATATTTCTGAGGCTGTTTAATATGTTAAAATAAATATTGAGCAGCTGACAGAAAAAAAAAACACGTTCCCCACATCACAAAAGCTGTTTTGAAACAATAATTTAGATCCCTGCTGAATATTTACAGTCGTGACTTTTTATCTCTTATCTACATTTTCTCCCTGAAAGGCATTCAGTGTGCCAGCCATTCAAGCTGCATGAATCGAGAACACAGAAGGTTAATGAGGAACATGATGTTCACTGGGCAGAGGGGAGCACTGGGCAGAGGGGAGCACTGAGCAGAGGGAGCACTGGGCAGAGGGGAGCACTGGGCAAAAAAGAAGCCTGTTTAATGCCACCCAGAAGGCTGAAAGAGGCACGTGTATTTGGGAAATTTATATGCTCCCCTAAGGCATCTGCCACTCACCATTGACCCAGATGAAGGATTTACAATATTAAATATCTAAATATTAATGAGAAATCTAATCATTTAGAAGTACTTTATTTAAATGTAAACAAGACTTATATATGTGTATATATATGTGTGTACATATATATGTATATGTGTGTATATATTTATCCATACACACACAAACACACACATACATATATATACATATATATACAGACATATATGTGTATATATATATACATATATATACAGACATATATGTGTATATATATATACATATATATACAGACATATATGTGTATATATATACATATATATGTATATGTATAAAACCAAAGAATTTGAAACAAAAATTACTTGTTTTGATCTTTGGAAGAAAAAAGAAAAATATCAGTTTGGCTTTGGAAGCTTTCTTGCCGAGACCTGGGGATAGATATTCGGCTCCAGCATTGAGACCCCCAAGCTCATCCCTCACTTACTCTTATTCCTTTCCAGAGAGGCCTTTGCCGTGGCTCTCAGGGGAGGCTGGGGCAGTGGAGCAGAGCCTCTACGAACAGTTTGGATGTGAATTCTCATCTATCCCACATCCCGACACTCTGCACCACAGGGTGTCTCCGAGAACTGAGACACCAGGAAAGAAAGGACCTGAATTTTCTCTTTTATGACTCCAAGTGTCTGTAGCGCCAGGCACACTGGTACTCCCGATGGTGAATGAGCTCCATCCCCCTGCCTCCTCTCAGAGCTGGGTTATTCTCACAGTTTCATTCTCAAACGCTTTGACCTCTAAGGTTCACAGAGAGTGGAAAGGGGCATGTGGAGAAGTCGCTGTGACAGAGGCAGACATCTGCTAGGAATACCGCAGCGTCTCTTATCTAAACGTCCAACGTTCCGTTATCCTCTATCAAAGACACAGTAGCCAGACAGGGCTACCTACTGCCCTAGTAGCAGAGATGAGACTGTTGTAGTACTGCCGAGTTCTGGCTTTTATCGAGCACAAAGAACAACCCTCTCCATCCAGGGCAAGTTCCCAGCGCTCACTGTTCAGAGCATAGAAAGGGAGGTTTAAAAAAGTTTAATGTAAATGGCAAAGATCACATTTACTTTAAAATTCCCCGGGAGCTTTAAAATGAATCCAACTGAGCAGGTAGCCAACTAAAATAGTCAACATTAAAGTAAAATTTAAAAGGGTAAGCAACAGCTGAGATCCTTGGCTGCTTTCTAGCTCTGGTTTTCAGTCGCTCGACACCAGGCATGACGCCGTGTCTTGCAGTTTATGCACAGGTTGCCATTGACTCTGAGGGCATTTGCGTGCGGCAACTCAAGGGATGGTATAGACACAGATCACAATGTGAACTCCAGAACAGAGGGAGGTACAGATGGCAGAGACGCATCTCCCACCTCCTAGGTTCCCTCAGACCAGTTAGAGCCCAGAACGTTGCCCTCGATCACAAAAGGAAAAGTTAGTAAGCTGGGGACGCAAACCTCAAATGTTGCTACTTCTAAAAATTCCTTTAACTTCCTGTGCTGGCTGGTTGTGTGTCAACTTGACACAGGCTGGAGTTATCACAGAGAGAGGAGCTTCAGTTGGGGAAGTGCCTCCATGAGATCCAACTGTGGGGCATTTTCTCAATTAATGATTAATGGGGGGAGGGCCCTTTGGGGGGTGGTACCATCTCTGGGATGGTAGTTTTGGGTTCTATAAGAAAGCAAGCTGAGCAAGCCAGAAGAAGCAAGCCAGTGAGTAACATCCCTCCATGGCCTCTGCATCAGCTCCTGCTTCCTGACCTGCTTGAGTTCCAGTCCTGACCTCCTTTGGTGATCAACAGCAATGTGGAAAAGCTGAATAAACCCTTTCCTCCCCAACTTGCTTCTTGGTCATGATGTTTTGTGTAGAAATACAAACCCTGACTAAGACACTCCCAGAATCTACTTTCTAAATATGCAATCAAATGTCTTCCAGGGGGCTGGAGATGTGGTTCAGAGGTTAAGAGCACTGACTGCTCTTCCAAAAGTCCTGAGTTCAGTTCCCAGCAATCACATGGTGGCTCACAACCCTCTGTAACGGGATCTGATGCCCTCTTCTGGTGTGTCTGAAGACAGTGACAGTATATACATATAGATAAAATTAATAAATTTTTTTAAAACTGTCTTCCAGGGGCCAGTCTCCTGACAAACAAGGTTGCTCTACTGGAATCCAGAGCCAGACATGTCCTCCTGGGCTGAGAAGAGTACAGCCCTCTCCTGACCCATAGGCACCTTCCAGGGGAACGACAGGCTTCACAGTTACACAATGTCCCTCACCCTGAGTGCTAAATCTGGAAACGTGGATGTTGAGACTGCCACCAGCCTCCTGTACATACATGTTTACATGTGTCTAGAAAACACCCTTGACAGCCATGAGAATAAGTCAGAGCATCTCTCCCCTGGACGATGGGACCATAGGACCATGGGACACAGCAACTATGTGGAAGAGGGGCTATCTCATCAGGGCTGTGTGGCCCTCGGAGGGAGCAGGACTGCTTCTTTAGGAACAGAGGACAAAGGAATCCCAGTTCTCCCACGGAAGCGGAGGGAAGAGCTCTGGCTAACGCAGGGCTGAGTGCGGATGAGGCAGAGCCCCTGTCATCAGGAGCAGTTCCAGATAAGACCAGTGACTGACAAGAAAGCATGGGGCCTGGGCTTGGGGTCTGCTAATGCAAGCACAGAGCAGGCAGGGAATGAGTGGGCGACCAAAGACTTCTCAGACTCAGGATGGGACTTAAGTCTGGGCATTTGGATTCCCAGCTTCAGTTTCACTGCTTCTTGTGAATACATCTCTAACCCTAAAATCACACACACTCACACACATATACATATGCACACATATACAGGTACACATACATACACACACATATACATATACATCCATACACAGACATACAACATACATACACATATATACATATATACACATACACACACATACACACATACATATACACATGCACATATACACACGTACCCAGCAAGTCCCACAAGACACACTCTCTTCTCCAGAGGACCATCCAAATTCCTTTACACTGCAGCATGAACATTTCAAGTGCAGAATGTGAGATGCCCAACTCAGCATTCTCCCAAGCCTTCTGTGATGGCTTGTGTATGCTAGGTTCAGGGAGTGGCACTATTAGAAGGTGTGGCCCTGTTGGGGTAGGTAAGGCCATGTTGGAGTGGGCATGGCCTCATTTGAGTAGCTGTGACCCTGATGGAGTAGGTGTGGCCTTGTTGGGGTAGGTGTGGCCTTGCTGGAGTAGGTGAGGCCATGTTGGAGTGGGTGTGGCCTTGTTGGAGTGGGTGTGACCTTTTTAGAATGGGTATGGTCTTGTTGATGTAGGCTTTAAGACCCTCATTCTAGCTGCCTGGAAGTCAGTATTCTGCTAGCAGCCTTCAGATGAAGATGTAGATCTCTCAGCTCCTCCTGCACCTACCTGCCTGGATGCTGCCATGTTCCCTCCTTGATGACAATGGACTGAACCTCTGAACCTGTAAGCCAGCCTCAATTAAATGTTGTCCTTATAAGAGCTGTCTTGGTCATGGTGTATGTTCACAGCAGTAAAACCCTAAGACACCTTCCAACTGTGACAGCAAAGCCACGCTCCACCTACTGACGGTAGATGAAGGGTTTAACATAGGGTCAAAGGTGATCATCAAGATACTTCCTACAACCTCGGACCAGTCAGGACAATTGCCAACAACAAGCATCCGTGTGGCAGTACTGGTGGGAAGCAGCTGACTATGCGTTCTCCAGCAAAGGAAGTCTCCAGCCCAGAGGCAGGCAGGAGGCCAGAGGCAAGGCCGTCCAACCAGCGGCCCTGTGCATTCTGATCAGATTGGGGCAGTTCTCTCATAGGGGTGAGGAGGGCTTCCCTTCTCCTGCATGCCAATCCAAAACCCTTTACACACAATCCGTTGGAAGCCATTTCACCTTTGAAATGCCCTCAAATATGCAATCCACGCGCTCTTTCCAGACTTGACTGCCTACTGTCTACATTTCAACCTCTGGGAAGTGTTTGCAAACAAGGGACGCTGCCTTGTGCATAAGTACTTGAGATTCTGTATGCAGCAAATCTGATACCAGACCCCTGGGAATAAAGCTTAGAATTGTCTGAGGCCACAGAGCAGTGGCTACCAGGTTCTGCCATCAGACCTTCTTTCTAAATGCATTAATATAGCCCTAGTGTGTGTGTGTGTGTGTGTGTGTGTGTACACAAGTGATGACCGCCTCCTCTCAAGGAAATGCCATCCCAAATTCATCTCTGATTTTCTGGAGTCCTGAAGTCCGAGGACATTCTCTTCCATCTCTGACAGAGTGCCTGGCCTTGAACACCCTGGGTGCCACTTTTCCAAGTGCCCCTAAGTGCTGCTAATGGCAAAGTCCAAAATGTAGGAGGCAGAGCCGACGTGGTGGGTGCGCAGCGGGCCCCAGCCACTTTGCTTGCCTCTTCTGGGTAGATCTGCAGTCCACGCTGTGTTCAGGCAGAAAGTGCTTCTCCAGCAGAGAGACGCTTCTTCTGGAAGTGTGTGTTTGCAGCCGGAGGGAGTCTTCGGGCGGAGCAGCGGGGAGGATGGTAGCTACTGTCTCCTTTGCGAGTCTCCTCTCTGTCTCCAAAATGAAGATGTCATTACCTTCTCCCCAGGCTAGTACTGCAATTACAGACAGCAAAGAAAAGGACTCGGACTCGGTCCAGCACCTGGTATCCAGACTGTTTCTAGGGCAGATAACCCAACGGCTTGGTTATTATTTTAATGTCTTCTATTTCAGTCCCCTGCAAATGTCGGGAGGAGAAAAAACACGGAGATTTTTTTTTCTGTCTTCCCCTTTGAATAATGAGAAAATGGCCAAATTATGTTGATCAGAAAAGAGAATAAAGAATCTGGGTGACTGTCGCATGGGCTGAATTTTGCCCAACATCAGACGGAAAGACAAACAAAACATTGCTTTCTCTGAGCATCAGCAAAAGTTGAATTAGGAGTAATCTTGGGGGCCAGGCAAGGTCGTCAGTACACTACACAGGACTAATGGCTGAGTAGCAGGCCAGATTTAACTACTTGGAACTACCTATGAGTGGGTCAACTGGATGACTACAGTGCTGGCGTCACCCCCTTTTGCCCTGTCCCTCTTGGTTTTCAGTAGGGTGCTTTACTGAGCAAATGGTCTCCCAAAATAAAGACTAGCATCCCTTGTTAATTTTAGCCAAGCTGTCCAGTTCTGGCCAAAGAAATGTAAGAGGAAGTGGCATGGACAATTTCACAGACATTTAGCCGAAGAAGAAGCTTCTCAACCTCCTTCTGCTGCTGGAGTGCAGACGTAATGGCTGGAGCTGCGGCAGCCTTCCTGGACAATGGCGGGACGTGAGAACGGAGAGCAACATGGAGACCAGTCACAGACCCCCTGTGCGGTGAATTACCACACAAATTGGAGACCATTCACCCAGAATTCCATGTGAGAAAAACAAACAAACAAAAAAAAAAAAACCCAACTTCTTGCAGGCGACTGTTATTTTGGAGTCTCTATCTTTTACAGCTCTCTCCGATCCAGACATGATCATTTTTGATGGCGCAGCACACAAGTGTCTGCGAAGGGATCAGCTTCTTACGTCTTTCTTTGTAGCAGAAGCAGGTACTAAGACCCATTGCTTGGGTCCCGGGGGTCCCTGGTTCTACGGTGAGCAGGAGTCTCCCTTATAACCCACAATACCATCACGGTTATCACTTAGACCAAAATTTGAAAATTAAAATGACAATGTGTACACACACACACACACACTTTAATTTTTAAAGAAAAGAAGCCTGCTTTGTGGTGTAAAAACAATCTCATTTTCCTTGCTCGATTCTTGGGGCATCTGTATGCTTAGCAGTTCTTTCATGCCAGCTTCCCTTTCTCCCCTCCCTCTCTCTCCCTCTTCCTCTTCTCCCCCTCTCCCCTCCCTCTCTCCCTCTTCCTCTTCTCCCCCTCTCCCCTCCCTCTCTCCCTCTCTCTCCCTCCCTCTCTCCCTACAAGTGTCTCCCAGTTTCAATGGCGGATCCCTCAGGATTCCCCATCAGAGGATCTAGATTTAATAAGGCTTACTAGATTAGGATTTTAGTTTGTACCCAACGATTGAGTGACTGTGGTTTAGGAACTAAGTCTGTGTTGTGTTTTCCTTCATGCGGCAGCTCGTCTGGGTTCCAGAGAGAAAGGTACGGTGGCAAAGCGTGTGTTTGCCCAAGGTGCTCCACAAAGGCCTGGGAGGATTTGAAGCACGGGGTTGGTACCGACCTGCCAGAAGGAACCTAGTGACCTGGGTGGGGACATTTCGGGAGCCCCAGGCCAGAGAGTCTCCACGAGATAGGAACAGGCCGCCGGACTGCAGGGGCAGAGAATTGGCGGCATTAGTGCGGGAACTTGCCAGTCTTTTTAATATTTCCCGAAACCTAGAACTCCCTCCCTCACACGGCTAGGCTCCTGTATTCAGTGAGCCAAGCCAGCTCCTGCCATCTGAGACACACCCCGTCACCAACAGGCAGTCACAGACCCACATGGTTAGAAGCCATCAGCAGAGAGGAAGAAACTCCATGTCAGTACCCTCAGGACACCAGACACATCTGTACACCTGTCACACGGTCACTAGAATGTATGTGGCACTTTAGGACGTGCTAGTGAAGTGACTGGAAGAGAGTGCTCCTCTGCACAAAATGACATTTCCGTCAGGTGGGTTAGACATACCATACCATACTTTCTGAAATGTCTGGAGAGGTTTCTCCACAGAGATCTCCTGATGCTGCTTCCTATCCCTCTGCAAGGCTCAAATCCTTCAGGAGCTGACAAGTCCCTTCTGACAGCCAAGGGTAAAGAGCGGGGAGTTTCCGAGCATCGGCTCAGCAGAGGAGGCCAAGCCAGGAGTCCCTAGGTAGGATCTTTTATTGCACGCACCATGGGCAAAACTAAGAGTGTCCTACTTGGCTGAGTTCCCAGGGTAAGCTCCCGGCATGGCACAAAACAGTGTGTGGCCAACACTCACAGGGCGGATGAGAGAGTAAATTCAACAACAGGCAGGGCTGATGGAGAGAGCAAGAGGCAGAGGATTGAGAGCAGGTGCGTGCTTCGGATTTTCCTCTCAGGTGGCAAGGGGTGTTGAGGGAGCAGGGGAGGGATGAGGAGATTCTCACTTTCTCCGGAAGAAGGTTTGCGTCAGTGGGCGAATGGGGAGATGGCTCAGTGAGCAAAGGCACCTGTCACCAAACCTTAGGACCTGGATTATTCCATGGGACCCACGTGTGCACAAACACACATGCACATGCGCGCACACACACACATACATACACACACATATATGTATACACACACACACTAAATATGTGTGATTTTTTTTTTAAAGAAAGCTTGCCTATTTCAGGTTGTAGAGAGAGCTCAGTGGGTAAAAGAATCTTCCACGGAAGGTAAGGACCTGAATTTGAGTGCCCAGACTCTATGTGAAAAACAGATGTCTAAAGGGCATGGTTGTGTTTCCAGCACTTGTATGGGGAAAGGGAGGTGGAGGCGGGAAGTACACGAGCCAACTGGCCTGGTGTATATCACAGAGAAAAATGGAAGGTAAGAACCAACACCCAACACAGAGGATGTCCCCTGACCTCCACAGCCCACAGCCACGACATGCACATGCATACATGAACACATTCTTGTGTCTGGGCATACACACACACACACACACACACACACACACACACACTATACACAAAGGATAAATGAAAGGAACAATTATCTTTTAAAATCTCTTTGAAGTAAAAAAAACCCAGGAATAACTTATTTGGGGGTAAAACGCACAGAGCTTTGTAAGCGGCAGAGCATGTGGCCTGCGAGATGCATAGATGACTATGGCTTCTTTATTTTACGACACGCTACATCTTCGTGAACTCAGCGAGTGCTCTAAATGATGGAGACTCTGACAGACTCCACTCAGAAGCTGGCTGTGCTCTACGAATGCTGAGCATTTAGTGCAAACCAGTACAGGAAGGGCCACTCCGTGCAGGAGCTGTCTAAATAGACTCCGAACCAGAATCCGCTAGCTCGGGGCCTCCACTCTGAAACAGTGAGATTCCCGAGAGACTCAGGCGAAGTCAGTAAATCTCCATCTGTGGGTACTGGCTACTGAGGAGGCAGAGTCCACATGTTCACAAGGACTTTGTCATCTCAGTGGGACAGCAAGGCATGGACACATGTCATGGATTGTAAGTCAGAAGACAGGTGCATGCCATAGGGTATAAATCTGGAGAAAGGCATTTTGTGGCAGTGGTGCTGTCCTGGGAAGACTCCACCTAGGAGGTGGGGGTTCATCGCTAGACAATGCCAGGCAGGTAGATCTATGAGGGGGAACGAGGCTTGAGGAAGTGGATTTGTGGGTGGAATTCAGTCTAAAAACTACGCAAGAAGCTTGTTTCCATTAGGCACAGTGGTGGACACTTTTGAACCCAGCAGATCTGTGAGTTCCAGACCAGCCAAGACATAGTGAGGACCCGTTTCAAACAAAATGAACAAGACAGAGAGAGAGAGAGAGAGAAAGAGAGAGAGAGAGAGAGAGAGAGAGAGAGAGAGAGAGAGAGAGAGAGAGAGGAAGAAGAAGAAGAAGAAGAGAAAAGAAAGAAAAGAAGCTTCTGCTTGTTTTGATTGTGAAGGTCCCAGAAAGGCTCTGAGATTCCTCCAGTGTCCCTCAATGGCTCAGAGGGAAGACCAAGAGACCAGGACTGTCACAGTTGCGTTTCCATGAACGCATGCGTGAAGACACACTTCCCTAAGCTCCCCTCACAAGGCCCCCACTGCCCACTGCCTTCCCTCCCCCGTCTGCCTGCATCCAGAGTGGGGTATATGTTTCACTCCAAGAACCTGCTTGGCTGGCCCTCAGGGACACAGGGCTGATTGGGACCAGGTGTCAAGACCAGTCTCCTCAGAGCCAAACTGGCCACGGGGCGGCTGGCAGGCATGCCAGCTCTCCACGAGGCCCTGTTCTACTCTCGGCTGTCACTCACGGAATCTGCAGATACAACAGTGTTAAAGATGAACACACACACACACACACACACACACACACACTTAATGGGTAATCTCACAGACGCTTCAATGCCACAGTGCTTGTGATAGTGTAGTGGAGTCACATACCAGAGAATTTTTTGCCAGATTCTTCACATACTTGGGCTACGGGACGGGACGAAATCCACACAATGGCTCCCTTTCGCCATTCGAGAACCTAACGCGACACCTCATCAGACCAACCTGTAACAAACTGGTCCTGGCCAATGGGGCTATGATTGGAGCTGAGCGGCCCCGATGCAATCTGATGCTAATTTCAACCCTGCTCGCCGAGGCAGCTGTACCTCCGTGAGTGACAAAAGCTCAGTGAAGGCTGTAAAATCAAATTTATTCAGGAACAACAGACTTTCTAGCCAGATCCAGTGGCATATGCCTAGAATATCAACACTCTGGGGGCTGAGGCAGGAGGACTGCAAGTTCAGGGTCTGCCTGGGATTCACAGGGGATCCTGTCTCTGCAAAGGAGGAAGAGGGGGTGGGGGAAGGGAAGGAGGTGGGGGGAAAGGGAGGAGGTGGGGGAAGAGGAGGAAGAGGAGAAGGAGAAGATGGTGATGGAGAAGAAGGAGGGGGGATGGGGATGGGGGGAAAGACAGGACAAACAAAGCCTACACCATAAATACCATAAACCCAGCATCATGGGGCAGCCATAGCCAGCTAGCCTTTCTTCAAACACCCTCTTTGGCAAACTAATCATCTATGTCAGAGAGAGAGATCTATGTCAGAGAGAGAGAGAGAGAGAGAGAAAGGTGACCAACCTCCCTCCCTCCCCTCCTTTGACATTCAAAGCCTGCAGGTGGCTAGCAAGAAATTTCCGCAAAATTCTTTGCAAATTATAAAAACAAGAACCCAGAAAGCATACTTAACAACAGACTTGTTAGGGCTAAATGAGGGCAGCTATTGGGCTCAGAGGTCACTTGCTAAAAAGGGCCTTAAATTTAGCACTCTGACATTATCTCCCAGGGATGCTGATGGACATTTAGACACAGGCACGCTGACAGGGCCGGAAAAAAAAAAGGGCCATTGTACAATTTTAAAGCTGTTCCATTTCTGGACTGTATCACCTATCATGGATTAATAGTGTAAAGACTTCTTGTGCATTAAAAACTAAATGACCTCATATTTTTGCATGAAATCATTGCACAGTTAAGTACAAGCTACATATCTCTACACATACACTTACAATACACACTTTTACGTCAGTAACCCTTTGCTGACTTGCTCTATTTTTTAATAAACCTACGTCTGAAAGCTTTGGACGCTGGGGAGAAGCCTCCATAGATGAGTGGTTGTTATGCAAACATGAGAAACGGAGTTCAAGTCCCAAATCCGAAGTACCCACATAAAAGCCAGGCACAGCCACCTTCGTGTCTCCAAAAACAATAAAATAACGCCTCTAAATATTAGAAGCATCCCTGGCCTCACAATTTTCTTTTAAAGCCAAATCCTTCATAGTGACAGCCCTAGAAGCTGCGTCCTCCAGGTTCTGTGCACAGCTGAGAAAACCCCTGGAGACTAGGGAGGCAGGTGGCTGGGAGGCCTTCCTCCCAGTGAGACTCATTCTAAAGTACTCTATTCTTGGGACCATTAACGCGCCCCCATGGTACTTCAAAGGCATCCCTGTACTGACAGACCATCCACTTGCCAGACTTCCGTTCCGCCTTCACTGTTATCCCAGTCTCGCAGCTGTCTCGACGGTCTAAGTGTCCTTTCCTTCTGATGGAGGGGTGTGTCCCAGGCAGGGGCTGGGGCCCAGGGTACCTTAAGGCATGGGCATTGTGGCATTCACCTGGCTCAGGCCTCTGACACAGGCTTTCTAGGGCACAAGCAGAGCTTCCCTACCATCACACGCCCCCATTTTTGAGGTACTATTGAGATTCTTACCTTTTAAAAAAAACAAGCGTTTCCATACTTCAGCCCATGATCTGTATCCATAACGCAATGCCTGAGACTTGATAATGTATAAGGATAGCTTTCTGTAGCAAGAATTTTGTAATTTTGGTTTCTTTAAAAAACAGAGATATTGCAGGAATATGTTTTTGTTTTAATCCCAGGTGTGGGATATGGGGCTGCTTCAGATTGTCCGCAGCAGCTGACAGTGATTTGCCTCATGCTCTAGCAGGGGTGTGGTTTTGCCAGCTGCAGATAGTTTCTGCGATTGTGTGACGTTTGTAATTGTGGGGACTTTTCAGAGGATATAAAAATACCAGAGCCCCAATAGAAGGAGCTGGGTGGCCGGTTAGTGGTTAATTGGGGTTTGTCAAGTAGTCATGTGTGAAGACACAAATAAGAAGCAATTAGATATCCTGACTGGAGATCAAGCAAGATCAAACTTGCCCCAGGGAACTCAACACCCCTAATCGGCAGGAAATAGTGTAATGATGTCATTACCCCCTTTCCCCTCTATCCTGCTCTCAATCCTATCCAGTGTTAGGGGTTGACAGGGTGGAGAAGTGGGGGAAGAAAACCCACAATGGACCCAAAAGTCCAGCTTCACCCTTGACTCGTGATTCTGCAGACTGGGAACCCCAAGATTTGTCACACCGGCAGCTGCCTCTTTTCATTAAAAAGAAAAAAAAAAGCAGGTTAGAATATAAAATATGGATTGCCATGCGTGTGTGTCATTACACTTTGTTCTAATTCATTTTCTTCCCTCGTTCTCCTCCTACATTCGTTCATTCTCCCAGAGTCCCCTTCTGCTCTCCTGGAGCCCACTCCTGCCTTCTCATCAAATGTTCCACTAGACTGACTTTTTCTCCCTCCTGTCTGTTCACATCTCTCCCTCCCCTCTCATGCTCCACTTCTAGCTTCACATCCTATATATGTGTGCACATACACATATAGACACACACAGACACACTCACAAGACACACGCAGATACACACAGAGTCACACACAGAGAGACACACATGCACAGAGACACACACACACATACAAGCATGCACACACAAATATATATACACAGACACACCCACACACACACAGACACACTCAGACATACACTCACACATGTACACATACAGACACATAAGTGCACACAGAGACACATACACATACAAACATGTACACACAAACATACAGACACAGACACACACACAAGCTTAACTCTAGGTTCTACCAGCACTGTCCTACACACCTTTACCCACAGCACTGAGAGGCAGAGACAAGCAGATCTCTGTGAGTTCAAGGTCATACTGGTCTACAGTATGCTCCAGGTCAGCTAAAGCTATAGAGTGGAAGCCTACCTCTCCAAAACAAAATAAAACAAGGTTCAACACATAAGATATATTAGTCTCTCTCTCTCTCTCTCTCTCTCTCAATCTGACTTATTTAACTTAGTGTGATTTCCTGGTTCGTTCATTTTTCTGCACACATCACAATGATTTCCTTATGGTTTTATGAAATTACATTGTGTATCTGGGCGGTGACTATTCTAGGTCAGAAACACAGATGATCATGTAAGACCCTGACCCTCTCAGTCAGTGGTACTTACTGCCAGACACCCCCAGATGAGACACTGAGATGCAGATCAATGCAAAAGCAAGAGAGGTTTATTTTCCTGTACACTGGGGTTAACCCTTAATCAGTCCCTTGAGGCAAGTGACTAGAATGCAACCCCAAATGGCTATTACAAGTATTTTTTATACATTTTAGGGGCAAAAGTTACATCAACATCGATACAGTTCAAACTTATTGGCTAAGCATATTGACCTTTAAATCTACTGGCTAGCAAGCCTGACTTGCATTTGAACTCTACCTGGGACTTTCCAAAGGGTCAGGTGACTATCAGTACATTCTAAAAATTTTTTACTCAAGAATGTTCCTGTGGGTGGAGAATGGAACTTGACCTAGACTTGACCCCAGGCGGGAGTGGGAAGCTGTAAGGAGGGTGTGGGAATGGAAAACCCTAGGGTCCCTCAGTAGTGTTCACTTCCTGAGAATTCAGTGAATAACAATGAATTCACAGGTGCAGCAGTTCTCTTGGCTCAGTCTGTGCAGGGCTGGCTTTGACTCTCTGCCTGGGTGTGCCTTTACCAATGAGGTGTGTTTCTTAGAGACATGGATAGTTAAATCTAGTTTTTCTATCCACCAATAAGTCTCAGTAAGTTGTTCACGTTTAAGGTTATTCCTGAAGGTTCTTTTTTTTTTTTTTTTACTATTTCCTGATATTTGTTAGCTTGTTAGCTGTTCTCTAGTTGGTCAGATTTTCTTTTTTTAGAGATTCTTTATTATGTATACAGAGTTCTGCCTGCGTGTATGCCTGCAGGCCAGAAGAGGGCACCAGATCCCGTTACAGATGGTTGTGAGCCACCATGTGGGTGCTGGGAATTGAACTCAGGACCTCTGGAAGAGCAGTCAGTGCTCTTAACTTCTGATCATCTCTCTACCCCCAGATTTTTTATTTTTAACTTTACTTCCTTCCACTTAGTACAAGAGGATTGCTCTCTTTATTGCATTAGGCAGTAAAGATGTATTTCTTCCGAGTATTTTTATCCTCTTCTTTCATACTCTCAAAATTCCCCACACATATATACAGTACCTGGATGATATTTAACCCCATTCTCCTTCATTCCCCTCCATTCCTCCTAACCCTTCACAAATGTCACCCTACATCAGTCTTTTGTATGTGTGACTCCCTGAGCTTAGTTAGGGTTTCCTGCTCTTTACTTGAGCAATGGTAATTAACCCTCCAGGAATGGCGGGGTCCTGTGAGTCCCACTCACATCCGTGATGCAAACTTATGCTCATAAGCCCGGTGACACCCAAAAGGTATAAGCATGAGGTGATGAAGAATCCGTACTCCTCTGGGAGTGCACTGTGATATGTTAGGGAAATGTTTTGACAATAATTAGATCAAATTATTTTCCCAGTGCTGTGTGCATGTCTTGGCTGTTGTGAACAGAACAGCAATAAATACCGATGTGTGAGAGTCTCTGCAGTAGGGCAGGGGCCTTTGGGGTATGAGCTCAGGGAAAGCGTCTTGGGATCACACGGTAGTTCCAAGCTTCCTGAGAAGCCTCTGGGCTGGTTTTCAAAATGGCTACACCAGTGTCTACTCCCACACACACTTTCTCCACATAGACAGTGCTGGCTATCCTTTGTCTTCTTCATGGTAGTCATTCTGTCAGAGGTACCAGGGCATCTTGGAGTGATCTTCATTTGCATTCCTTTCGTAGCTAATAATGGTTAACATTTTAAAAGCAGTCACACGACGCTTGTATTTCTTCCTTTGAGAATGCTGTGCTTGGTTTATGCCCCCCTCCCCTTTTTAATTGAGCTCCCATTTTTCCTTGCTTGTTTTTTTTTTCCCAGTTCTTTGCATATTCTAGATACTAATCCTCTACTGTATAACACCTACCAGAGGTCTTCTAGCTGATGGGAAAGTGAAAGTGTACTAGCCTGATCTGAGCGCTGTGCATGCATTATATATGCATTCTGGATATCACCTTGCACCCCCAGAAATAAGTACAATTTATATTTTTCAATACTCTTAGATAGTGTTTCTATTGCTATAATAAACAACTTGGAGGATAAAGGGTTTTTTTACACTAACACTTTCACAACACAGGCCACCCCTGAGAGAAGTCAAGGCGGGAACCTGGAATCTGGAGCAGGTGCTGCCTCTCAATAGCTTGCTCCCTATGGCTTATCCAGCTTGCTTTCTTATAGACCCCAAGACCACCTACCCAGGAATTGCACCACCCACAGTGTTCTGGGTCCTCTCAAATCAGAAAGCGTATCACAAGCTTGCCCACAGGATGATCTGTGAGGGGCATTTCTCAGATGAGGCTCCATCTCCCAAATGACTCTAGTTTTTGTCAGATAGACATAAAACTGACCAGCACATCAACTAAGGACAACTTTGGAGGTGAGGGAGAGGCATATGAATTTGCTACAATGATATCTATGATTCAGATGCCAAAATTAATTTGTATACTAAATTAAAAATTAATGAGCTGGGCAGTGGTGGTGCATGCCTTTAATCCCAGCACGTGGGAGGCAGAGGCAGGTGGATTTCTGAGTTCGAGGCCAGCCTGATCTACAGAGTGAGTTCCAGGATAGCCAGGGCTATACAGAGAAACCCTGTCTCTAAAAAAACAAAACCAAAAAAAAAAGAAAAGAAAAGGGAAAAGTTAATGCTATAAAAGTAATAATCTTGGATATAACAACAAACCTCCCCAGGTTCCTGGGCTGCACTCTCAGAACGTCTAAATCGGGAGTTCTTAAGATTGGCCAAGAAACTTCATTTCTTACACTCAAGGTGATTCCCATGCCCAGGCTGCTCCCAGACTTCCTAGGTAAGTGCTGAGCCTGGTTTCCCATCTTCCTTATATCTCCCACAGGGCAGATAGATGTAAGGTTAAAATAAGTCCCAGAAATTTTGGTTCTTGGCTTTGTGCAGCAAGATATCTGAAGAACTATGGGTTTGCAGCCAAAGGCTGAACACTGTGATCTGAGCACTTGGATTTCTGAACTCTTAAACGTGAAGCATCTTTTTCAAAAGGCCATCTTAGGGATAGCTTTCTTCCTAGTTTGCCACCTAAAATTACACACACACACACACACACACACACACACACACACACACACACACACTGTAGGGAGAACTTTATAGAATGGATATTTCTTTTGACTTTTCAGCCTTTCCTATCTTCCCTTGTTTCGACAAATGCAGTTGACCTTTGGCCTACAAAACTTCAGGTGGTAAAAATGGATGAGTAAGTAGTTTTGTCCAGCGTTTTAATAACTACATAAGAAGTAGCCAAATTCTCAGCAGGGCATGGGGAAGGGACTCTACTGCCCCGGGCATGTCCCTCTCCCTCATTTCCTCTACCCTGTAAAAACTGTTAGATGATTTTCCTAAAGCTAGACACCAGGGTCCATTCCCTTACTTGGCCACTTCTTCCCCCCGAGGCTGAACCAGGTTCAGCTGTCGATATATTGAAGTCCAGCAATCAAAAGCCCCCTTTGACTGCCCTAATTAACTCGTCCAATTAAAATCAGACACCTCATCCCACACAGGGTTTCCCTTTACCTTTATAACCCTCCATATGCCTGTCTCCTCTCTATCCAGAGTCAGTCCTTTGTCACGTCCCTCACCCCACTTCAACCCCTAAAAGTTATCCCTTCCCCCCTCTCTTATTCCCTTCCTCCTTCTCCTTTGTCCTCTGTCTCCTGTCTTTGCATCTTATTCCCTGCCCTTTGGGGAAATACGTCTCCTTTGTGCTAAGAACTTGGTCTTGGGGTGTCTGGAACCAAAAGCAATACCGGCCCCTTTACATGGTAGCTACACACCTTCAATCCTAGCACTCGAGGCAGAGGTAGGCAGATCTTTGTGAGTTTAAGGCCAGCCTGGTCTGCAGAGCGAATTCTAGGACAGCCAGGGCTACACAGAGAAACTCTGTCTTGAAACAAAAACAAGGAACCAAAATCTTTTCGTGTTTCTCTGTGACCTAAATATTTAAGAATTCATTCTTCAGGAATGCTCAGAACTAACGCACTTCTGCCTGGTCCTCAACATCACACTTCACCTTGGAGGTGCAGAATGGCTTGTTGTAAGCCTCACAGCTCTCCCTGGTCTGGGCCCTGACTGATGTGGTTTTCCAGGCATTTACCTCCTGCCTTAGTTTTACTACTGTGAACAGACACCATGGCCAAGGCAACTCTTATAAAGACAACATTTAATTGGGGCTGGCTTACAGGTTCAGAGGTTCAGTCCATTATCATCAAGGTGGGAACATGGCAGCATCCAGGCAGGCATGGTGCAGGAGGAGCAGAGAGTTCTACATCTTCATCTGAAGGCTGCTAGGAGAAGACTGGCTTCCATCCAGGCAGCTAGGATGAGGGTCTTAAAGTCTATGCCCACAGTGACACACCTACTCCAACAGGGCTACACCTTATAATAGTGCCACTCCCTGGGCATATACAAACCATCACAGTCCCCATCCACCTGACCTGCTCCCAGCTTCCTTTTCCCCAGATCTTCTGGAGCCAGAAGGACTGAATGGCCACATCTTCTGTGTGGAATGCCTTCATCTCCTCGTGACTGTAGAAGAACACAGTCAACTCCTAATCCTGCTTTCATTCACTCTCTCATAGAAAAGCAAGCACAGCCATTCATTCCATAACCCCAGCGCTTGGTACAGGAGGATTGTAGGTTCTGAGCTAGCCTGGAGAGTACACCAAATACAGGGCCAGCTCGGACCATGCCTCAAAAGAAAAACTAAAAAAGAGAGAAAAGTTAGCCCATCCATATTAGCCCATCCATACAAACAATTCCTAAACTTACTGCAAGAACTGAGTAAGTCACTGAAAAGAGAGTAACCTTTGTTTAAGCTGGAAAGCAGTCTTCTCCACTTTCCCAATACAGTTGAGTGAAGTTTATAATATGAAGAACCAGCGCATGCCAACCTCTGATGTGTTCTATTCCCTGTTTATACAAAACCATGTGGCCTTTTCATTTATTAGATTTGTAAATTTTAAGGTCATATTTTTTTCTTTTCTTCATGGATTTGTTTTCTTTTCTTTTTTCTGTCAAAAAGCAATATTGAGTCGAAAGTTAAGGAAGAGCAATCATATCGTGTGGCAATATTTGTCCTCCAAACATCTCCTCCGCCTTGCGCAAACACGGAGTTGTGAACAGAGAAACACTGGGAGAGCCACATTCCCTTGATTATCGTTAATTCAGCGCCAATTTAAAATGCAGCCACTGCCTCCACCACGGAGATTGGGGACGAAATGAAATAATAATTCTGCTTTGTGAACAAAAACATCAGCCAAAGCAAGATGAGGTTTTTCTTAATGACCTAAAACTATGCGGTTTGTTTTGTTTCATTTTGTCTTTTTCTAGAAGAGGAAGGCATTTAAAAGGCACCGACAACACAATGTTTTCCCCCAGAGACAGTAATTAGAAATGAATTAGAGCTTCCGACAGAGTGGAAACAAGAAGGACTCTGTTTACATCTCACGCAAGCTACAGCCTGGTGGCTGAGCCTTCATTATGGAGAGTCATCTCCCAGCGGTGCCCTGCAAGTGGACGCGCTTCAGAGCCCTGGTTCTTCTGGGATCTGAGATGCTGTGGTGATTGTTATCACTCATCTAAGGAGAACTGGTCACCTTCCATCTAAACCAACTTCAGCATCCAAGTAGCATTCCCACTTTATCTTCTTTGGTCCCTTTTGAAGTATTCCAGAGTTCCTGGAGACTTCTTTAGGACCTGAGACTCAATCTGTGTGTTTTACATAGACTCACCTGGTGATGTTTCACTCTGGAACTTACACTTAAAAACGCATCCAGGGCTCAGCTGGTAAAGGCACCTGCCTCCAAGCTTGCCAATCCAGGGCCAGTGCTGTGGAGGGGAAGAGCTGACTCCAACTAGTTGTCCTTGCTACAATGTTTTTGATTATTTTTAAGAATTCATCCAAACAGGAGAAGCACGTCTCATGAACTAACATGTATATGACCTTGCTACAATGTATAATTTTTTAAAATAGAATTCATCAAAACAGGAGAAGCACTTCCTGTGAATAAACATGTATATGAAAAACTGAGACAGTAGAGTCACAACCTTCTTGGGACATCTTCCCTTTCCCTCCCGTATCACGCTCTCTTGTAGTCATCCCCCAGACTCAGCTAGTCCCCCAGAGACATTGTGAAAGAGATTCGACAACTTAGAGGATCCAGCATGGCTGGCTTGGTAAGAGAACCCTTCCAGACTCCAACACTGAAAACCCCAGCACTGTCGGCAGAAGGAGAAAGTCGAGCATTAGAAAGAAAATAAACAAATAAACGAGGGCCGACTCGCTGATCAGCTAAAGCACACAGCTGAGAAAGAAAAACACAGAAACGGCAAGCTGAAACGGAAGAATGATGGAGCAGATCCCCAGAATGATCTTGGGTATGCAGGAAGGCGGAGAGGGTCAGGACGGGAGTGCACGGAGATTTGATTCACAGCTCCAAACTCAAAGCAAAGGCCTGGATCTTAGGTCCAAAGAGACCGTACCTTGCTATTCATGAATACATTTTTTAAAATGTTGCCTTTAACTTAAACAAAAAATAAATAAAAATAAAATAACTAACATACAACAAACAAAGCCAACTTGTCTGACAAACACCAGTAATTTCTTGACAGTGGTAATGGAGCAGTGTGTTCCCGGGGCGCTGGCCCTGGAGACCCTGCCTGGCCACCATTCATGTTTCCTTATGCTTTTTCGTATAGGATCTCTAAGCTTCTAAGTTTAGAACTGGCTTCTAAACTTCCAAAAACACAGCCAAAATGGCTCCTCAGACTCAAAGGGAGACATAACATTTATAGTGAGATGGGTGGGAAAAGCCCAGAAGAGGGGCCAGGGAAGCAGCTTAGCAATTGGAAGCAGACAGCGCCCTTCCAGAGGACCCACGATGGATTTCCAGCACCCACGCAGGAGACTCACGACCACCGGGAACTCTAGCTGCAGGGAAGCCGATGTCTCTGGCTTCTGGCACCTGCCCTCACCTGAACATGACTTCCCATAGACATGACTTAAATAAAATAAATATTTTAAAGGAGTCAGAGAAGATAATAGCACGAACATAGAAGAGTGCAGGGGCTGCCCTCTGAACTGTTTTTCAGGCAGTTGCTGAGGAGAATACTTTCGAGTGATGGTGCAAAACGCTGCTTCTGGTGTCACTGATATCCATCTCACGTGGATGTTTTAAGTCACGTGTTTAAAACACAGACATGCTCCTGTATGACAGCCAAGTGAACCACCATTTCCATTAAAGGCCCCAAGGCCTGAGGAGAGGTTTCATTACAATTATTTTAAAACTTTGGTGGGACACGGTATCTCGTGCCTATGATCCCAGCACTCGGGAAAGTGAGGCAGGAGGATCACAGCTTTGACTACGTCATAAAACCCTGTCTCAATAAATAAATAAAGAAATAGACACCCCAGGCAACCGGCAAAGAGTATCTGTCAGGGGAAAAGCAGACGGCAGTCTTTTGTCCACCCTAGCCTGATGCCTGGCTTGGTGGCCAAAGCAGTTTTGTGCCTAGGACTCATAAAAATCAAACCAAAGCAAATCCAGGCAGCACAGCAGCACAGAAGGAGAAAGACAGACAGAGACCCGTGGACTGCCATGCTGCTCACAGACCCACCCTCCAGTGCACAGCACAAACGAGCCATAGACATCTGCTTGCCGACACACCACGGAGCCTGGATGGAGGACCCAGAGACCTGGCAGCCCTGTAACCAGGCTGCAGCTGGAGTCACCACAACGTGCAAGTGTGTGGTCCTCAAATGGGAGAGAAACTGGAGTAGCTTAATCATTATGAAGAGAGACGGAACTGGAGAGTCAAAAGCAGAGAGGAGTGAGTAGACTCTTGGGAGTGAGTGGCCAGCCCTGACACCTCGAGCCATATCTCAGCCTGAGAGGCCACTGAAGGCCATGTCTGAGTTCATGGCTTTAAAGCAGCAGGAGTCAGCGCTGACGTCCATGGCCTGTATTACCACTGGAGAACGTGGGGACGTTCCTGGTCCGGCAGTCTCCGGGAACACGTGGATATCCAGGGGGCTGTGCAGAACTGGCCCCGACCATCACTGGATGTGCTACTCTGGAGAACGGGCCCCATTTCTCATCACTGGCAGCACACACGGGAGAGCAGGGCCTGTACCTCGCTCAGACAATGCAGTAGAGCTGGCCCTGGTCAACACGAGGGTGAGCCAGCCCCAAGGGTGTGGGAACAAGAGAGCTCTCCCAGCCCCACACAGGCTGCAGCTCTTGGGAGAGTGGGCCCCGTGCCTTGACTGGGCAGCCAAGTGGAGATGGCTCTGCGTGCGTGGGTACAGTGAGTCAGACCCCCACGGGGTGGGGGACGAGGGAGGGGCAACTAGAGCTGTCTCCAGCTGATGGCCTAAATCAGAGCAGCGCTGGAGAGCTTGCCCTGGTAGTAAAGAGATGGCCCACTCCCAAATCTAGTTCATCTGCAAATGTTGGGACGCATGATGGGGCCATTCCTACAGTTCCAGAGCGGCAGGATCTCCAGGACCCGGAGTAACAACAGGATAACCGGGAAGAGTACCAGTGAGGATCCGATGCTGATGGTATCACAGAAGCCGGCAATCTCGAACCAAAGCAATAACTCATTGCAACGAACATAGGCAAGTGAAGATGTGTGGATGGAGGGATGTGCTATGGGACACACTGAGACATACTCCAGCTTCCACAACGAGATGTTTTCTATGCTTTATTTGGTGGTGGTGGTGGTGGTGGTGGTGGTGGTGGTGGTGGTGGTGGTGGTGGTGGTGGTGGTGATAGTGGTTTGCGTATTTTTTTTATTTGGGGGGAGGGGAGCATTAGGATAACCTTCCCTCATACTATATGAAGGTATGTATTTTCAATTGTTAGTTACTGGGCCCGCAGAGAGCTAAATGCTGGCAGGATTTTACTATTGCCATCATCAGTTTTCTGTCTGTAAATGCTTGTCCTTCCTCGCCTGTCCAGAAGATGATTATCTGGTATTATTATATTAAAAAGCAAGCTGCCAAGGCGAAGGTCCAGCAGTCCTCCACGCCAAAGGGCAGCCCTAAGAGACCGATCAGCCTCATCTCGCCATTGATTGGCTCAGACTGAAACCTGGCTTTTTGCATAATAAAGAACTGAGGGCAGGAGCTGGGACCGGAAGTATGGGGCAGGCCTTCCCAGCTGGCCTTTACTTCGGAGAAAAGGTGGATCCTGAGAGACAGCAGAGACCAGTGGAGCAGGAAGCAGGCCATGAGGGCCACGTGGAAAGACGAGGTGACTGGAGACGTCAGGCTAAGTTTAGCTAGCTAGCTGAGATGTTGCCCCAGGAAAAGGCCAACAGCTTTAAACTATATAGATGCCTCTGTGTCTTAAACCTCAGAGCGGGATCTTCGAAGAAGGTTGCAATAGCGAAGACTGGGAGTTGAGCGGAACTGGGGTGCAAAATGGGGAACTCACAAGGAATCAATAAAAAGGTGTTTTTCAAAATAAATAATAAGTAAATAAAGTCATCGACTTTCGGGAAATTTAAGGAATGGCTTATGATGCCGGTGATCACAGCACTTCACACACAGAACTGAGCCCCACCCTCGTCATCTGTGGAGGAATCTTTCTTTGCCTTTGTGCTCTTCGTTGTTCTGGAAAGATGTCTGCCTTCCTGAGGGTTGTCCTTTAGCGAGAGCTGCGCTTCCTCCTGAGATGTGTGAGTTGAAAGAGGAAAGGGTGACCGGCGCTTGTCTATCCAGCTGACCTTTCCCCGAAGCAGGGTCAATAGAGGACTCAGCACAGAACAGGCGGACAGAGAAAAGGGCCATAAATAAGCAAGAAGGCATGCTCCTGGCTTTGTCTTCAGCCAGGACAGTCCTGGCAGGCTTCCATTTACCCGCAGTGGGCCGCCTTTCTGCTGTCCTCGTGAGCAGGCCCTGTGAGTCAATTATCCCACTCTCTTTGTCTGGGCTGACCAATATAAAACGTGTGTGTGGGGGGGGAACTACCCATTCCAAACTACCAAAACCACTTAAAACCCTCAGCCTGCAGGGTTTTCAAATCCCCTCTCCATGTGGTAGGAAGTCTTTGTACCTTGGTGGGTGGGTGCGTCTTCTCTTTCAGTAAAGTCTGTTATCTGTTGCTGCCTGCTGTGCCTGAGACTTTTCCTGCCTTTTGATTCTTTATCAGCAGAGAAAACAAATTCCATCAAGACCCAGGAGGATTAACAGTTTTGCATTTGTCTTGATTTCTAAACTAGGTTTCTAGGTTCGGATGCAAACAGTGCTAATTCGTTTCTGGTTTTAGCTTGATCAGGGTACAGGAATATTTGAGCATTCTCTTTTAACTCGTCCAATAACTGACTGAGCAATAGACCTGGGAAAGACTGCAAGTGTCTGTAGTGGGCACCTACAGCCATTCTTATTCGCACAGAGTGAGATTAAACAAAAGGTCTTGAAAAAAGGATTTGTTTCTGTTTATCATGAGACAAATGTTCAAAAATATCTCAGACCGTAAGAAGAGGAAATCCGCAGAAGCCAAAGCAGGTTGAAGTCAATGTCCGCCCACCATGAGTCAGGACTGACCATGTAGCCATGGGACTTGTGGACACCAAGTGGGTCATTTATAACAGTCCCTCCTGTATATAAAATTATTTTGTAAATAATCTCTATTTCCTTGACTTAATTGTTGCAATGGCAGCTCTGTGCTGATTTGACATAAGAAAGAATCATTTTAGAAGAGGGAACTTCAACTGAGAAAATATCCCCCACCAGGTAGCACTGCAGGGCAAATCCCAAATACATCTTTTTTTTTTTTTAAAGATAAGGTTATTGTTTAGTATCATTTTGTTTTTAGGAGACAGGGAAATGGAGCATCCGTAGATCTGCTTGAGGCATAGAGAGACCATAGACTAGGTTTCTTTGACCCAGACGGTGGTTGCCTTCTACACTGTGTATGGGCTGATTGTAGCACACTTCCTCCTAAGTGGACACGACAAAATTAATAGGACTGAAATGATCGGCTCCCTATCTTCCTCCTTCTCTCCGTTCCCCCACCCCCCAGCTTGAAGAGTCATAGAAAGGGGGTTGCTCTGGTTACCATTAAATCAACCTAACCTCATATCCTTTCACAACTATAAGATTAATTCAAAGTGATTCTGATTATACCCCAGCCCTGATCAAACCTAATTACAATTTGATGCAGGGTCCCCATCCTGGCTGTGTCTAGGTAAAGGACCCTGTGTTCCAGCTGACTGTGTTTCGTTAATGAATAGAAGCCATGAGAGGCTTACACATTGTCTCCGGTGACCACTTCTGCATCACGGGAGCGAACCGCATTGATCAACACACGAAGACAGTCATTATCTATCATTCTGTTTCATAATTAGCAAGCACCTGGCACACTGGCAGTCAGGAGCGCTTTGCTCCTGACTCCAACAGTACACGCCATGTCTGTTTCCTTTCATTAAAGGATGCGAATTCTGAGACGGGGGCTGGGGGAGGCTTAGAGATTCTGTTGCCGTTTTTTAAAGTCTCTTTGTTGTTTGTAAGCAGAGACCAACGACAGAGCCCTTGCAAAGATTAGGCACAGGTTGGATAGAATTGGACTTTTGGATATTGTCTTTTTACTTTCAAAAGAACTTGGTGGCCCAAGTTGCTCCTGGGTCTGGTATGCTTCCAGATGAACAAGACCAAGAAGACCCACAAAGGCCAAAAATGGTTACATTGCCATCTTCCCAGCAACAAAAGACCAAAAAAAAAAAAATCTGATCACATTTTGATAACCTGCCTATGGCTTTCAGCTGACTCTTCTTAGAGGCTTATTTACAGTGCTGGCCCCACTTCAAGACATAAAGCAGTTTGCCTTGTCATGGTGATGATGATGATGATGATCTTTAATCTTGCATAACTCAGTTCACTCACAATCATTCTGTTGCAGGAAAGAGAAGCTTACTAAAGATCAGCATGGACCTCCAGGACAGAAAGACGCTGTTCTCTCAGTGGCGCTGGGTTCATTTTGTACGTAACAACTCAGCGCTTCAGGGCGTGGTTTGACCAGTCTGTTGCCTCTAAACTCAGCTTAGACTGGGGTTTTCGGAAGCCCCCACAAAATCAGCTTTCTATCCAAGTCACCAAAGGACAAACAGGAACCAGAGACAATTTGGATTAAGTTCAGAAAGCAGCCTATCAGATTCACAGGTTCCCAACTAGAAACACAACCTGAGAGCCACACTGACTGCACCTCACGGGATCAGTCCCTGTCCCCAGGTGCTGGCATGAATGTGACCTCGGCCTTCAGTCCCAGCATCAGAAATGGCCCCCTGAGCACTGTGAATATGTGAGCCAGGAAAGCTGGGGCCTTCCCATGGGAAAGAGGAAGAGGAGGAGGAGGAGGAAGAAGAAGAGAGGGAGGAGGGGGAGAAGAAGAGGAAAGAGAAGGCTGATTTTCACCAGGCAAATGTTAACAGTAGATATAGTCCTCCAATAATTTTCCATTGTCACAACAAAATTCCTGAGATAAGTTGTCTTAAAGAAAGATTATTTGAGGTCACAGTTTCTAGGCCTGTGATAGGGGAGAGAAATCGCAGCAGAAGGGAAACGCTGAGGAAAGCAACTCTGTAGCAAGCGCGGAGCAGACAGAGGCGGGAGTGGGAGGAAAGAACACGCGGACCCTTGCTTGGTTGTTCTAACTTGCTTTCTTCTCTCTTAAGCTGTTCAGGACCCCTGCCTAGGGAATAGCACCACCCACAATGGGCTGGGTCTTCCTACACAAATTGATAATTACGATGATCCCCCGCAGACTGGCCCAAAGGCCAATGTGATCTGATTGATTTCTCATTAGGGAGGAAGGAGAGGAGGAAGGGGAGGGAGAGAGAGCGAAGGGGGGAGGAGAAGAGAAAAAAGGAGGGGGGGAATGTGAGGGAGAAGGAGAGAGACCCCCCCAAGGACATGTATTCTTTTTTTTGTTTGTTTGTTTGTTTTTCGAGACAGGGTTTCTCTGTATAGCCCTGGCTGTCCTGGAACTCGCTCTGTAGACCAGGCTGGCCTCGAACTCAGAAATCAGCCTGCCTCTGCCTCCAAGTGCTAGGATTAAAGGCGTGCGCCACCACCGCCCGGCAAGGACATGTATTCTTCAAGGATATAGTGACTATGAATGGACAGTGGGATTCTGATAAGTATTTGATTTCTATATATTCATCTTTATTTTCTGATTTTGAAACACTAAGCAAGTTCCAGGGGCCACAGCCTGGAGCCTGTCTGCTGTACCTGGGATAGGACAGAAGCCAAAGAAGATGCAGCTAATGCCTTCCATAACTGCAGCCTCTGCGACCCAGCGACCCCACATCACTCCCTGCACAGCTGCCTGGTGTACTGCTCCCTTCAGATCCAGCATTAGGCAGATGTTCCGTATGTCAACAGCTGTTCTGTATGTTAAGCCTGGGTTACCTCAGAGACCAGCTGTTTGCTTCCGTCCTGAAGGTCTGTTCCTCAGGCCATCTCCCGGTTTGTATTTTTTTCTAGGAAGGAAATAGATGAGCTGTCGTGGCCCGGGATGTGCAGAGGGAGGAGTTAGTGACTGTGACCAACCGAAAGCAGTGAGGTCTAGCTTCTGGGAGCCAAGGAAAGTGATTTTTAGATGAAAGTCTACCCAACAGAATTCTGCAATCAACAAATTAATCAATGAATGACATCTGAAAACATTTTCCTAAAATCCTCAATAAGTAAAAACCACACAGGAATCATCTAAATCTTATAAAACTATTATTTTAAAAAAAATGTTTTCACAAAAAATATAAATCTTAGTAGCCAAGGTCTGACTTCTCTTAGATCTCAAGAAATCTATTAACAAAAGCTGCTATTTGAAATAACGCATCTCGTCGATCCATAGTTTCTTCTCCCTCCCCACTGCCCGAGTGAGCTTTGACCTAGTTTCATTTCTGCTGCTGTGACAAACATCCTGACCAAAAGTAACTCGGGGAAGAAATGGTTTATTCAGCTTATAATTCCAGGTCATAGCCTACCCTTCAGGGAAGCCAAAGAAACTTAAAACTTAATGCTCACAGTCAGGAGCAGAGAGGGAATAAAGGTGCAGACCCTTGCTTGGTTGTTCTCAACTAGCTTTCTTCTTTCTTATGCTGTTCAGAGCCCCCTGCCAAGGGGATGGTGACACCCACCATGGGCCGGCTCTTCTTACACAAATTAGTAATCAGGATGATCCCCTACAGACAGCAACTTGTGCCCTTCCCCCACTCTGAGTTCTGAGCAGGAACTTCCAGACCTCAGTGAGCCACACCTCCCCGACCTGTGGAGCTCTAGGACCAAGGTGGAGTCCATTGTTCTTCAAGCATTTGCAGCGTCCTGAGAGGAGCCAGCTGCCTGCATCCTTCTGAAAGGCACCTCAGCCTCCCGCAGAGCAGCAGAGCCTTGGAACCAACATCCACCGAGCAGTGGAGCCGAAGCCCCGCTGAGCAGACCTCTGAGCAGACCTCTGGGGGAAGGGTCTCGCCCCCAAACCTTAAATTGTCAGTCCCCAAAATAAACCACAGACTTTGAACGGCCATGTCGTCTTGGTCCATGTTTTTCCCTCGTCACCCCGTTCTCTTTCCCCAGCTCTCCGTCTAGAGAACCCGATAACCAGTTCATATGTAACCGCCGGAAGGTTACAGCAACTTATACTTGAAAAACAAATTTAGCTTCCTCAACTTTATCTGTAAAATGGACCTGAAAAGGGTTGTTCCAAAGGAAGCAGAGCCTCAAAGCGCCTGTCCCTGCACAGTGGCTAGCCTGTGTATTCACTGGTCAACTCAGTGACACTAACAATCTGGTTTTATTATCTGCATCTTCCAGTTTTATACCAGTTCTCAGAATATAAAGGGGAGCCCAGGAAATCTTATCTAAGGAGAAGAGCTGAGCAGTCTGCGTAACACTAGGCTGCCCCTGTATAGACGGACTCCCGTCTAAGGCTTTGCAGATTTAATTTACAGTAATCTGCTTACATTTTTTTTTTTCTGCTCTTGGATCCACTAGTCACCCAATAGCAACAAATACTTGTTGATAAGTGCTGCGAACAAAGGAGTGAAGAAAATATAAATGGCTTCTATATTCCTAGACTCTATATGTAGTAGGAAGCGATGGGGCAACTCATTAGTTTCCATTTGAAGATAGAGCCTGTCTATGAGACAGAGCCCAGGCCCGGCTCCATTACTGGGGTCAAGGACCTATAGCTAGGTAGGTCGTACCTCCTAGGGATGGACTATTATTATTCTGCTAAGTGGAGATAGTACTAAACCGACGGCTAATGACTTAACATTATATCCACAGATTAATTTCTCTCTCCACCATCATCAGAAAGGCTTCTTTTACAGTAGATGCAATTAACACAGAGACCCTCAACTGGTCAAAGTGCAGATGGTAATACTGTGGAATACTCAGCTCTAAGTGGGACTTCCATATCACAGCCCCTCCTCCCAAGGCTGAGGGTCATAGTGGAAGAGGGGCAGAAGGATTGTGAAAGCCAGAGGCAGCAGATAGCTACATTAAATAATGTTTTCTGGGACAGCACATTTGCACATACGAACTCAAAGCAATACTGACAGCTGCTTAAGAACTGTGTAAGATCAAGTCAGACAAAAGCCCAGCATGGGGAGGGGGCCTTAGTAAATCCCACACCTTGCTGAAAGGTTACTGGTAACTGGTTGATACTAGTGAAGGGAGTCTGTTTTCTTTAAGGGTGTGGCCCTTGGTAGATCAACTAAACTCTAGTATATGGCCACACACCCCGGAGTATATGAAAGGCACAGATTGGATTCACTGATTATCTAAAAAGAAAGAAAAAAGAGGGCATGAAATTGGGAGTGGGGAGAGGCAGGGCTGGATCTGGGAAGGGCTCGGGGTGAAGGGGAGGGCAGGGCTGGATCTGGGAGGGGTTAGGGGCGAACAGGGGTGAGTATGATCCAAACACATCATATGGAATCCTCAAAGAAGCAAGTCAGGCTGATTCTTTCAAAAATAACAGGATTTCCGAGTGTTCTGCATGCAGATGAGAGACGCTGTGGCAAATCTGCATGTGAATTTGCACCCATCAACCATCACACCTGACCTCTGCACGTTATCAAGCTGGAGCGCTCCCGGGGCCTTGTTTAGTGTTTGGCTTGGTTGCTGTTTGCTGTTTTTAAGTATCAGTTAATGAATTTGACTTAAAATTTTTAAATGAAATATGCTTTGGGAGACTGATAAGCCCTTCAAAGAGAGAAAATGTACACAGAATAAAAGGCATGTATTAAGATGATTATTTTAATACATTTTGCTAAACACACGTACCTGTATGATCACTTCCCCAGAAAGTTTTTTTTCTTTCTCCTTTATCGAGATTTACTTAATACGTCACAATTGTATAGAGCCCCTGATATAAGGTAGTATGGTACGGGCATGTACGCATACGCATCCACCCACGCAAACGCCTCTAGATAAGTCCTGACACCGAGTGATTAAGCGCTGGAACGAACGGCTGGAACGGAGGTAAGGTATGTGCTGACTCACAGGCTCAGGCTGGTTAGGCAGAAGCACATGATCAGGTGCTCCGGGAAACCCCAGAGAGGCAGAGAGAGGGGAGGAGTCAGGGGCACACCCACAGACCGCTTTATAAAGGTTCCATCACCTCCCATAGGGCCACAGACAAAGTCTCTGAGGAGCATTAGGGAATTAAAACTACAGCTCAACGTAAATGTTGTGTGAGTAGTTTCTACACAACGTTTCTGCACAAGCTCCGGGCAGATGCAGCTGTGTAAAGACTATGAAGGCTAGGCTGACTCCATGACAGGCTTCAAACGGGCAGTTAAGGAGACTAGGCCTAAATCTCTGTTTCTAAGAACTGGGCAATTCAAGGCAAGTCCAGGCCTCAGAAGCTGCCTCACCACCTAGCCTGAGGCAAGGACAATGGGTCAGCAGCAGTTTCCAGACCTCCCCAGCAGGTCCTCAGTCCCTAGGCCCCAGTAATGGGATGTCCATAGAGATGGACCCAACAGATTAACACAGAGGTCATCTACCCCGGGATTCCCTGATGTACTTTAAATCAGGCCTGCAAGCTCACTTTGGTTGACTTTCTGTCTTGGTAACTGGGAGACCACAGCATGCTAGACTTCTGCAGAATAAAACACTCTCTGCATTTACATACCATTTGAGTCCAGGGTGTCATTCTTTGGCGAATCATGGATCCTTAGAAGACGGTGCTGATTTGCAGGTTTCTTGGCTCCACAGATGCATAATGGAAGCTATGGAAGGCTGACTGAGTCTCCTTCCTAGTAACCCTTCCCTCATGCCCAGTGGCCTCCGGTGTTCAGATTTCTAACACGGAACGTTTTTCTTCAGTTCATGAAAATGGAATCCTGCTGTGTGGCTCTTTGAATAGTTCGCCTCCCTGACAAGAGCGTACTCCTTGATGCGGCTGTATTGGCACTTTATCTTCATTTTTAACTGATGAATAGTATTCCATTGAGTAACTACAATGAAGTCCATAAATCCTCTTTCTTTGCTGGCAATTAGGTCTCTTCAGATTTTACTACTTAGGAATTAAGTTGACGTAACTACCACTCTTGCATGGTCTTGTGACACACACACAAATTATAGCCTTTGGGCAAACACCTGGGAACAGAAGGCCAGGTGCTTAAATGGACACAAAGTTTCCCAAAGCTGTTAATGCTACAAAATATCCACACCTGCAAATTATAAAAAATGTGGTGGATTCTTGCCAACATTCATTGCTAAAATTCTTTCCCTGGAGAACACATAAACAATGTATTCTTCCCCTCCTCCTAAGATCCCAGTAAAAAACTGACGTGGGATCTGCCAAAATCTACCCTGGGAAACCAGTGATTTTGTCAGGGTTACTTACAGAATGTAATAAGTATATATATATATATATATATATATATATATATATGTATGTATAGTGCGGGTGAGCCCATATCGGTCACACTAGAAGGTCTTCACGAGGGTGGATGACAGTGTAGATGCGACTTCACAGTTGGAGCCCCTCTTTGTTCCTTTCCAGACTATATCTTCCAGTCCCTCCTTAAGGCCATGTGCAATCAGGGTGGAATTGCACACAACTGGTTGGGAGGAGTAGCTGGAGGCTCAGGTCAGGGTTCACGTGAGGGAAGGTCAGCAGTTAGCTGGCCTAGCTGTGATGTCTCTTTGCCGGTGGGCACAGATGCACTTAGGAAGATGGCGGCAGTTTGGCTCAGAAGACAGTCCTGAGCAACACTGATGCTGTCAGACTTTCATCCCAGCCATTCTGCTAATATTGTGGCATATTGTGGCATCTCACCGTGATTCGAACTGACATTCCCTGCCACTGTTGCTGCGCAATCATTACTGTATCAGTGGCCATTCATGTATCGGTGGCCATTCATGTATTGGTGGCCATTCATGTATCGGTGGCCATTCATGTATCGGTGGCCATTCATGTATTGGTGGCCATTCATGTATCAGTGGCCATTCATGTATCGGTGGCCATTCATGATTCTCCTGTGAAGTGCCATTTCTAATCTTTTATCTGTGTCTCTAATGCACAATTTTTACTTTTGCTACAGACCTGTGGGAATGTTTAACACATTAAGATGCAAGTCCATTCTTAGCTACACTTCCAATCCTGGGCTCACAACTCGTGACCCGTCTTTCTTTTATTAATGATTCTTTTGACTTAGTGGGTTTTTAAATTCTTGATAGCATCCACTACGTCAATGTCTCAGGTTCTCTAGAGAAATAGAAGCAATGGGATGAATGCATATTCAAAGGGGATTTATTAAATGGACTTGTATGATATGATCCAGGTAGTCCAACCATGGCTGTCTCACACCTGGGAGCTGGGAATCGGTAGTTGTTCAGTCCAAGAAATTTTGGGCTTAGAAATGGCAATGCGCAGCCATGGCCTTCCTTGACAATAAAAAGGAGTAATGTTCCAATGTGGGCTACCATACCGATGAACCTGAAAAATTATGATAAATGGAAGTATTGAGTCTCAAAGACCATGTATTTTATGATGTCGTCGATGTAAAATGTCCAAAAAAGACAACTCTATTTAAAAAAAAAAAAAGTGACTAGGTTGACTGTTCAGGGAAGAGAGGAGGCTGCTAAAGGAGATAGTTTCTGTGGCGAGGAAGTGCTCTTACCCTGTCTGTGACGGACACACGAGTCTGAGAATTGGTGACAAGCGTTGAGTTGCACGCTCTAAGCTGGGGAACTGTGTGCAGTGTTTATTTTCTGTGACTGCTTTCACAGTTCAGCACAAACCTGCTATCGAGAAGCCAAAAGTATTCTCCCATCCTCTGGAGGCTTGAAGTCCAAAGTTCGCATCACTGTGCCACAGTCCAGGTGTTGACATGGCCAAGTTGCCATGAAGGACAGGCCTTTGCGTCGTTCAGCTCTGGTCACCGCTCACACTCTGGCGTAGCCCTGTTAGCGCTGTCACCGGATCCTCACGTGTCTCTGCATGACGTCATTACGTCATTATGTAATAACGTCATTACGTCTCGCTCTGCCGCTTTGTAAGGGTGTAGATGGCCTCAAGGCCCACTCAGATCATCTCCCCATGTCAAAATCCCAACTTGCCACACCTGTAAATCCCTTCCTTCTTACAGGACAACCTCCGATTCGGCACTAGACCAGCTAACGTGAACGGCAGAAGGGTCCTTTCTTAGCCTTCCATACTACGTGTGAATTAAATCTCAACAAATCCTCTATTCCAATTGGCAAAAAATTGTGAATAAATAAAAATATATACAAAGACATATTCGTCTTATAGACTCAAAGCATTCAAGAGACAGTGAGAGATGGCAAATGATTTGCCTATAAATGTCGTTATCTTGATTCAAATAAACCAACAATAAAAGGACATTTTGGAAACGAATGAGGAAATCCAACACGGACTGGATAATAGATAACAGAGAACTTATTTTTGAGGTAGGAGTGCAGAGGGTGAGGTGTTTAGATCCTCTCCGTTATAATGTATGCAGGACCTGATATCTGTGGTAGCCTTTCAGAATTCTGGCAAAGGGAGAACAGGTTGAATGAAATCTGGAAGAGAGCCCGTGGTGCGCAAGCACAGGCAAGGCTGGCCAGGCTGGGAGAGGGTTCGTTTCTTCATTCTTACAGATTTGGGGAAAAAAAAAAAAATATATATATATATATAAACAAGCTTAATTTTCTTTTCTGAATTCTCAAAAAAATATTTATATGGAAATTTTAACCAAGTCCTAGATTTTCCCTGATACTTTATATATATTTTCATAACACAATTCTAGCATTTAAAAAGCTTTAAAAAAAAGAACTTTTAGAAATGCACTCAGTTTCCCTCTGGTTTTACCCCAAATCTCTTCAATTAACATCATTTTCTGTATGCATGACATAGCGGGGTGGTGAGGCTTTTCCCTAAAGAAATTGATTTTTTCCCCCCAAAGAGTAGATAAATAAAGGCTTTCAAAATGTCTCATTTCCAAATGTACTCCGGGCTCTCGCTCTCTTCAGCATTTTTAAAGCGCTTTCAGAAAGCGCAATCTTGAAATTGAATCAGGCTGCATCTGCAGCCCCGGCTTCAAGTGCCCTACTGTTTTGGAAGAAGCCTTGCACACATGCCCTTTGTATCGCTTTTGTTT
Source organism: Tokudaia tokunoshimensis (assembly GCA_036184795.1). Taxonomy (NCBI): domain Eukaryota; kingdom Metazoa; phylum Chordata; class Mammalia; order Rodentia; family Muridae; genus Tokudaia; species Tokudaia tokunoshimensis. The sequence continues at coordinate 6,635,281 of BTHU01000022.1, forward strand.
CCAAAAGAAAAAGTCAAATCTACCTCAGTCTTCCTCTAAACGGAAAATGAAAGGCTTGAGGGCAGCCACAGAGCGGGGCAGGGCAGAAGGAGACCTTTGGCCGAGCAGACACCGGCGGGGTAGCACCTCTGCCTGCACCAGGCAAGCAGAACTTGGCTCTGAGCGTCTAGAGAGCTGACGTCAGAGCCCGGAGGTTAGAGGGCTGGGGTGTGTAGCTGCTTCGCAGCCATGGATACAGCACGCTGGTGTGCATCCCTCCAATCCCCAGACCTACCCCACAAGTGGAACACACCACCCCACTCTCCGCCGCTGAGCTCTTGCTCATTTCGCATTTGATCTGGCTCTTTGGTTGTCTATTGAGGCTGTAAACATTTATTTTTTTTTTAAGATTTTTTTTTTCTTTTTTTTTGGTTTTTCGAGACAGGGTTTCTCTGTGTCGCCCTGGCTGGTCTGGAACTCTCTCTGTAGACCAGGCTGGCCTCGAACTCAGAAATCCTCCTGCCTCTGCCTCCCAAGTGCTGGGATTAAAGGCGTGCACCACCATCGCCCGGCTGGCTGTAAACATTTAAATGTAAACATTTTCAAAGCGCCTGAGGTGTCTATGGAAATATGATTTTCCGGGTTTCAAACCTCTCTCTACACAGAAACAGCCATCTGTGGCTCTTTTCGGAGTTTTGGTTCTTTTGTTTAATTTTTTAATTAATTAATTAATTAATTTAATTAATGTTTTAATTTTTTTTTTAAATTGTGTAGTGTCTGAGTGTGGACATGTCGAGGACCCTGGTCAGAATGAAGGTCAGAAGCACACCTTGCAGCAATCAGTTGACTTTGAGTGTCAATATAGGTATCTTTTCTTATAAGTTATTTTATTTAAGAGAAAAATCAGATTCAACCTACATAAAGAGAAACAAAAAGATCCGTCTTCTTGTAGAAAGGTGCTTACTTCTGATATCTCATGCTCACCACTGGCCATTAGGACACCAATAGCAACAAGATTCCCAAGACTACCCCCACCCCACCCCACCCCACCCCCATCCCCATCCCCCTTAGCGTCTTAGCTCCAGATCGTGAACATTAGAGGAGACTAACAATGCAGACTTAAATTGAACAGCTTTGCTTGCGTTGCAGATGCCGGGTCCCTTCAGCAGTGGCTTGGCAATCAGGGGCCTGGTGCTGCTCTGAAGAATTCAATCAAATTGACATTGAAGACTTGTCAGTCATCCCCATCAGGAAGGCCAAAGCCGCATAAGTGGAGATGTCACGAGGGGTGGTGGTGGCGGGGGGGGGGGGGGGGTGCTGGCTGTCCGTGTAACTTTCTCAAATTAGTCTAAGCTTCTTCAGTGCCACATTTTCTGGGCCACATAACATTCTTCGTAGCTTTCAGGGTCAACCTCCAGTGACCCACTTTCTCCAGCGAGGCTGTGCCTCCTCAAAGTTCCGCGGCATTCTGAAACCCCCAGGTGGGAAGAGCAGTTAAGAGGTTTATACAGTCCACTTGTCAGCATGGCGGGACTCAGGCAGACACGATGCTGAAGAGCTAGCTGAGAGATCTACATCTGGATCCGCGGGCGGCAGGGAAAGAGCCCTCGTCTTTTTGTTTATTCAAGTTTTAAGTCTACGTATTTCCCAATACAGATATAGATCGCTTATCTAAGTGATTCATACATGTGAGTATTTGGGCTGTCTCCAGGGTTGTGCAATTCCCAGCAAACCACAGTGAACTTGCACACTCTCAAGCTTTCCTTGAAAAGACATGCTCACCAGGCTGACATACCAAAAAAAAAAGTGTGTGTGTCTGCGCGTGCTCGCACAAGCACGCAGGGAACAACCCCAAACACTCAGAACACTCAGGAAAAGCCTCTTACCGCAGCCCCCACCCCCCCACACCACCACCAGCAGTCCAGCCACAATCAAAGCTGTGGAGAAGATTGAGACACAGAACTAGAGTGACGCTCCCACCCTGACAAAAGGCTTTGTTTTAAAAACCACCCATGCTGACGAGTAAAGCATTTTATCTGGAATCTTTCCCTTTCACCTCAGACTTGCCGCCTGGAAGCCCGACTGCTTCTGCGCATGCCTCTCAGCTTAAAACGGCCCCTCCCTCATTTCCCAGTAAGCCATTCCAAGAGCTGCAGGGCAGAGAGTGCAGGTCAAGGGGCCTCAGTAGAAACCAACCCTCCAGGGACAGATGTCAGGAAAGAAACTGCTATAGCTTCCTCCGGGTCACAGAGACCAGGAGACTCCTCGCAATCTCAGGGACGGTTAATTCATTTGGGCAGATTTGGGATGAGCAGGTTTAAATTAGTAATGTGTCTGGGTCCTGTGAACGTTGAGCTAGAGCAAGCTGGCTCCACAGAACTGGCCTTAAGAAACTATATTTAAGGACTGGAGAGATGGCTCAGCGGTTAAGAGCACTGACTGCTTCTCCAGAGCCCTGAGTTCAATTCCCAGGAGCCACCTCACAACCATCTGTAATGGGATCTGATGCCATCTTCTGGGTGTGTATGAAGACACAGCACTCGAATATATAAAATAGATAAATAAAGCCTTTTTAAAAAATGTCTTTGAACTGGGCACACGCCTTTGATCCCAGCACTCGGGAAGCAGAGGCGAGGATTCTGAGTTTGAAGCCAGCCTAGGCTACATGGTGAAAGTCTGTCTTGGAAAGAGAGAAACACGTGCTTACCATGAAAGCAAAAGTTTCTGAAGCCCTTCAAAACAATCTACCTTATCGGGCTGATTAAACATTCATTCCCACAAGAAGCATTTCCTATTAATTTGGGTTACCAGATATCTTTTCTGCTCGATTAATATTAAAACTCCCATTTCAAGTCTGAAAACTATTCCATATGGCATATGACTTCATAATTCCCTTGGGACAGGGTCTCACTAGTTTGGAGGAAGATTCTGTGTGGCCTTGATCCACAGTTTCACACACTCAGATTCAATTAAACATGAACAGATCGTGGGGTGGGTGCACACCTTTAATTCCAGCACTGAGAGGCTAGGCAAGTGGGTCTCTGTGAATTTGAGGACAGCCTGATCTATATAGCCAGCAGGACTACATAGTGTGATCTATCAGAGAGAGAGAGAGAGAGAGAGAGAGAGAGAGAGCCAAGTCCAAGTCCTGCATGGAAGGGACAGAATGAGTTGGTTCCTACCCCTGGAACGAAGCCAACAGGGCATGGGCATCGAGTATGAATGGTTGCTGGGTGTGAGGCTTGTTTGTTTGTGTGTGGGGGGGGGGGTATTTCATTTCATGTTCCTCCTTCTGGGAATATTCTCCCTGCCAAGATGATCAGGGAATGTCCTCTCTGTCAAGATTAATGACGCCATGAAAATTGAGTCCAGGAAAAATTGAGTCCAGGAAGCAAGGATGTGTGTAACGTCTCAGGAAAATGGTAGAATGTCGTGACCTTCAGGACAGCCCTTAAGGCGTAATTTCTCAACTATGCAAAATTAAAGAATGGAATATGAATTACATGAGGGGCTTCATGAACCTAAAAGAGCAGAGGCAGCCGTACTATAAGCCAGCTTGTCAGAGAGATGCAAAGGCAGACAGAATCCTGCGTTCAACGGTAGCCTGGGACAGAGCAAATTTAGGTCCAGGAATGGTTGGAATGGTGATCTCAGGACAGGATCCCACCCAGCTAACTTAGTGGTTGTGCTTACAAAGGTAGGCAGATCTCTGAACTCATTTGCAATGCTGTTTTGTTTTTTTTAATGTGCTTGCTGTCTTTTTCTAAGGATGGGGGGGCTGGAGTCATGGAATGACTGGGGTTGTGGTCAAAAGGGAACCAGGAGTCAATGACTGAATTGATATGTAAATAAAAGACTGGGCCTTGGTCTTTGAGAGTTGAGCTAGCTGGAAGAGCTGTCTGGAGATCTCCAGAAAGAAAGCTGTCTCGAGCAGAACACAGGCCGTCAGCTTGTACTCCATGACTGACTTCAAGTCGTTTTATCCCGCAGCCCTCAAACCCCTTTCAGGAACCACTCTCCAAGCTGAGGCCCTTCAGAGAGAGAGAGAGAGAGAGAGAGAGAGAGAGAGAGAGAGAGAGAGATAGAGAACATAGGAGGAGATGAGTTTATTGATACACAGACTTTGCTTTGCCTCTTATTTCTTAAACTAACAGAACAGTTATCTGTACGCCATGTATCTTGCATTAGACATTGTGAGCCATCTAGAGATGACCTAAAGAATGTAGAAAGACACACATGGGTTCTAAGCAAGCACTGTACGTTTTCGGACACGGAGTTTGGTACCCTGAGGTTCCGGGAACAGTGACTCCTGGATACTATGACACTACTGTAAATACTGAGGTCTTCCCAGGAGGAGAGTCAAAGCCAGCCCAGCTGCTTCCTGGAGGCTCCCCAGCAAGGACTTTGTCACTCCCAGTGCTGTCAGAGTGGAGGTGCCGCGGTCTGCAGACACTCATAATTGGTGATTACACGTGGAGCGCAGCACTGGATTTCAGAGGCTGGAGAACGGGGAGCCCTCAGCAGCACTGCCTTCTCTCAGAGTTCATATCAACCCACAGAAGAGAGAAAGAGGGAGTAGGGGGAAGGAGCTCAAAGACCCAAGAAGCCCTAAGAGCTGCTCCACTTCTCAGAAGCTTCCAAAAAAGGCAGAACAGTCCGTACCTTAAGCTATGATTCAGAGAGATAGCATCGCAGAGCTGGCGAGAATTGTGGGTCAGTAACCCACCTCCATTCCATGGCCTGGAGCCCAAGAAGCAGCCGTGGCTGACAAAAGGCAGAGTCAAGGCTAAAACTCTACAGTCCAGAGTCCCGCCCACACTGGCAGCCTGCTTTTCAGAGCAGAACATCTCCAGCTTCAGTGCGCATTTGAATCCCACCGCAGAGCTTGTGAAGTGGGATTCGCCTGCTGAGAGTATAGGGTTTGTTGTTGTTGTTGTTGTTGGGGTTGTTTTGTTTGTTTGTTGTTTTGGCTTGGTGCGCTCGAGGACGTAGACACTGAAAAGCATGCCCTTACGGTTCTATCGCCAACTGTCTGCAGTTACAGAAGCATTCAGAAAACAGCCGGTCCTCCCCTGCCTGTGCGCTGACGAGAGCAAGTCCTGCGCCTAGCCTCTTCGTCACTCAGTTTAAGCCCCAGCTCCGTCCAGTCGATTCCACTGGAACAGCCCTGGATTCAGAAACCACGACGTTCAGATGTTTTGTTTTCTGTCACTGAAATGGAATGCGTCAGACTGTGTCATGTATAAATCACAGGTGTAGCTGTAGCCGGGTTTACATAGCTCATTTAGGAGACTGGATAATCAAAGCATGGTGCACGCAGTCTGGTGATATCCTCTCTCTCTCTTCAGCCTAACACTGTGGAGGCATCACAGGGCAGCTAGTGTGGACTCCCCCTTCTCAAGCATACACTTACACCCCAAGCCCATCTCTGGGGATTCACTCCTGAGACCTCATCTAATCCCAATCCTCCCCCAAATACCACTAATATATGAATCTGGAAATTAACTTTCCAACATAAGAACTTTGGGGGGGGCATATTTAAACCCTGTAACACCAATGTTCCAAATCTTCAAAAATGATGATTTTTAAGTTATTTTTGCAGTGCTGGGGATAGAACCCAGGACACTGGGTTTGCTAGGCACACGCCATACCACTAAGCTACCTCGCCAGCCCCTTTTTGTCTGCCACTTACCACACATACATTTTTATTAGATTTGATTTTGGCTAAAACAGTGGTTTTCAAGGTGTGGAGCCCAGACCACAAACATTACTATTCCTGGGATCTTGTTAAAAATGCAAAGGCAGAAGCCACAAAAGCAGGGCCTGGTAACCTACATTTTAGCAGACCCTCAGGGGGCTCATGTTTAAGAATCACCAAGGGCAGATGCTGGGGCAGGTGCATGCCATCCACTCTGTTAACAGACAGCATTGCCCCTAAAGTAGAATCTACAGAAAGCATTCACTGTATAGACCCAGGATGTACATGAGCAAGATGTAACCACACAGTTTAACAGCCATGTACAGCATCTCTCTAACGGACCTCAAAGAGAGATTCTCAGAGAAGCACAGAAGCGCTCGGATTCATCCCCTCGAGCAGGACACCTCTGGATTCCCATCCTTCAGGGAGGTTCAGCAGAGTAGGCATCCTGGAGTCACAAGTAAAGTCAGCGTGTTCTGCCTTACACTCTGCAATGAAAAGCCATGCTGAGTGCATACGTGTGCGTGTGTGTTCGCACATGCATTCATGTATGTGCTTTGCACATATGTGTGTGTATGTGCACGTGCATGCGTAGATGTGTGTGCATGTATGTGTGTGCGCACTGTGGAACACAGCCCATCCGAAGCTACTTCTACTCTGTAAATAGGCTGGAACGCCATTGGGTGAGTCTACAGCAACAGCCTTGTTCCCTGCTGTGGCAACAGCCTAGAAGTAAACCTAATCACATCCCTCACCCCTCCATGCACCCCCTTTGTTTCTCATGGAAAACAATAAGAATGCCTCACTAAAACATTCTCTGTGCCTGTTAAGCTTGTGACAACCCTAAGGGAACATTTACTTCTCTGTCTCACGTATAGTTGTGGTTCTTCTGTGTGCCTTTCCTCATTGTTTGTTGCACTGTTGCCATGGCAACGCCTCTCCTTTCAAATACCAAGGAAATCATGGAACAGCACAGACAGTGAGCTCCTACAAGTGAATCCTCCATTGCCGTCCACACAAATCTATAGGTGAATGCTTCATTACCACACACACAAATCTATAGGTGAATGCTTCATCACCATACACACAAATCTATAGGCGAGTGCTTTGTTGCCATCCCCACAAATCTATAGGTGAGTTCTTCATTGCCATCCCCACAAATCTATAGGTGAGTGCTTCATTGCCATACACACAAATCTATGGGTGAATGCTTCATTACCATACACACAAATATATAGGTGAGTGATTCTTTGCCATCCGCACAAATGTGTCATTTGTATCCACTTTCTTGACAAAACCAACTCCATTAAAATATAATTATTTAAATTTATTTCAAGGAAATTCAAAAGGCTATCTCCACAAAAAAAGAAAGAATGAAAGGAAGGAAGGAAGGAAGGAAGAAAGAAAGAAAGAAAGAAAGAAAGAAAGAAAGAAAGAAAAGGAAAGGAAAAGAATCCAAACTAAAGAGGTTGGGGATTTTAAACCTTTAAGAAGATCTTCTTTATTCCATGATTCTTCTGGGGGCGGGGAGGAGGCTACTGCTATAATAAACATTTTAAAATTCAAGTCTAGAGATTAGTAACTGAAGTCTTCTCCGTCATAGACAGCAGAAACCCCAGCCTCACATCTTTGTGCAATAGAGTGATTCTGAAACTCCAGCACTGGATTCTAGCATCGAGCGTCATGAGCATTTGGGGGCGTTCATATGTGTGGCTAATAGCATCATTCCACTGAGCCTCTCTGTGTGGGGTGAGTTACCCACCAGTGCCACGCTATCACTTCTCCCATAACAACTACAGCAGTGGCTCCCACATGCCCCCCATGGACACAAACATTGCCAGCACCCAGCTTTTAAAACAACATATTCCATGCAGAGTGCTCGGCGAGAGTAGACCTGTGAGACAGCCGTACAATCCTCTTCACAGAGGACTGTGAAAACTGCATTGGACCAAAAACGCACATAAAACTCGCCGCCCGGGGCTTGGCCAGGAGATGGTTAATAACTGAGAGCTCTGTTGATTGGTGATAAAGCATTTATGACAATATTATGGAGCACAAGATGGACGGGGTCATGATGGGATACAATGACTAGTGAAGAACTCTATGGAACACATGCCAACACCAGGGAGGACAAGGTTGCTAGTCAGGACAACAGGCATAACCCAGAGAGTGCCTGGCCAAAGGCAAAGATATGGCCAGGCCAGCAGGACTGCTGAGGAACTGGGGTCTCACGGAACAGCACTCCACCAGAACATGGTGTTGCACTATGGTGAGGCAGGAGAATTGGCATGTTGGTCTTTATTTAATACTTCCTGCAACAATCTTCCTTACACCCAAAACATGTCTGATTGGGTTTCCACGGAGGGGCTAGCTCTGGAGCAGATTAGTTCCTTTCACAGGCTATGCCCTTCGGTAAGCCCTCTATCGCCAAAGGAGGTGTTGCACCCTGTAAGGTGCATAGATTGTCACCAATACAGTGTGCTAGAGCAAGCTGAGCTTGGGGATTCCTGAGAGAAGGGCACACCAACTGTGCAGCGTTGCATCTAGAATAGAAGACAGCAGCACTGGTGATCATGAATATTGCAAGTTCAAGGTTGGTTTCAGGTGGGACTTCTGGGGAGGAAGTGAGGGTCTTGACACCACAGTCCAGGATTGGTGGAATCAGTAAGGAAATGTCTCTAAGGAATCCAGACTCTCTTGAGACCTTTTCCATTAATGAGTCTTTCCAGAAACTCCTGTGCTGAAACCCATGGAGACAAGTCTGGGAACAGGGAGGTCACAGTGCTGAAGAGGAGAAGCCTTAGTGCTCTCTTTATTCAGCAGCAAGCTTACAGGGACAGTGGAGTCAGGCTGCGTGGGACCAAGGTGAGAAGTCCTGGTTCTCAGCCTTTTCAGAAGGCAAGGTGGCGTCCTCCATGGAGCCTTAAATTGTCATCAAATGGACATCACAATTCTAGTCATAAGAACCTTAGAAAATAACCCGAAGTATACGCAGAATTCTATGTCATTATGCTCACACAGACTGAGTGACCAAAAATCCCAAATTGGAAATGACTCAAATATTGAATGACAGGTAAATAAATCACAGTGCACAAAGCTGTGATTTCACAGAGTCATTACATTTTATGGAAAACATAGTAATGGCATACATCTGTACTGTATATGCTAAGGGAGAAAGAGGTTTCCAGAGGGTCTACAGTTTCCAGGTTCTGCTATATACTTTTACGTGTGCGTATTTGTGGATGAGCATGTAAGTGTATGCACTCTGTGGGGGGCGTGGCACATGCTGCAGAACGAGTGTGGACTTCAGAAGAAGTCTTTGTGGAATCGGCTCCACTTTACACATATGGAGGATCAAAGTCAAACCGTCAGGCACAGGCAACCATGTCTTTATCCCCTGGGCTGTTGTGGATGGGCCTGGTGCTGTTCTTGCGAACCAATCCCCTAATGAATGAAGGAGCCAATCACTGGGCAAGTAGGCGGGACTTCCGGGTTGGAAGGACAAAGAGAGGAAGCAGGAGAGAGTTAGGTTCTTTTTGGAACCAGGACAACAGAGGGGTAAGATCTTGCTACTGGAGTTTCCTGGTATCATGGTGGATCCACAAGAATTCGACACCAGAGGGACCAGATTTTAATAAGGCTTACAAGATTAGGTTTTAGTTGTTGCACCCAGAGACTGAGTTACCATTGTTTCTGAACTAAGTTTGTGTTGTGTTTTCCTTCATGTGGTGGCTCATCTGGGTTCCAGAGAGAAAGGTACGATGGCCAAGCGGCCAAGCGTGGGTTTTCCTGAGGTTTTCCACAAAGGCCGTGGGGATTTGAAGCACATGGTAGCGACTCGCCAGTGGGAACCTAGTGAGCTAGGTGGAGAGACTGTGGAGTTCAGAGTCAGAATCTCCATGAAATAAAAACAGGTCAGCCATTGCCTGCTAGTGCATGACCGGCCAGGCTTCTGGGGTAGAGGCACCAGTGCAGGAACATGACACTTTTTAAATATTTACTATCAGTGAGTTACATTTTTAAGATGCTATTTGTATAATTCAGATTTTTCACGTTCAGTGATATGACAAGACGTGAGAAAACACTAAAGAACAATTATAAGTAACAATCTTATGTGAAAAATCAATTCTGTAACTCCCCTTTCCTGATGAAATTTTACTCAACCTTCTAATACTTCTATACTTTTTTGTGTTGAAGATTATGAAGGACCACTTTGATATTGAGTTACTAGAATAAGGGGAAAAGAAATTCTTTGGCTTCCAAGAAAAACACAAATACAGGCTTTCTCTCTCTAGCTACAGTCTGTAAATTAAATGAAACCTTTATGCTCTTTGTTTTGTGTACTGACTTTATCTCTCTAACTTGCAATGCTGAAAAATATATGTGCAACACGCCTTGGAGATACATTAACCATTAGGAAAAGATGTCTGAGAAACAAGCAGGATGAAAAGTCCCCCCAACATGCTGGGGTATAAAAAGGGGATAGGGGGTTTTACCAGAAGGCTTCTTGTCTTAGTCAGGGTTTCTATTCCTGTACAAACGAAATGACCAAGAAGCAAGTTGGAGAGGAAAGGGTTTATTCTGCTTATACTTCCACATTGCTGTTCATTACCAAATGGAAGTCAGGACAGGGACTCAAGCAGGTCAGGAAGCAGGAGCTGATGCAGAGGCCATGGAGGGATGTTTCTTACTGGCTTGCTTCCCCTGGCTTGCTCAGCCTGTTCTCTTATAGAGACTACCAGCCCAAGGATGGCGCCACCCACAATGAGCCCTCTTCCCTTGATCACTAATTGAGAAAATGCCTTACAGCTGGATCTCATGGAGCCATTTCCTCACCTGAGGCTTCTTTCTCTGTGATAGCTCCAGCTTGTGTCAAGTTGACACAAAACCAGCTAGTACACTTCTAGTATCTTGAAACTTTGACAGCTTTTTACCAAAGATATTTGACATTTTCATTTAAACAATTTAATAGCTCAATTACCAATGAATTAAAGAAATAAAGAAAAGCTTCAGGGTAGACCAAGAAGAGAGTCTGTAGCCTCAAGTCGAAGAGTGACACACACACCTACCCCCATCCAGCCCTTCAGCCACGTTAACCAACAAGTAAGAGTCAATCTGTTGTAGCAAGAAAAGAAAGAACAAACAGGGAGGAAGGAAGGAAGGAAAGAGAGAAATAAAGAAAGAGGGGAAGGAGGGAGGGAGGGGGAACAGGCTAGCAAGACAGAAAATCTTAGGAATCAGGAGAGATGGAATAAAGAAACCCAAAAAGTGTCTACAAGCACAGAGAAGATTCCGTGAGAGCAGACAGCAGCAGAACACTGAAGATGATGAGACATGCTCAGGAAGAAAATCAGTCCAGACAAAAAGAGATAAATGGTGAAGTGTATGAGCTACAGGCTTGAAACCTCAGCAAATCATAGGAAAAGGGATTGACATACCATTTTAAGGTTCATATCCATGTTAACTGTCTAGAGATCTTTGTGATGGGTCTTGGGGTTTCTTTCAACTGCTCTGTAAATTTGCACTGAGCAGTAAATTACTTTTACTGAAATAACGATATGTTATATATTCCAAAAATCACTGAGAATACTTCAATGTCTCACTAGGAAAAATTTGTAGAGTTGATGAATATGTTAAATAGATTATTTTAATCATGCTAATTGTCTAGCCTTATAAAAATATTTCATTGTGCCTCATCAATGTATGCAGTTACATTTCCAATCAAGAAGAACAATATTAAAATTTAAATGATCCTTTTAAAAAATAATAATTTACTTTCACATAGATACTTTTGTGACCCCCAGAGAATGCTGTGTTACCTATTTTTAAAAATAATAAAATGTCTTTCTGTTTATCTTGTCTCTAGTGTGAGCTGTGTATAAGGGCTGGCAACTGACTGGGTGGCATTTGGTATACATGTAGCAAAAACTAAACTGTAAGTAGACATTGCATTGGGCTGTGGACAGAGGAGGTAATGTTTGAAAGATGTTGATAGCTTGTGAGTCACTGAGTGTACCTGGGGAAATAATAACTTTCTGGGGACAAGAAGCCACTGAAGAGAAAAATCTGTTCCTGCCTTATATTGGCTAATGAATTTACCAGAAGGACAGGCATATTGTACAGTCCAGGAATGCACCAGCCGTGCGTGTCTCCTTTCAGCTTCTTTGCAGGCAACAAATGACCACAGGGTGGTTGACATCAGGGGCAGGTCAGGAAAACAAGTTCTGGGACCAACACCCTGACAGCTGTCTCCACTCACAAAAGCTCATGTCTGGCATGCACAACACAACCCAAAGCTACGTACATTATGGCCCTGAAGGTGAGTATTCAGGGAGGACACTGACTAGCCTGCAGGGACAAAGGGTCAAACGAGGAGACAGTAGAACTTGGGCATCTCTATTAGAAAAAATAAATGTTGTTTTCCTGTTTGCTTGTTTTTCAAGATAGGATTTCTCTGTGTAGCCTTGGCTCTTCTGGAACTCACTCTGTAGACCAGGCTGACCTTAAACTTAGAGATCTGCCTGCCTCTGCCTCCTGAGTGCTGGGATTAAAAGTACCACTTGGCAGAAAGGAAAATAAATTTGTGCATTTTGACAAGAATAATTATTTTATCAGCTATCCTTAAGCAGTGGGTTTCTTTTACTTGTGGTTTTGGTTGGTTTATTTAGTTTGTTTGTTTGGTTAGTTAGTTGGTTGGTTTGGTTGGTTGGTTGGTTGGTTGGTTGGCTGGTTGGCTGGTTGGTTGGTTGGCTGGTTGGTTGGTTGGTTGGCTGGTTGGTTGGTTGGTTGGTTGGTTGGCTGGTTGGTTGGTTGACTGGTTGGCTGGTTGGTTGGTTGGCTGGTTGGTTGGTTGGTTGGCTGGTTGGTTGGTTGGTTTGGTTGGTTGGTTGGCTGGTTGGTTGGTTGGTTGGTTGGTTGGTTGGCTGGTTGGTTTGGTTGGTTGGTTGGTTGGTTGGTTGGCTGGTTGGTTGGTTGGCTGGTTGGTTGGTTGGTTGGCTGGTTGGTTGGTTGGTTTGGTTGGTTGGTTGGCTGGTTGGTTGGTTGGTTGGTTGGTTCTTAGTTTGTTTGGCTGGTTCTTGGTTTGTTTGGATGGTTGATTCTTTGGTTGGTTGATTGCTTGCTTGCTTAGTTTGGGTAGGTTTTCACAATTCTACACACAGCAAAAATGTATAACATGGGAAGACAAAGAACAGAATGCAGAAGAGTCTCGCCATCTCTTCAGCCCCTGCTACTCACCCCACTCCACTGAGACTCACAGCAATGTCACAGGGAACGAGTGTCCGTCCCAGAGTCAGACTGTAAAAGCCACATGCATTTACCTGATTCTTCAGGATGGGGTGGTGTGAGCTGAGGGAGAAGGCTTTTTTGGGCACGTGAGAACGCTCCTCAAGGAGAGGGCTACTCTGAAGCTCAGCGTCTAGAGGAGGCGTACGTGGAGCGCAGGAGCTTTTCTGAGCCTGGAAAGGCAGAGAGCTCTCAAGGGCGCACTCCCAAAAGCCAGTTGGCTGAGCTAGAGTAAACTGACACCTGCGAGTCACAGTTGGAATCAGCGAGGTGCTGAGGAAATGACTGGACTAGGTCACACCATCGCTTCGTTTCTTCCTCTGACGAACATCTATGTCTGTTACAATAGACATTACTAAGAGACTCCATGCTATCTCCGCCACTTCTCTGCATATCTAAGATTTTCTCAAAGAGGGTTTGGTATTTCTTTTTAAATTCATACACTGTTTTTTTTTTTTTTGTTTTTGTTTTTGTTTTTTTTTTTTTTTTTGGTTTTTCGAGACAGGGTTTCTCTGTGTAGCCTTGGCTGTCCTGGAACTCACTTTGTAGACCAGGCTGGCCTCGAACTCAGAAATCCTCCTGCCTCTGCCTCCCAAGTGCTGGGATTAAAGGCGTGCGCCACCACCGCCCGGCCATACACTGTATTTTTAATATCCCAGAATTAGCTGATAAACATTCAAAGGAAATTTCGTTCCACCTCATGAGTTTACTTTTATCTTTATCTCTAAAGGTCTCAGAAATGTGCGAAGTGTAAGATCCCTGGGAATCTCATGGCAGGCTTCTCCCGGATACCACTGCATCCTGCAGTAGATGCAGGAGTGCCCACAGCAGCTCACCCTTCTGGGTAACCGCCTTAGTGCAGCGCCACGAAGAAGCCCAGCTCCTCCTCTACTAGTGATGAGGGCAGACCAGCCTCAAACTGAGATGTGCGGAAAGGACGATGCCGTGTTCTGTGGTATGTATCATTTACTTCAATTTTTAAAGGAATATTGAGCTGGAAAAAATAGATCAGTGGTAGAGCGCTTACCTAATTGTATGAGACTTTGGATCAAATTACATACATGTACACAGATACACACACACACACACACACACACACAAATCCCACTTTCCAGTTCCATCTCCTTACCCTCCCATCCCTTGTCTCGCATGTTTGAACTGACGACATGAAAGTTTTTTCTCTTTCTCAGAAAAAAGAAATATGCTCTCAAAAATCTAAAAAAAAACTGACTAAATGCAGCCTTTCCTAAAACTCAGAAAGGCTCTGCGGACACAATTTAGCAACAGAGCTGCAGGAGCTGAGACTCCGGGGGTCAGACTCTCAGAAATGCCATGGGTTAAGACCAGGCTGACACGAGCAAGAACCAACAAAAGACCAGTTTTAAAAACGCAGCTCTAGTCTTTATGGTTTTTTTGATTGTTTGGGGGTTTTTTTGTTTTTTTTGTTTTTTTGTTTTGCTTTGTTTTTTTTTTTTTGGTTTTTCGAGACAGGGTTTCTCTGTGTAGCCCTGGCTGTCCTGGTACTTACTTTGTAGACCAGGCTGGCCTCGAACTCAGAAATCCGCCTGCCTCTGCCTCCCAAGTGCTGGGATTAAAGGCGTGCGCCACCACCGCTCGGCTGATTGTTTGTTTTTTAAAAACAACAAGAATTAGAGGAAGGAAAATTTGGGTGAAAAGTAAAATGGCATGAAATTCTGTCCCTGCCATTCTGTTGCCTCTTCCCCACAAGCAGAAGCTCTCAAGTCCCCAACAAAAAGCCCCAATGTATGACCGCAGCCTTTCATCCGTCTCTATCTATTTTCAGATCCGTTTACTTCTGTGTCCTTGTAGACGGTTTTGTTTGTTTTGCTAAGTCCTGGTTCCAAGACGGTCACTGTTTTAGACTAAGCTGTTAAACTGGATCCAGACAGACCAGACTGAAAATCAGAATGGAGTCACTGGTGCTAAACAAAGTTCCACATCACTGAACCTAAACTGTGGTGTTTGTTGCCTGATTTCCTATAAAAGCAGGAAAATCGAAACCAGGCCAATTTTCCTGAAAAGACCAGGAGCCATGAGTCTAGAGAGCTCTGCTTTAATCCCTCGGTCATTTAATTTCTTTTTAAATATTGTGTGTGTGTGTGTGTGTGTGTGTGTGTGTGTGTGTGTGTGTGTGCACGAGCTTGTGTTCACCTGAGTGTATGAATGAGCACCATAGACATGCAGCGCCCACAGAAGCCAGAAGACAATGTTGGATCCCTTGGAATTAGTGCAGACGAATAGCCTTAAACTATTGTAACATTTCCCTTTGACAGTTCCTTTTATTCTTTCGGGCACCACCCCAGAAGCAGCTCTTGCTTCTTACCTTCCCTTGTTCCATTTGGGGAAGGAACTGCCCAGTAGCCAAGACTACAGCTTCCTTCTCAGAGGAGCCAGAAGGTTAGCATCCATTGCCCTGGGTGTATTACCCATATGCCCTGCTAAGCACCTTGAGGATAAGAATCCTGTAGGGAAATGAATAGGGACATTTTAACCTTTGTGGTTCTCATGAAATAACTTTTGGATGAGATTTACATTTAAACCGTACCGATTCTGTTTCCAGGAAAAAGTGCAGCTCTTCAAAATTGAATCCCAAATGAGTTTGATTAAAGGTGGTTTTGACGGTGCAGGCTTGATATTTCCTATCTTACAGAAGAGACGGATAGTTCAGCTGTCCTCGGGCAAGCTTTGGCTTCTGCTGTGTACCCATGGCCCTTACGGCGTGAGTCACGACAGTCAAGACAGAGAACCGGCCCAGTGAGGTGTCTTCCACCAAAGACGGTTTTATAAAGAAAATACCATACATATGCACGGAGAACAAAATGTTGTCATTCTCTGCAGAATGGACTGAACTGGAGGCCAGAAAGTTAAAGCGAAATAAACCAGACTCAGAAAGAGAAATAGGACCTTTTCGCTCACATGTAGAATTTACATTTTAAACAAACACATAGTGAAGAGAGATTTTAGGAGAGAGAGACAGGGGCTTAGGAAGAGTGAGGGGAAACAAATCAGAGTCACAGAGTGAGCAATATCAAAGCACAGCAAGTTGATAAATAAAAATACCCAGACGATGGGGACTGGAGAGATGGCTCAGCGGTTAAGAGCACTGACTACTCTTCTGAAGGTCCTGAGTTCAAATTCCAGCAACCACATGGTGGCTCACAACCATCCGTAATGAGATCTGACGCCCTCTTCTAGGGTGTCTGAAGATAGCTACAGTGTACTTACATATAACAATAAATAAATCTTTGGGCGGGAGTGAGTGGGGCTGGAGCAACCAGAGGTCCTGAGTTCAATTCCCAGCAACCACATGATGGCTCACAACCATCTGTACACCTACAGTGTACTCATGTACATAAAAATAAA
The DNA here is from genome assembly GCA_036184795.1 of Tokudaia tokunoshimensis. NCBI lineage: Eukaryota > Metazoa > Chordata > Mammalia > Rodentia > Muridae > Tokudaia > Tokudaia tokunoshimensis. Next base: position 6,651,626 of record BTHU01000022.1, read on the forward strand.
TTAATAAATAAATCTTTAAAAGAAAATACCCAGATGAAACCCATTATTTTTCAACAATTAGTATAGGCTAATTTCTAAGAAGTTGCATTGTTGACAATTCCAACTGTCCAGGCTGCAGGTTGGAGTAACAGGCTAACCCAGAATGTGCCACAGGACCACGGGCTAACCCAGACAGATGGCTGGTGTCTTATCAAACACTTGCCTCTGTTACCAGACTGAAACGGGTACTATTTTTTTTCTTGCTGTTTTCTATTTTAATACCTTTTATTTTATGTGTATGTGTCCAAATGTGAGTGCCACGTGTTTGCAAATACTCGTGGAGGCTAGAAGGCGTCATCACCCTGTAGTTGGAGCGCTGTTTGTGAGGATCCCTGCATGGGTGCTGGGGGCCGAACCCTGGCACTCTGCCAGACCAGGAGTGTTCTCAGCACAGGAACCATCTCTCCAGCCACTTGCTGTTCTTAATCTCATGGTCTGAGGGAAATCAGCAACCATGGCCTACTATAAAAGTCAGCCAGGTATTGAGGTGATGAATGCACTCCCCGTGGTGCTCCCTGACACCAAATCCTGGCTCAACCTACTCTCTGGGCTCCAGCCTCCTCCTGGGTAATCAGAGGTGAGAATCACCTTCCTCTACAAAGGTCTAAGAAGCTTCCACAAGCTACATAATGGCTACACAATGTCTAAGTGATAGGTAGTAGGTGCTCAGGAAACATTAACCTTTAGCATGACTGATACTCTCCGGGGAGTTCTTCTTGCTACCATGTAACACCCCACTTACCCCATGGTCAACCATCATATCACAATACCCAGTACCCTGGTAGAATCATGATTCTTTTCTTTTTAAAAAAAATTATTTATTTATTATATGTGAGTGCACTGTCACTGTCTTCAGACCCACCAGAAGAAGACGTCGGATCTCATTATGGATGGTTGTGAGCCACCATGTGGTTGCTGGGATTTGAACTCAGGACCTTCGGAAGAGCAGTCAGTGCTCTTAACTGCTGAGCCATCTCTCCAGCCCCCAGAATCATGACTCTTAATGCTTAATTAACCAATCAGATTTATATATCAATAAAATCACAATTTACAAGATGTCAATACAGTAATTTCAGAGTCAATTGATAATGATAAAAGCTTTATCCCAATATGATGTGTCTGTGTGTAGGATGTGTACAAATGTGGGCACATGTGCCAGGGCACACACTTGGAGATGAGAGGACAGCCGTTTGGAGTTGATTCTCTCCTTCCACCGTGTATTCTGGGAATGGAACTCAAGTGGTCAGGCATTAACCACAAGTGGTTTTACCAGTCGACCCATCTCTCCAGTTCCTCACTGGCACTTTTGAAAACGAGTAATTGATATACACTATTGATGGTTTAGATTTCACTACGGCCCTATAAACAGCTTGCCCTTGGCCATGCAATTAAAGAGAGCCAACATTGGGATAAAAAGTCAAGGTTTTATTCCAAAACTCATATTTCTTCTCCTTGCTTATTTTTAAGTTTGCTTCACTCCAAGACTTATTAAAAAGGCAGTGTCTCCAATGCAAGGAGGCTGGATTAAAGCCCAGGTGTGATGCGTGGTCCACCTATCACCCTTTAGCCACAGATTTACTTCCCTCAGTTTCAGTTACCAGCTGTCAACTGCTGTCTGAAAATTGATGCTTCCCGGGAATTGCTCACGAGCGGGTTCTACATGGAGGGAGAGCTGAAGAATGAAACTATGGGGGTCGAGAGAAAAGAACACACAGAGACATTAGTGCATGGCTGTACAAAATCTTTCTATCTTTCTTTGGGGATAAGAGTGACAATATATGTGCTGTGGGTGTGACCCTCCCTCCCAAAGCTGAGAATCTTGTCAGCAGGTCCCCAGCAGGCTGAGAGATGTTGCCATAACAGATCTCAGTCAGATGTTACTTTCACAGGGTCTACTACTCTGCAGGAGATGGGACTGACCCCCTTTCGCAGGAAATTGTAGCTCCTTTGAAGTGCCAGAGGGGCTCTGACATCTCTGTCAGGTGGGAGGAGGTGTGGCTTGAATTCCTCAGCTCCAAGTAGGTGAAATGCAGGCAGCTGAATTCTGCCTAGAGGCTATATGGCATTACAATGGCTCTCTACAGAAAATACTAAATGGAAAGCTCCAGAGATAATCCATAAGGTATAAGCCATCCATAAATGTAAAAGCAATAATAACTGCAATAAAATAACATCTACGTTTCAGCGTTTTTCCTTTAACAGTGATGTTTGTGTTGGGTTCAGACATACACGTTTTCTCATATTATGTAAAAAAGCTCTGAATCCTATTCACCTGAAAGTCCTTGTTAAAAATTAGATGATATTTTCCAATATGCATCCTTAATGTTTAAGTGGCTGATCACAGGTTTTTCCATAGAGCTATGAAGCTGTACAAATACATTAATATATATATTATATATATATATAAACTTTTATTCCTAGGATATAACTTAAAAAAAAACTTAAAGGCATTTTCTCAGTTTCCAAATTTTAATTCTTGTCTACACAGGAATCAAGAAGCCTGCATTTTAAAGCAGCATATCACAGAATCCTAAGCTACTTCTGAAGACCTGAGATCAGCCATGCACTGCATGCAGGATGGACATGAGACGTAACAGGATCAGGTATAAGATACGTTTGGAAATGAAGTCTGTGGAGCCGTGGAAATAACCTGGCTGCCTCACATGTTGGAGCTATGTCAAAGAAGGAGCCGTGTTCAAACACAGCTTCAGATAAAAGCGATGCTGCCGTTTGACCAGGTAAAGGAAAACTACAAGTTCTCTGGACTGAGTGGTTCAGCAAAGATGAAGAACCCAGTATCTGTCGTTGAGTAGATCAAGTGTGGTACCCACTGCTGTGTCGGATTCTCCTGGCGCGCGAGAGCACACGTGTGTGTGTGTGTGTGTGTGTGTGTGTGTGTGTGTGTGTGTGCGCGCGCGCGAGCACACAATTAATTTCACTTCTCTGAGTCTCGGTGGAATCATTTGTAAACAGAGAATCTACTGCAAAGGATTGTGATTAATGCTAGGTGAAACAGCTCAGCCAAAGCCCTGGGCCTCTGACTCAGAACGGATTGTATGTACAGTAGTCACTGCTTCCCCTACCCACCCCACTCCCTCACCTCCCACCCCCCACCCCCTCACCCCTCACCCCCTCACCCCCCACCCCCTGTGAATGCCTGTAGGCAGAAACGATTTAGAAGGGCCGTACAGCTTAAGAATTTGGAGTTCTTGTCGTAATCCCCTGCACACATGTAAATTTGAGTACCTAAACCTGCAAAGTACTGAGAAATGAAAAGCAGGCACAAAACCCCTCTCCAGAGTAAGGGCAGAGATGGACGTTGTGGTCTGCTTAGCTGGAGAAACTAGAGATTCTCTCAGGAAAGTTTTCCGTTCACCCTAACGTTTTTAAATGGCCACCATCGCAAACACTCATATTCTAGAAACGTCTCTTAATCATTAGAAAGTGACTGCAGCCACCAGCACCAGCACCAGCCTCCGCAGCCACCCAGACAGGAGTTAAGAACCCCCAAAGACACTGACTTGCACCTGTTTGATTAAGCCTGTAAACGGATTAGAAATCTAGGCTCTGTGGTGAGCATTGTTTCCTTGGACACAGAAATATGAAAATGTTAATCCTCCATGTTGACACACCGGGACCTGAAGTCTCCCACACGCTGCATGTTGTTTGCATGCCCTGGAGTGGTAATTCTTAGAAACCGGTTACTCAGCACGAGCCAAAGTCGCTCCAGAGCAGCCTTCTCCAGGAATCTCCATCCCCACTAACAACCGCACTTCCTGGGGTCATTTTTTCGCGGTAGAAACTTCTTCTCTGCAGGGGCTGGCTGGCCTGAGGCGCTTGTTCCAGCTCCTGCTTCCTCCTGCGGTCCACAAAGGGTCTCCCAGGCTGACTTCACCTGATCCCAAGGCAGCCTGCGCTCCCTAAAACTCCCGCTGAGCAGCCCAGGCTAACCCGCTGGGAAGGGCCTGCCAGGAGAGCCTCGGACTCCTCCGTCGCTTCTCCCACATCATCAGGCCAAGGCTCACCCAGCTCAGCTAGTCCCTGCTCTGTAACGCGCGCGCGCAGGCTCCTGTCTTAGACACGGGTCCCTCTCTCCATTCCGAACACTCCGTGCCCAGGAGGAGCAGAGGAAAGCTTCAGTGGCTGTTTTAAGGTTCTGCAGTAACCCAACAAAAAATGCAAAAGCAAAACTTTGGGGTGGGGCTGGGGGAGCGGTTCACAATGCAAATTGTGTGGCCTTTTACCAGTGGCACACGTCCCAACCTCTGCGGGTGTCTAAGTATTTGCTGCTCGGGGTACTTTTCTGGAAAGAAGAAAGGGCGGGGAGAGGGAGGAGGGATGAAGGGAGGATTGGGTTTCTCTCATAAGATGAATGGCACAAAGTTTTACGCTTCTGCAGTTTCTTGGGAACTCCCCAAAGCCTGACTTCTCAGCAAACAAAACTTTTGAACTTCGACAGGAGGATGAGCAGAAGCTTCTCCTGGGTCGCTGACTTGCTTATGTGCTTTCCTGCCTGGGAACTGGGTAATGAGAGCTAACCAGTATCTCCATCCCCACAACAACTGCAGGGGTTTTGTTTGTTTGTTTGTTTGTTTGTTTAAGGTTCCCACACTCCCTGCTTCCGAGATAGGGTTTCTCTGTGTAGCCCTGGCTGAACTGGAACTCACTCTGTAGACTAGGCTGGCTTCATACTCAGAAATCCATCTGCCTCTGCCTCCCCAGTGCTGGAATTGAAAGCGTGTGCCACCACAGCTAGGCTTTGAAGTAGGAACTTTTTCTCTGGAGGCATTGGGCAAGATAGGGCGCTTGTGACTCCGGCTCAGGTCACTTCCTGTTGTCTTTTGCAAGTCTGACTTGGACACATATGACCCTTAAACTCCATCCATATGGAGGCTTAAAAAGAGAATCCCTTTTGAAAATTCCCACTGGGTTCCACATAGACTGATCACGTAGATCTTATTTCATTCAGAATTTTCCATACCTACCTGTGTTTTTTAGAACTTGGATTTGCTTGATACTTAAAGCACTTATAAAGTGGCTTCTAGGGACAGAAGGGGACGTCTCCACTGAGATTTTATTTAACTTTTATAAAGGTTGAGGGGTTCCTTTTAAATAGGTGCCTAGAATTTAAACAGAGGTTTAAATAAGGCACAGTCCTAGCATCAGATATGGCCTTATATCCATCCCCACTGCTAATCAACAACGATCCAGAAGAGGTGAACTATCTTTTTCAAAGAATATATATACACGTCTATGTATGTGTTTGTGTGTGTGCGTGCGTGTATGCGCACACGTGCACACACATCTCATATACTGAGATCATTTGGTTTAGAGTAATTAGAACTTAAATTTTTTTTTGTTTCAACAATTTTTTTTTGTTCTCACCTGTTGTCTGTTTAGAAATTTGCATTCTCGTTGTTGCGGTGGTAATCTTTAGTCTTTATGAAGTGATGGTATTTACCTCATCCAGAGCTGTGAAGGGACCTCTTTCCCTGAGAGAATTGCTAGACTTTTTTTTTTTTTTTTTGGTTTTTCGAGACAGGGTTTCTCTGTGTAGCCTTGGCTGTCCTGGAACTCACTTTGTAGACCAGGCTGGCCTCGAACTCAGAAATCCTCCTGCCTCTGCCTCCCAAGTGCTGGGATTAAAGGCGTGCGCCACCACCGCCCGGCTGACCTCTTTCCCTGAAATGAACTCGAGACTTCGCACAAATCCATGACATCCAATCCCCAGCACGGGCTCCTGAGACACTGCCCACAAACCCCCACTGCCGGCCCTTCCGCTCCCGCCTTCCCAGGATCCCTCCGTGCTCCCCCAAAACTGATTTTCCCCCTTAATCAAGGGAACTGTGTTGAGGCACAGTTTTAAGGTGTCTACTCTTGCGATTCGCACTTAGTTTTGTTTTCTCAGATTCTGTCGATGTTTAATTCTCACCGTCCGAAATTCATTAGGACACCGCTGTGCCACGCACTCCTTAGCTTTTGAAAGCCAGTGCCTGAACAGAGAGGCAAAGAGGAAATTAGTAAAAATTCCCTACTCATCTATGCTTCTGAAAAAAAAAAAGTTTTTAATCCAAGCTCACAAAAGCTTACCTCCTAAGTCAGTTGCCAAGCAGGGGAATTGATCAAGCGTCTGAGTGAAACACAAAAATTGGGAGTTTAAAATGAACCGTGTTCTGCTCGGAAGGGAGTCTATCTCTCTGTGTTATGGCGACCATGTCGTACAACCGCTGCTTTGGTCAATAAGAGTCCAATTATACTTGAAATGAGGATTAATTACCCTAAAAGCACCAATCGGCTGGGAAAGGGCACCGGAAACAAAGGCGTCTCTTCCTTATCTCCACAGTAAGACTGCACCGCCGCCATCACGGTCCTCTGATTGACACAAATCCCTCTTCCCCTCAGTTAATTCAAACAGAACATTTCTTTGGTACTTCAGCTGATGGGATGGTAAATAATTTTCCCGACTAAAAATTGAAGTGGATTGATTAGAAGCAATTTTTTCCGTTTTGCACAATAAAAAGATGAGTCACGTGGCCCACCAGACCCATCTCTAGAGCAATCTCTTCCCTCTAATTGCTGCCAGCCTAATGTGGTAGAAGCGAGTCCCAGGAAGTAGAGAAATCCATTTACCCGGCCATGACATTTAAGTAGCAAACACAAGTAGTGGATTTTTCCATTACCCTGCGTTTCAGGCCTGCCACATTCCACCTGTGATCCTCCTGGGCCAAGGACAACGCACTTACATACAATTTGGTGACTATAATCAAGGTCCACTTCAAAATGTTCGAGAGCAGACTAAAAACATTTTTTAGAAAAGCGTAATTAAGTCCATAACCAATTTCGCTAATTCATGATAATGTACTGGGGGGGGGGGAATCATTTCATAATGCTCTCAGAAAGGCATGTCTTCCTTACCAAAGGGAGAGAAACAGGCGGCATCTTTTCTCTGTCACAACGTGCCTTTATCACCAAGAGTCCCAGCCATGGGGCTTTTGCTCTGTGTGAGACTTCCTCCAACTAGAACCACACAAAGTTCTCTGAAAATACCATGGACCCATTTGTAGAAAGAGAAAGAGGCATCTGAATAAATCCATGACGCACATCAGAGAGCCTCGGGACAGTTCAATGGAACCGATGCAAAGGAACTTAAGAGTCATGTTCTGATGTGCAGCCGCTATCCTCCCCAGTGGCCCATAGTGTTTGTTGATAAAGGATGCTAGCAGGGCCCTAGACTTTGTGGATATCGAGAAGGCCGGACCAATGCTTTGAAACAAAGCAAAGTCAGTTTTGTTTCATCTTGAGTTCTCAAAAGGGGTCACCAGGCCCCTAAAACAGAAACGGTGAAGGAGAATTAGGGCTGTTATCCGTGATTGAGATTTCTGCAACAATTCATCAGCGCCACTTTGAAGCCAAAGCAATACCTTCCTGGGCTGAATTCAGAAGCCAGTTAGTCGCACACAGCATCCGCCTCAGCTATGCTACCTTCTGCTGCATGCTGTGCAGAACCATGGGGCTCGAGCACAAAAGAGAGCCTGGGAGATGTGTTTTCTGAACACTGAACATTCTACCTCCTTTCATTTGTTGTTAACTTAAATCGCTGCTGCCAAGGATTGATCTGTTCGAGATTTTCCTGGCATCAATCTATTAGACGCTCAAGGGTGAGAGAAATACCAAACTCACTTCCTTGTTATTATTCTTTATATTATATACACGTGCATGCATGTCTGGGCACATGCAGTAGAGGTCAGAAGACAGTGGGCAGGCGTTGGTCCTCTCCTTTCCGGCCCGTGAGACTACGGATCTAATTCATGCCCCTGGCCCAGGCAGTGGATGCCTTTATTCCTGAGGCGTCCGGCTGGCCATGGCTTGCTTCTTAAGGATGGCCGCTGGCCAGAAGAGACACAGCCAGCTGCATTCTTAATATTTTAACAAATGTATTTTTTAAAACAGATAAGCATGTCAGCCTCTGAATGAAAAGTAATTTTAAAGTAAATAAAATAAAACCCAGGCATTAAACCTTCTCTTGACAGAGTAGTGGTTTGAGCTGACATGATCCGGCTACTGTGCATTATTTCTGCAAAATTTCTTGCAAAAACAAGGCAAGGGACCCATGCTTAGGAAGATTTATATTACTGTGGGTACATTCTTCCCATTTTAATCCCAGCATTCAGCAGGCAGGGGCAAGCAGATCTCTGTGACTCTGAGGCTAGCCTGGTCTATACTGCAAGTTCCAGACTAGCCGGAGATATACAGTGAGACTTGGACTCACACAAAAAAAAAAAGAGTTTTTTGTTTTTGTTTGTTTGTTTGTTTGTTTACCTCAAATGATATATAACTATCAAAAACCTCACCAGTAAAGAAAATGTGGAACACATACACCGGAATTCAGTTCAATTAAAAAAAAAAAATGAATCCCTGTCATCTGTAACGACCTGGGTGGAATCCAAGTCAGATACAGAAAGGTAGCTGCTAAGTGACCTCATCCACACAGAGAACCTGAAAAGATCACAGCTGAGGGGAGGATCTTAAGGGCCGTGGAGAAGCTGGACAGGGGCTAAGAGAGATTCACAGCACTGTGGTACAGGAGGGCGACCTCAGATGGTGATAATGGGCCAAGCATTTCAAACACCCAGAAATCAGGCTTTGATAGTCCTCTTCATAAAGAAATGGTAACTATTTAAGGAGATAAATACGGGGCTGGAGAGATGACTCAGCGGTTAAGAGCACTGACTGCTCTTCCCAAGGTCCTGAGTTCAATTCCCAGTAACCACATGGTGGCTCACAACCATCCTTAATGAGATCTGATGCCCTCTTCTGGGGTATCTGAAGACAGCTAGAGCGAGTGGGGCCGGAGCGAGCTGGAGAGTTGGCTCAGCGGTTAAGAGCACCAACTGCTCTTCTGGAGGTCCTGAGTTCAAATCTCGGCAACCACATGGTGACTCACAACCATCTGTAATGAGATCTTATGTTGTCTTCTGGTGTGTCTGAAAACAGCTACAGTGTACTCACATATAATAAATAAATAAATCTTTATAGAAAATAAAAGGAGATCGATATGTATATCCTGACTTAAGCATTGCACACTGTACTCAGTACATCAAGACCCCACCTTACCCCACGATATGTACACTTCATTATGTATGAGTTAGAAGATAAATTTCATTTAATGTTTAAAAGAAGGGACCAGAGAGATGGCTGAGTTGGGAAAGTTGCCTGCTGAGCACAGGGACCTGCGTTCAGATCCCCAACACTACACAAAGGCCAGACAACAGTCTTGGTATCTGGAGGATCAGAGTACAGGGTCTCTGCTAAGCCCAGGGTGTTGGAGGAAGTCAGGAGGAGAGCACGATGGAGCCACTGTGTAGAAAGACAAACCGCAGAGGCAGTAGTTTTTAGCTGAGGACTGAAGTGCAGAGACCGCTATGTAGCACAACCAATTTAAACTGCTCCCCAGCTAGCTTGCAAATAAATTGTAAGGTCCATGACTCGCCGAAGAGTGGTACCCCGGACTCAGATAGTATGTAAACGCGAAGAGTGTTTTATTCTGCAGAAGTACAGCATGCTGGGGTCTCCCATTACCAGAATAGAGAGACACCCAAGAGAGCTCACAGGCCTGATTTAAGGCACATTAGGGAATCCCAGGGCAGGTGACCTCTACATTATTCTGTTGGGTCCACCTCTACGGACATTGCATTATCCGGGTGTGGGGGCTGGGAACCTGCTGGGGAGGTCTGGAAACTGCTGCTGACCCATTGTCCTTGCCTCAGGTCAGGTGACCAGGCAGCTTCTGAGGCCTGGAATTTCCCAGTCCTTAGAAACAGAGATTTAGGCCTAGTCTCTTTAACTGCCAATTTAAAGCCTGTCATGGAATCAGTCTAGCCTTCTCAAAATGAGACTTAGACCACGGTTATTTTATTTGGCTATGACAATAACTGGAAGGTAACCTCTAATCTACTCTTCTAACTGCTGGCCTGGCAACCTCCCCAGCGGCGTACCCCAGTGTACCCCAGATACTTGCTGTTTCTCCAGGCCACAGGCTCTTCATCCATCTCCCTCAAGGTAGCTTCATCATCCTCATCCTCTATTTCCTCTTCCTCCCCTTTCCTCCCCTCTCTTCCACCACCAACCAGGTAACTCAAAACGCACCTACCTCTAACCCCTCCAGTAATTGACTGTAGCCAATTTTATTTAACCAATAGTTTTAAATTAAGGAACAAGGTTTGGCACAACAAAAGCTAGTAAACAGGAGGAGTCACTCACAGGCCTAGACCTTCAGGTATGTGGTTTAGGATTACAATACACAGCAACAGACCAAACCTCAACAGGAGACAGAAAAGGGTGCAGGGAGGATTATTGGCGGTGTTCTTGAACAGCGACACAAGGCAAGAAATGTGTCTGCGGGCCAGAGAGATGACTTGGAGAACACCAAGGTATCCTGCCTTTTATACTCAGCCTCCTGCCTGGGAGGCCTTGGCAGGAGGATTTCATGAGTTTAAGGCCAGTCTGGACTACATAGCAAGGAGCAGACCAGCCAGATCTACCTCAGGCGGCTCTCACAAAGAAGAAACAAACAACAACTACGTTTACACTTGTCTGGAACTGAAAGTTCGCACTTCTGATTGTTTCTCTCAGGTGGGGAACCCCATCATAGTGACACCAACTCAGTGCTTGAGTCCTGAGGTCCACTTTTTTTTTTTTTTTTGGTTTTTCGAGACAGGGTTTCTCTGTATAGCCCTGGCTGTCCTGGAACTCGCTCTGTAGACCAGGCTGGCCTCGAACTCAGAAATCTGCCTGCCTCTGCCTCCCAAGTGCTAGGATTAAAGGCGTGCGCCACCACCGCCCGGCTGAGGTCCACTTTTTAAATGCCCAGATGTTTTCAGTTTCTTTTCTTACAAAGAAGTCGCTGCTCCACAGTTTGTCTTCATCAAAAAAGTCAGAGGCAACTGTAAGGGTTCAAGAGCACTAGCAGCAAGCCACTGGGCTTGGTGGCTTACACTTTTTAATCTCAGGGGAGGGGCAGAGTTTGAGGCCAGCCTGATCTACACAGTGAATTTCAGGCCAACCTGGGTTATGCGTGGTAAGACACTGTCTCCAAAAACCAAATGGAGAACACAGGCAACAGATTTCGAAAGTGGAGGTCAAGAGATGCTGTGTGACTTTGGGTTTTCTTTTTGTCTGTTTGTTGGTTGGCTGGTTGGTTGGGTTTAGTTTAGTTTAGTTTTTGAGACAGGATTTCTTTGTGTAGCCTTAGCTGTCCTGGAACTTGCTCTATAGACCGATGTGGCCTCGGACTCATAGAGAGCCACCTGTTTTTGCCTCCTGAGCTCTGGGATTAAAGGTGTGTGTGTGTGTCTGTGTGTCTGTCTATGTGTATGTATATGTATGTGTATGTGTGTGTATGTATATGCGTATGTGTGTGTGTTTGTGTGTATGTATATGTGTATATGTGTATATATGTGTGGGCATATGTGTGTGTATACACGTGTGTTTGTGTATATGTGTATATATGTGTGGGCATATGTGTATGTGTGTGTGTGCACGTGTGTGTATATGTGTGTGTGTTTGTGTGTGTGTATGTATGTGTGTATATGTGTATATATGTGTGGGCATATGTGTGTGTGCACGGGTGTGTATATGTGTGTGTGTGTGTGTGTGTGTGTGTGCATGTATTGAAGCTCAGTAGACTGACCAGGCTGAGTCTAGGCTTATGACAATCTTGTGCCCTGGCTCCTAAGTATGCAGCTGCAAGTTCACCCACCTGTGCCCACACCCTTGAATTTCTCTTTGGACTACAGGAAGGTAGAGGTCTGTATTGATTGGTTGCATGCTGAATTTCCTACTTTGGGAAGAGCCCTCATTTCCCTTTGGTTTCCGTCCTGACTGTTTCTAGATGCCCTAGAAGTGGTTTGTTGTGTTCACTAGGGAAATATAATACAAGTGCAAACTAAGAGTAATGAAGAAAATAAGTTATGGTGTGAATTATAATGCCAAATGATTTGCATTATTCATCTGCTGTGTGTGTGTGTGATCCATATAGATCAGAGAAACAGCTGCATGCAAGGTTTGTGCAAGCCTTTGAAGACTAAAGTGTACATTTTCCCTTCAACCAAGACCAACTCTTACCCTCTGAAGAAAAGGCCATGCCAACTGAAACACCCACAATTTCATTCATGTGTGTATGTGTGTGTGTTTGTGTGTGTATGTATGTGTGTATATGTGTGGGCATATGTATGTGTGTGCATGTGTGTGTGTATGTATGTTGTTCCCACTGGACAGCTATTAGAGAGGATAGCTCTGATTCTACTAAACGTAATTTTTCAGGAGTAAAATGATACCCAACTGGAACCTCGGAGGGAGAATAAATATTACAAATGAAAAGGAGGAGACCAGGAGAGCCCAGATTACAGAAAAAAAGAAAAGAAAAGGGGCAACAGGAGGTAGAGGACAAGAGAGGAAGGCAAGACGGCACACAGGCCAGTGGTGCCTGGAAATCCACAGAAGCCTGCTGTGGTCTTACTTCCAGGAGCACCAAGCTATACACAGTGCTTCCTGTGTCCCTGGCTCCTGGATGTGGGACCATAGCTGACATCCTACAGACCCTCAAGAAAGTCCCATGGATCACCCGGATCCCAGAAGGCCCTGATCCAGCCGTGGGAGACAGCTCTGTGGTAACAGTCAATGGAAACCCAATGCGTAGTTACTCCTTAGAGACCGTTACTCCTGTCCTCTCGGACTTTGATTGGCCTTGGGTCTTCACTTTGTCTGTGTCTAGCTGCCCAGGGCATTAGGCAGATGCCCTGGGCTTAGGGCAGAAGTGGTTAGATGGGTGGAGGACAGCAGAGTTGGGAAGAAGTATTTTGGAGGTCTCTTAAGACGAACCCCGACTCGGCAACTTCCAGAGTGTGCCCTCTTAGCACACGTCGAGATGATGTGGGGTAAACCTGCCTGTTCTTTCTCAGCACAGTCATGTGCAGGTACAGAAGACATCTGTTGTTTTTTTTTTCTAAGTTTTTTTTTTTTTGTATTTACATTCAAAATCATTTCCCCTTTCCTGTTTCCTCCCTCCCCGAAAGTCCCATAAGCCCCAATGTTCAGTCACATAAGTTAACTCAAGCCGCAGCATTTAATTTAGAAGGAAATAGGGTTGGGTCTGAATAATTGAAGATAAGTGGAGAAACGTTTTAGTAGACCTCAGTAATTTGCCTCTTTGTTTCCAGGCCATTAGCGTTCACTCTCGTTGGATGCATCTCGACCTCTGGAGGGTGAACACTGCTTAATGATGCTCACGGAGGAGCCTTTCTCGTGGCTGAAAGCTGTTGAGCTGGTTAAAACGGCTTTCCTCCGCTTTCCTCAACCCGAGCTTCTGCCGTCCTCTGTGTCACTTTCAGAACTGGTGATGAAACAAGGCGTGCTGACCAATGGCCCCCCACTCACATGGTTGCACTAACAGTAGGCTTTCACCTCTGCCACCGCCGGCACCACTACATGTGTGGTACAAATGTCTGCTACTGTCATTTCCATATTAAGGCCCCTCCATCTTCAGCAGATGACTCTCCACTCTCCCTGCAAACCAGCAGAGAACAGTGTAAAAGAATCACCCAGGCAAGCCACAAGAGGTTGCCTCGCTCTTCTCCCTACACTCCACTGGGAGAACTCGGTTAATAGCCTGACCACACCCAACCACAGGGCATTCGGTTTCAAGTCTGTCTGAGCTTCGAGGAGGAAGTGCTCGCTGGATCATGAAGGTGCCTCATGCACTCTCGTTTATGTAGTAGAGAATGAGGGTACATCTGCAAGCTAGTAGTGGGGAAGATTTATCTTAGGCTGAAAATGAAAATGAAAGATTGTGAGACCAGCTTCATAAGATAAAATAACCAAAGACACCATTCTAGACGTTTCAAATATAAGAAACCAGGAAACCACATATAGTGCGGGAATATTAATATTCGAGTAAGTACTGGTACAGAGTAGGAAAGGTCTACGAATGTATGAAAAGTGTGTAACAGGCCCAGCAGGAGTTTATTCCTTGCTCAAGAAACAGCACGTAAGCAAATTGGCCACACGGTCCTTCAGGGATGGGAAAGCGATGGAAGAGGCACTGCCATTAGCAACAAGTGGTTTCCATGGTTATCCAGGGAGTCACCTCATCCTAGCTGAGCAGGAAGGTATGAAAGCAAGGTAGATAGGGAAGTTTTATGGGTCATACTAGACCCATATTATATTCTATATACTATATACTATATTATATAGTATATTATATTATAGTATATTATATATATTATTAATTAATATAGTATATATTATTATAGTATAGTATATAGGATATACTATGTATATAATATATAATATATATTATATATATACTATGTATATATAATATATATAATATACATAATATATCCTATATACTATATATAATATACATAGTATATTATATATACTAGACCCATATAGTATTCTATCATAGAATATACACATATATGTATATATTCTAATACTAGAAGTAGTATTTGTAACTTTAATTTTTTTAAAATCCTATTTTTAATGATGGTTCTTAATCGCTTTAATCTTCTTTGTAACCCACCACCCACCAGAGATAGTGGAAAAGAAAGGATACGGTGGTGGGGAAGTGGACCTGTTTAGAAAGGTTCTTTGGAGCAACTCCCGTCTGTGTTGTCTGGAAATCAGCAGTTCACTTTACAGGTTAGCAGGCAGCGGCAGCTCAATCCTCACGCAAACACCTCACGGATACACCAGCCTCCAGTTCAGTAGAGTCGGGTTAGCAACAGCCGTGACACGACCTAGCAGAGACAGCCAGGCCTCAGCCTCAGCTGGAATCAGCAGGAGGGACCGGGAGAAGTTCTAGGCTATGCCTCTCTCGGGAAGTGAAGATCAGCAAACACTCGTAAGTGTTGCACAGCGAGCTGTCCCAGCAAGCCAAGCTTCCTCTCCATCACTTTGTGGAGACCTATTTCTACCCTCCCAACATCACGGGTCCTCCATGGGCCTTGCCTCAGCGCGTGCATCTAATCAGCCCGAGTCCTCGGAAGCAGCAACAATCTGCGGCACGCCACCACTGGTGTTTTGGTGTGTTTCTCTTTATGTTATCCGGACAAATGCAGCTCAACTATGCAATGTAAGGTAGACCAATCAACCACTCCCAGTGTGGATTTAAGGCTTACTTCACGGAAAGGAATACACACCTGGTGCTGTGGAACTGATCAAAAGCCTGTAGTTAGTGAAGTCACAGGCCCTTGAGAACCCACTACTGATGTTATTCCAGGTAAACAACTAGTTAATCTGTCTTCTCGCCGTGCGTGCTTATACCCGTAGGCTAACTCTCAGCCTTGATCAGAAAAGCCCCTCAGGGGTCAAAGTACTGAGAATAAGTGACTGCCCTGGCATGCTCGGCCCCAAATAGGACATCTGTGTTGCCCTCTCTGAGACCCAGAGAGCATTGCAGAAGAGGGAGTGGAAGGCTGTGGGAGTGTCAGAGGATGTGGAGGAGTGCAGTGGGCTCTGTCACCTGGCTGTGATGACCTACAGTCCTGCACACAGCAACTGTGGCTGCCAGTCAAGGCTGGGCTGGGGAAGGCAAGAGGGACAGGAGGGTGGGTGGGGAAGAAGGAGATTACTGGGAGGGGGAGGGGATGAGATGTGGAGGAAAGCAAAGGTGATTACAGGGCACTGTAAACAAATATACTGTCAAAAACTGTTTTTTAAAATTCACTTATGGATTGGAGAGACAGCTCAGCAGTTGAGAGCATTTGCTGCTCTTGCGGAGACCCGAGTTCAATTCCCAGCACCGACATGATGGTCTCAACCATCTGTAACTCCAGTCCCAGAGGATCTCATGACCTCTTCTGACTTCCAGTGGCCCCAATTACACCCATGATTACATACATACATACATACATACACACATAAATACATACATGGGAACAAAGCACTCATACACATGAAAATAAACAAATCTAAAAAAATATTTTCAAATCCAGTTTGAAAGCCTGCACCTTCTGGAGGCTCTTTCAGAGAATTCTCATGTTCCTATTTTTTAAAAGAAAGGAAAGCTGAACTTTCTGGTACATATCTGGAGGCCTTCCTGGTCTACACAGTAAATTCTAAGATGGTGGGTATTACATAGAGAGATCCTATCTCAGAGAGAGAGAGAGAGAGAGAGAGACTCAACCCTCCAGTGTCTCTTGAGAGGGTCATTTTGGTCCCCAGGAGAAATCAGAAATGGAAGAGAGAAGATGCTTGTAAGTAGGGAGATTTTTCTGTGTGGCCTTGTGCGTTTCTCGAGAATGTCACACTGATGTCAGTCTTTGTTAAGTTACTGGTCGGTTTGTTCCCATCTGTCCTGCCCTGCCGAGGCTGTTCCCACACTGAGAGAAATAAAGAAAGCAGCTGCACTGTGCCCCTTCCCCATCCACCCTCGTAGGCACCAGGATGGATAAAAAGAAGAAAGAAATCAATTTTTAATTATTTTACAAGGGAGAACGCAATTTAGAAGAAAATATTTTAAATGCCTATTTAAATGCAAATCATATCGTAACATTTCCATTGATTGTTCCAAGAATTTTCTTGAGATATTAGCATTTGCTTATATAAACTTTTTGCTCCTAAAGAGACTCACAAATAAAAGTTGTTCTGGATTTTATTGCAGTTACCAAAAAAGCAGATCGTTATCATCTTCGGTCATATTTGACAAGTAATGAATTCATTTTTATCACGAAAAACGTGGTAGTTCTTCGCCCTATCCAAGAACACTCAGGACTTTGGATGCAATGAATGTCCCATGATTTTATGCAGATCTCCACCCCACTAAACCCAGAATGTGAGCCCCGACGGCCCCCCCCCCCCCCAGAACAACCTAAGATCAATAGAAAGTGAATAAAGACGTCAGAACAAGCCTTGGACTTCAGGTGCCAAGAATGGGAAGAGATGTCCTCGGACTCGGGAAGGATGGGAGAAAGTTCACCTCTATTCCGATTTCATCACGGTCGCTCCTTCTGGAGTGTCCAAGCCCTGCTGTGGCAGGTTGTGATAGCTAGAGACCCAGATTTCAGGCTAAAAATAAAGATGAAAATGTGCCCAGGGAATGAGAGAGGACCAGAGAGGGCCCGGAGAGAATAGAACTCAGGAAAACCTACCCACCTATCTTCTGTGGGTCCTGGGCTCATCCACCCCAAAGCACACGCGGGAAACATTCCATAGACTTGAGTGCCCTGCCCCATAAATTGCTTCTTTACTGCATGCTTTTTAAGTGATTTAAATATCAATTCTAAGTAGGATGGAAGACATTATGCAAGTGCCTTATAATTCCTAAGGAAACAACTGAAAAGAAATACAGTGCCAAACTCCTTTATCTCCAAATCCCAAACCCTAAGTGCTCCAAAATCCAGAACTTTCTGAGCTCCTAACATTCTGTACAAATGGAAGACTCAACATCTTACATTGAGTGACAGGTTACAGTGAAAACACAAGCATACTAAAAATTCTTTATAAAATTATATTCAGCTACAATTACAGGGTATATTTGAAACATGAAAGAATTTTGCCTACTTGCATTCATTCCAGTATATCTTGTACAAATATTCTAATCTGAGATATGAAACATTTATGGTCTCAAACACCTTGGACAAGGGATACTAACAAAACAAAAAAAAATGTGTGTGTGTGTGTGTAAGACTTTGAATGAGAATATGTATATATGTATGTTCATATACATGTGTACACATATACATATACACTTATATATGGGGATTAGAGTACCCCAGTAAGAGCTATTGTTCTATATGCTAAATAATAATTATTATTGATACTAATTAATAATAAGAAGAAAATGTAGTCAGGGGCCTGCAAGAGGGCTCAGTCAGGGGTAAGAATGCTTGCTACCACTGAAGACCTGAGTTCAACCCCTAGAACCCACACAGTAGAAGCAAAGAACTAACTACCACAAGTTATCTTCTGGCCTCCATGCCTGTGCCATGGCAAGAGTGCACACACATAATAAATAAATGAATGCAATCAAAATGTAAGCAATCAAGTCCACAATGGATAAAATAAATATGATAATAAAACATGTTCAAGCAACCCTAAAGAATACAGAAAGGAAAGTAGAACTGAAAAGTCAGAGGGGAAAGCCAGAAAACAGGTAATAAGATCTCAAGTCTGCATCCAAATATATCATTTATAAAGTGTAAGTATTAAATCGAGTGTAGATGTTTTAAATACACCAATTATAAAGCAGAAATCTGGAAGAACTCAAATAGCTTTAGAAGTGAATATAAACATGAGAATTTATGTTCCCTGAAGGAAAACTCACATCAAATGCAACTTGTCTTCTGGCCTTGGCACATGCATCTCAGTTCTCTCTCTCTCTCTCTCTCTCTCTCTCTCTCTCTCTCTCTCTCACACACACACACACACACACACACACCACTAATAATAAATTAAAAAATTATATCTGTGAGTTTGAAGCCAAAGTGCTCTACATAGCAAGTGTCCCAGGCCAGCCAGGACCACACAGTGAGACTTTGTCTCAATCAACCAACCAATTTAAAAAGAAAAGGTCTTGCCTGGTAGGCAGTGGTGGCACACACCTTTAATCCAGCACTCAAGGGGCAGGAGCAGGTGGGTGTCTGAGTTCAAGGCCAGCCTGGTCTCCAGAGCAAATTCTAGGACAGCCAGGATCACACAGAGAAACCTTGTCTAGAGAAAAAAGAAAAGTCTCAAATTAGTAATTAAAGATGTCACCAAGGACAGAAATAAATCCAACTATGGAGCTTTGAATGAGAATGGCCTCCATAGGCTCATATGTTTGGTCTTCAGTTGGAAGAACTATTTGGGAAGGATTAGGAGATGTGGCCTTGCTGGAAGAAGTGTGTTACTGGGGGTGAGCTTTGAGATTTCAAAAGCCCCTACCATTCCCAGTTAGCTCTCTCCTGCGTGGGCTCCTCTCTGTCTCTCTTTTTCTGTCTCTCTGTCTCTCTGTCTCTCTGTGTGTCTGTCTCTCTCTGTCCTCTGTGTCTCTGTCTCTCTCTTTGTCTCTGTCTCTCTCTCTCTCTGTCCTGTGCTGGTGGATCAGATATAAGGTCTCAGCTCTAGCCCACTCTAGCTCCATGTTTGCCCATCACTGCCATGCTACCCACCATGATGTTCATGGACTCACCCTCTGAAACTGTAAGCCCCAAACAAACTGTTTCTTCTATAAGTTGCCTTGGTCATGGTGTCATATCACAGCAACAGAACAGTAACTGAGACACCAATGTACAAAGAAAGGGGATGATAAAGTTAAAAGCAGAAATCATTGAAATTGACCACAGGAAAACAACGGAGAAAGGTCAATGAAACAGAGAGAGAGAGAAAGAGAGAGAGACAGAGAGAGAGACAGAGAGAGAGAGAGAGAAAGCACTCTTTTAATAGGTCAATGTCTCTAGCAAGACTAACAATGACCAACAAAACAGACATGCCTCCAGGAAGACTGACCAAGAACCAGAGAGGTCAAAGGTCACCAGTGCCAGGACTGAGAAGGAAGAGGAGGAGGAGGAGGAGGAGAAGGAGGAGGAAACTGCAGAGTCTGCAGATGCAAGACCTAAAGCGCCTGCACCGCAAAGGCTCAAGACTTGGGTGAAATGCAGCATTTTGCAAAATACCAGTTAACGACCTTTTCTGGTAGCGAAGGTCGACAACCCATAGGAAATGTGGTTTATGGCTTCACATCCTCTGAAAAGCAGCTCAGAACCCTTCACTGAAGGGCTCTACCCAGACCAATCGAGGGGACAAACACGAATTCGCTACACATATTTTCCCAAAATGTAGAAAAGAGAAGAGGCGCATTTCTTGACGCCAGGATTAATCTGGAACTAAAGCCTAAGCAATTACAAGGAACGAACAATCACTGCTTCTGTGGAAGACCTGGGTTCAGTTCTCAGCCTCCACATGGGGGTCGCAGCCGCATGTAACTCCAGTTCCAGGAGATCCAATGCTTTCCCCTGACCTCCACGGCACACGCGTGGTACACAAACATACACACACAAAATTAGATACTTAAAAAAAGCAAACGATATGTCTTTCCGAAAACACTTAACAAAATATTAACAAGCTGAATCTAGCAATAAATTAAAATAATACCCCGTCTCAAAGCACAGGAAACAATCAATGTGACTCACTATCACGACATTCTAGGACAACGCCGCATCATCCTATCAGATTACACTAACACTCACTTGACAGCCCAGCCCTCATTCATGAGAAGAATTCTCAGTAGTTTAGGAATAGGACGGCGGTGGTTCATTAAGCAAGCAGAAGCCTGGCTGGTGGGTAGACTTGAACTTAAAACCTTCCTGCCTTGATCTCTCGAGAGCTGATTATAGTCACGTGCCTTCATCCACCGTTCCTGGCTTAGATGTCTGGGTACCAGAACTAATCATGTGTGACTTAAAGTATGAGGGCTACTGCATACTGCTCTTGCAGAGAACCAGGATTTGGATCCCCACCCAATACCAGCTGTAACTACAGCTCTCGGGGATCAGTTGCCCTCATCTGACCTCCATCTGGGAATTCCTGCATGCACATGGTTAATAAACCCACATAGGCACAAGTAATTTTTAAGATGTATCTATTTGTGTCTATTTGGGGGGTTTGCTTGCATGTATGTCTGTGCACCACGTGAGGAAGCCAGAGGAGAGCATTGGACGCCTGAGTCTGGGGTTACAGACAGCTGCGAGCTGTAGGTCCTGGGAAATGAATCCCAGGTCTACTACAAGAATAGCCAAGGCTCTTCACTCCTGAGCTATATCGCCAGCTCCTACGCAACTTTTGTGAAACCTTAAAATAGATATTTGAAATTTGGGTGTATCTCAGTGGTGAAGCACTTGACTAGCACGTTCAGCACGTAATACCAGGAAAGAGAGAAACAAATTTATTATTTACGCAGCGAGTCTGTAGGTGTTGCTGACTGTGCTAGTGGCACGTAGCAGAGATATCTATGTACAAGCTTTAGCTAACCTGACACCTAAGGGAGCCAGCCTGATAGCTTTCTCTTCTAAGACCAAAGCAGAAATGTCTGTATTCTTAGCATAAAGGTGACTTAGCCAGACAATCTATTCTATAGATGGTGTTCCTCCAACACAACAACAACAACAACAACACACACACACACACACACACACACACATACACACACACCCCATACCTATTATCTAAAGGTCTCAGTTAACCATATTTTTAACCTCCAAGCCATCTCTCCATTCCCTAAAGGTCTCTCCATTATAACACATGACCCGAACCCTAAAGGGGGGGGGTGCAGTCAAACCAGGATTAAAAAGCAGAAGGCTTCTCAGAATGCTCAGTTGTGAGTCATTTGGAGAAGTGTTCCCTCCCCACATAAGTGAGCAGTTTAGGACAGCATACTTCACTCCACATCTACCCTGACAGGGAAAGAGTCTCCTGTAAATCAAGAAAGCAGTGCTGGGAGCTGTTACACGGGCTGTTCCACCTGTGGTAGGTAAGGTCCACAGCACTGAATGTTGCACCAAGCCACCTCAAGGACATAAGGATTATGTTCTGTGGCTGTTTTCTCCTAAGGCTCTTTAAACAACGCCTGTCTCTGTTCCCCACTCTCTAATTATCTTTTACAACAATGTAACAATAATTTAGTAGCCCTAAAATACTGTCACTTCTCCATTAGCCAGCAACAGGGCCTGCTGAGTAATTACAGAATAACCCCATAATGAAATGCGGCGGAGACTTCTAATTAAATTTTAACGTTGCCTAGAATGGTTCTATTTTAAAATGAGAACTTTCCAGCCGGGTGTTCTAATGAGTTATCAGAATGCATTACCCCTCCCCCCCAAAAAAAAACCCTAGAGATGAGCATTACGTATTAGCACCAGTGGGTACATGTGTGGAGACATTTATAATCAAAATTATACACTCCACGTACATGGTTGATGTATAATAGCACTTGAGAATGCTGTAACAATGGGGACAGATACTTGTGAAAGCTCCTATCTTGGTTACTCTTTGGTGTGTCAGCCATAAATGAGCTCGAAACTGTGGGCTCTGAACGTGAACTCAACCCAGTCAATTAGGAGCCCACAAAGCCCACAGCCTACAAAGCTCCCTGACCCCAACGGCCCATTCTGCCCTCTTCTATTAGACCCATCCACATTCTGTTCTGTCTCTCTCCATCAGGGCGTTTACTGAAAACCCTTTGGTGCTGACTGAGGTTAGACATGGTGAACAGCCCTTGCCAGTTCTCTTTTCGTTGTGGGAGAAAGCCACAGTCATCTCTTCTTTTACCTCAGTGCAGGGAAGGCCTGCCTCCATCTTCTGTTGGAATCGGCTGTAACCTAGTTACCGATGTGATCAGCAGCATCTGAAGAGAGCTTATCTGGACAGATACTGAGGGTTCCGGGCCCTCTGCTGAGACCTGCATCTCTGTTATCTGGGCGGGTCCCCGAAGGCCAGCACTGAGTCACTTCGGCTCAGGGAGGGTTAGGACATTGCTGGGTTGGCGACATGTCTTTGGACGGCACAGCCGTTCTAAGCTGTTTTAATTTCGATACAAATTTGCTGTTTGGCATTACCCGGGGTAAACAAGATCTCACTTCTTTGTTTTGTTTCTGTTTGAAACCGACTCTTGCTATGAAATCCAGACCGGCTCCAATTCCTGCTCTCTCGGCCTTGGCTTCCTGCTTGCTGGGATTACAGCACTACGTTGAACCACCACATCCAGCTTTTACTTATTTTAATTAGTAGATTACTGACTTTTACAGAACTTCAGAGACCTCCAGCGTTACCTGCCGTCTAATCCCTTGGATTCACAAACAGTAATGGGAGCCGGCAGTGGGCACAATGCCGCCAGGGCAGCGAAAGCAGGCAGCTTGCATCCCATCACACTCCACCTAGAAAAACCTGCTTTCTTCCTTCCTTTTACGAATTGTACGAATTGATTTTTTTTTTTTGTAAGCAGGGTCTCTCTACATAACCCTGGAACTCACTGCGTAAACTAAGCTGGTCTGAAACCCACAGAGATCTACCTGCCTCTGCCTCCCAGTGCTGGGATTAAAGGTATGTGTCATCGCTCCTGGCTTAAATAGGTTTTTAAATAATAAAATAATTATGTCATTTTCCCCTACACCTTCCTCCCTCCAACCCCTCCCCCAACACACGCTCACCCTCTCTCTCTGTCTCTCTCTCTCTCTCTGTCTCTCTCTCTCTGTCTCTCTGTCTCTCTGTCTGGGTCTCTCTCTGTCTCTCTCTCTGTCTCTCTGTCTCTGTCTCTCTCTCTCTCTCTCTCTCTCTCTCTCTCTCTCTCTCTCAGCCATGGCCTCTTTTTCTTTGTTGTTATGTATACATATATATTCCTAAATATAGAAATACAACCTACTCAGTCCATACAATGTTACTTGTACGCAGAGGATGTCAGGGCTGATCACATGGCACTGGATAGCCAATGGAGGCTCTTTCTTCGGGAAAACTATTTTTCTCACTCTCATTCCATAGTTACCCTTGGCTCTTTGTGGGGGCTTGGGGTCCCAGGAGATCTCCCCTTCCATGTTACTTGTCTGTTGATGTCTTCCTTGTCCAGGTTTTGCTTGGGCAACATGTAGTAGAGATTTCGTGAGAGAAGCTTCCTTGAAGAAGGGTAGGAGCTACCTGTGGGTGAAAGGATAAATATTTAGAATACAGTTTGGAACTATGCTGGTTTGGTAAAGTGACGGTTGTAGGTGTCCCTCAGTTGGCTAAGTTTCCTATACAGGCATGGTTTTCCTCTTATCCAATGGGCCTTAGACTAGAGAGATGTTGGGCACTACCAAGGTGTGAGTGACACCATTGTGCACACACCATGCTAATCCTTGCAGTCAATCATACTTGGGTAGGACGGTTGGTGGCTTCTTACATGATGCCGTCTGGTTTCAGGAAAGCTAGACCTCGGGGCTGGAGACTGAGTTGTGTCAAGTCAACTCAGATTCTCTAGGGTCTGTGTCCAAGGTACACGGTGTCTTCAGCAATAGAGATTTACTTTCAATCTCTGAGAGGCAACCAAGGGTAAAAGGCAATAGTCCATAAATGTTTTCGGAGTCTCTTGGACTCCTTTGACTAATGACTAGAAAGGGGTTTCTCATGCCTGTTACTGGGGGTTTGTTAGATAGAATATGACTCTTGGGATGGAGGAACATTGCCAGCCCAGGTGGACATTTTTTCATTTAAATTACGTGTGTGTGTGTGTGTGTATACACATTGACTCATATGCATTATATATAATTTTAGGGCTTGAGACACACTCACACACACTCTGTTGTGGGAGGTATTTATAGTCCTCTGAGCCCACAGAGACTCAGTCAGCCCTCAGGTGCTCCCACTGTGGTCTTCTCTCTAGACTGATTTCCTTTCTTTCCCTTTCTTCCTTCTCTTTCATGCACAGCTTCCTGAGACCGTCTCCCGAATACATTACATCCTCACGTGTATCCAGGAGGCCTAACCTAAGCCTCCACCTATAGGGAGAGGTTGCCATCAACTAGGAGGCCAGCTTCCAGAAGCCTGTGGGCTGTGACCACTTGTCCAGAAAGGTATTTTCTTCTGCGGTCATTTGCCCTGGGCAGTAGATAACTGTCTTCCTTCTAAATCTTCTGTCTTTCAATCGGAACCAGCCTACTAGAGCCAACAAAAATCATGAGGTTAATATAAAAGTAGTAGTTGTTGTTTTAAGATAGAGTCTCATGTATCACAGGCTAGGCCTTGAATTTACTCTGTAGGAGAGAATGATTTAAACTCCTGATCTCCTTGCCTCTGCTTCCCAACACTGGAATTATAAGCATGCGCCACTGCTCCCAATTTCTCTCAGTGCCGGGGGATCAAAGCCACGCCTCATCCTTACTAAGCCGACACACTAACAAATGAGCCACATTCCTAGGCCCCCTGGCAGTTAAATATATTCTTTCTATTTTGGGCTGATGCAATTTTATTTTGAGACCATGAGAATCTGAGATAATGGGAAATTCCAGGGAAGTTATGCCAAATATCTGCCAAAAACATGTTGGTCTTAACTTAGCCCGACCAGTGTGCAAAACAAACCAAGCCTAATGAACTGCTGTGAGAGACTGTGCTGGAGAAAATGACCACTCCAGCGAGAGGCCAAGAGGAGTACAGTAGAAGGTGGGAGAGAAGATAACTCCTGAGAAAGGCTAGCCGCAACTCTTCCCTCCAGTCCCTGCCTCCAACTCTCTCAGCCCCACCCACCCCTTGTAGAACCTTTCCACACTTCCTTCCCCACTAGATAGCAGATTGCTAACTCATCAGTGAAGATCTTTGCATGGTAAAAATATTTACTGATGACTGGTTGATTATAGTAAACAAATAGATGATGAAATTTTTCTGTTTTTTTTTTTAATCATTAACAATGTATTTTGGCTACTGAAGCCAGAGTTCCATCAGAAAGGCATTGTAAGAGCCAAGTGTGGGTATCAGTCTGTGAGTTTCTATAGATTCCTCCCCTGTCCCAAATCGTTATATGAGCTAATGCCCGTGCTCTTGGCTACCTACAGAACTTGATGGTAAGATCCCATTAAAGACACTACATTGGGCTGGAGAGATGGCTCACCGGGCGGTGGTGGCGCACGCCTTTAATCTCAGCACTTGGGAGGCAGAGGCAGGCGGATTTCTGAGTTCGAGGCCAGCCTGGTCTACAGAGTGAGTTCCAGGACAGTCAGGGCTACACAGAGAAACCCTGCCTCGAAAAACCAAAAAAAAAAAAAAAAAAAAAAAGACTGTACAAGCCGGGCGGTGGTGGCGCACGCCTTTAATCCCAGCACTTGGGAGGCAGAGGCAGGAGGATTTCTGAGTTCGAGGCCAGCCTGGTCTACAAAGTGAGTTCCAGGACAGCCAGGGCTACACAGAGAAACCCTGTCTCGAAACCCCCCCCCCCCCAAAAAAAAAGAATATTGACTGCTCTTCCGGAGGTCCTGAGTTCAATTCCCAGCAACCACTTGGTGGCTCACAACCATCTGTAATGGGTTCTGGTGCCCTCTTCTGGTGTGTCTGAAGAAAGCAATGGTGGTATACTCATATGTATAAATAAATAAATCTTTAAAAAAAAAAGACACCACATATTTGAGTCATGGGAAAATAAGAAATCAACCTGGTACAGACCTGGAAACTTCATCTTCTTTGGCCTGGTTAGAAGGGGCTATACACTGCAGATCAGTAAACTCAGAACAGTAAACTGTCTTATCCAGTGTGCTAAATAACGCCTGGGCTGTCAGGTACACCACTGGAGCAATCATGGTCTGAATGGCATGGGAGTGGCCAACTACTTCTGCTTGGATGCGAGACCTGTTCCGTGAGACAGAACTCATGGCTGGTATCATTAAGTGGGCCAAGAACCTGTAACGGAATAAGTCACAGCCCCAGAGGGGAGTCTATCAATCTGCTAAGGGGACGCAGTATTAAACCACCCCTAAGCGATTACCTTTCTACCCGATGAGTGAGTTCATCATCTCTCAACCTTCAGCAAAGAGGTTTCTTTTGCAAGAGATGGCAGTTAATACAGAGATCCACAACTGGCCAGCATGAAGAGAGTGGGCAAACACAGAATCCTCGGTGATAACTGGAGTAACTGTATGATACCAGTTAAGGCAACCCAGATTCAGAAAGACAGATGTGGAATGTGTTTTCTCATACCTGGACTACAGCTTATAATTTTCAGATTTGTTAGCTTAATTTGGAATTTCTCTAGATATCAGGAAACTAATGGATAATGGAATAACTAGATCATACCATGTCTTACCATACCATATCTTACCATACCATATCTTATCATATCATGTCTTATCATACCATGTCTTATCATACCATGTCTTAGTTTTACTGTTGCTGAGATAAAAGCACAGGCCCAAAGCAACCTGGGTAAGGAGAGGGCTTGTTGAACTTATAGTCCATCATCAGGGAAACTGAGGCAGGAACTGACACGAAGGAGTTCTGCTTCTTAAGCTTGCTGTCTTATATAATCCAGGATTATCTGCCTAGGACTGGTACCACCCAGATAATGTCCGCAGACATGCCCGCAGATCAGTATAACAAAGGCAGCGCCCAACCAAGTTCATCCCTTCTACACAACTCTGGTTTGTGTCAATTTAACAAAATCCTATCACCATATCTCCCTTCTCAGATGGCTCAGGGATCATCTCAGAAAAGGAGGCAGAAGGACTGTCAAAGCCAGAGATAGTGATGGCCGCAAGGAAGTGATGTCTTCCGGACACGATGAGGCTATCGTACGCAGGAATCACAGCACCTGTGAGCACATGCGTAGATTGAACAAGGTCAATCCAGACAAAAATCCCAGTGTGGACCAGGAGAGCATCATGAAGGACCTCACCTCGATGAGGAGCTATTGGCAAATGATGGTTGCTGGTGGGGGTGGGCGGAGTCTGTTTTATTCAGGGATGTAGCTCCTGAGAGACTTCCTGTGGTCCCATAGATGGCTCTATATCCAAGGGCACCTAACCAGCACCAAGTGGACTCTGGGTTTGGGGGTAAAGAGGACACAAGCTTGGGACAAAATAGTGCTGGGGAGGAGTCCGAAAGGATGGGAAGAATGGGAACAGGGTTGGATTTGGTAATTTATTTTTTTTAATATCAAATTCAAATTAAAAAAAATTTAAAGAAAGAAACTCATTAAAAAAAATTAAGTGTGGACCACAGCACTGAACAGAGTTCTCAAAAGAAATACAAATGAATGGTGTGGTGGTTTGAGTAGGAATGCCCCCCTAGACATTTGAATCCTTGGTCACCTGGGAGTGGCGCTATTAGGAGGTGTCTGTCACTGGGGATGGGTCTTCGGGTTTAAATGCTCAAGCCAGGTCCAGTGTCACCCTCTCTTCCTGCTGCCTTCAGATCCAGATGTAGAACTCTCAGCTACTCTGCAGCACCATGTCTGCCTGCATGCTGCCATGCTTCTCACCATGATGATAACTCATAGCCGGGCGGTGGTGGCGCACGCCTTTAATCCCAGCACTTGGGAGGCAGAGGCAGGAGGATTTCTGAGTTCGAGGCCAGCCTGGTCTACAGAGTGAGTTCCAGGACAGCCAGGGCTACACAGAGAAACCCTGTCTCGAAAAAACCAAAAAAAAAAAAAAAAAAAAAAAAAAAAAAGATGATAACTCACTAAACCTGAACTGTAAGCCAGCCCAGGTAAATGTTGTTGAGAGTTGCTGTGGGGGCTGGAGAGATGACTCAGCGATTAAGAACACCGGCTGCTCCTCCCGAGGTCTTGAGTTCAAATCCCAGCTACCATATGATGGCTCACAACCATCTGTAATGAGATACGATGCCCTCTTCTGTTGTGTCTGAAGACAGTGTACTTACATATAATACATAAATAAATCTTAAAAAAAAAGAATTGCTGTGGTCACAGTGTCTCTTCACAGCCATAGAACACTAAGAAAAATGGCTAATACAATTTTTTTAAGGTGTTCAACATCATTAGCCATCAATTAAATGCAAATTAAAACTACTTTGTGATTCTACACCATCCCTGTCAGAAGGGCTGTCTGGTGAGGATGCAGGAAAGGGGGAACACTTGTTCACCATTGGTGGGAGTGAAAGTTGGGGCAGTCATGATGTTAATCAGTGTGGCAGTTTCTCAAAAAGATTGGGCTTCTACCTAAAGGGTGTACATCCTGCTGCAGAGATAACGCTCATGCCTGACCGCTGCTGCTTCCCTCTCGACATGAGGAAATGGAACCAGCCTACAAGTCCATCAGTGTGTGGATAGATAATGAAGATGCGCTACATTTACACAATGGAATTTTATTCAGCTGTAAAGAAAACTGAACTTGCCGGGTGGTGATAATACCCACCTTTAATCTCAGCACTCTGGAGGCAGAGACAGGCAGAGCTCTGAGTTCGAGGCCAACCTGGTCTATGGGACAGTCAGAGCTACAAAGAGAAACAAACAGACAAAACCCAACCCTCCCCCCCCCAAAAAAAACCCCACTGAAATTATAAAATCTGTATACAGGATAATGGCTAGAACTGGAAAGTATTATACCAGTTAAAGCAACCCAGATTCAGAAAGACAAATGTGTTTTCTCATACCTGGACCACAGCTTATAATTTTCAGATTTGTGAGCTTAATTTGGAATTTCTGTAGAAATCAGGAAACTAAGAAAAATGGTCCATGAGATGTGGGGAAGCAGCTTCAGGGGGTGGAGATGGCAGGAGGCACTCGTGAAAAGAAAGTTGAGGACAAGGAATGCTGGGAAGAGCAAGGTTTAAAAAGGGAAAGGAGGGGCTGGGGTAGTGGCTCAGCAGTCAGGAGCACCGTCTGCTCTTCTGAGAGGTCATGAGTTCAATTCCCAGCAACCACATGGTGGCTCACAACCATCTGTAATGGGATCTGATGTCTTCTCCTGGTGTGTCTGAAAACAAGGGCAGCGTACAGTGTTAAATAAATAAATCTTGAAAAAATAAATAAATAAATAAATAAATAAAAAAAAAGGGAGAGGAGATCCTGAGAGAAGAGAGAACTGGAAGGGTTAATCGAAGCTAAAGATCTAAGCAGAAGCCATGTAGAAGCCCACTTTATGAGCTGATTATAAATAAAATAATTTGAAAAGTTTGAATGGAGGTATCCTGTATGGGTGGATAATTCCAATCCCCCCAAAATATAGGGATAAAAAGACAATCGAGTCTGGATGCTCCCTGTGAGTGACAGGTCAGAAAAGCGTCAGAGTCTCTGACAAGACCACAGGCTAGTAGCACAGGCTAGGAGTGTCAGTGCTCTAGCTACCCATCACAGCTCAGTGGTGAGACCCAATTGCTGAAGACAGCACACTTTGTTTCAGGACACATAGAAATCAATCTGGAATGGAACCAGAAGCTTCCTCTAGCCTCCACATTGCTAGAAGGTGCCTGGAAGGTAACTGAGGGGAAAGGTCACTCAGTCTTGCCCAGGGATGGATCTTGGCAGAAGTGCCCCATGGTATAATGGGGACGTGACTGTTACGTGGTAACCAACTGTTTTCAGATGGAACTGGAACCTGCTCCACAGGAGGGATTTCACACCAGGAACTGGAAATTTGGTCGGAAGCCGCTGGCTGGGGAAGGTCATGGCCCTTAGGGAAGAACTTCTTTGGCTAAATGGACATACGCTGCCTTCTCAGTGTGTGTGTTCAGACCCACACGTGAGAGCTGCTTTCTGCTTTGACCAGAGAAGCTTCCCCAGGGTATTGAGAAGAAGTGAGCATTGAGTGCCCACCCCACAACAGGATGTCTAGGTCATCCTTCTAAGGTTCAGGGAACGTTTCGGAAGAGGGGACATTGTGGAAGAGGGGCAGAAAGTATGTTAGAGCAGAGTGACGGGGAGAAAGCTAAACAGTGCTTCCGGCCGCGTCGACCATAAATTCATCACAGCTGTGATGGCCAGAATTGGGCCCAGGTGAGTCTGGGCCTGTTTATATTCAGTCATGGGTAGAGATGGAGCTTATGAGAATCTGACTCCCTCCCTTCAGAAGTATAATGTCTCTTGATGGGTTCTGGGGAAAGGGGAGTCATTATCTTTGGTAATAAAGCCTCTGGTGGGTCCCCTGTGCCCCATTGGATAGCTCTGTACTCAGATACAGACAGTCCTGGTTAAACTCAGTGGGTTGAAAATCAAAAATAAACTAAAATAAGCCAAGGTACTTGTGCTGGCTATTTTTATGTTAATTTGACAGCAGCTAGAGTCATCTGAGAGGAGGGAACCCCCTTTAAGGCAATGCCTCCATAAGCTCAGACTGCAGCCAAGCATGTAGGGCATTTTCCTAATTATTGATAGGAAGGACCCAGCTGTTGTGGGTGGTGCCACCCTGGAGCTGGTGGTCCTGGGTGCTACAAGAAATCAGGCTGAACAAGCCAAAAGGAGGAAGTCAGTAAGCAGCATCCCTCCATGGCCTCTGCATCAGCTCCTGCCTCCAGGTTCCTGCCCTGGTATAGAGAGCCTTATTGGGGTGTTGTACTGCCTGGCAGGAACTTGACATTGACCAAGGACAAGGGCTTCAAGCAGGAATATGACATTAGGGCGTAATAGGGAAGTAGGTTAAGGCAGGAATTTTAATCTTAGGGTGGAACGAGAGAAGCAGGCTTCAGGCAAGGTTTTGGGCTTGGACAAGGAAGTAGGCTCAGATATTTTTGTCATTCTGACAAGCCCTTTGAAAAAAACTGCCACAGAATTTTGCTTATTGCCTTGACAATTTTGTGTTTACTGTCTTGCTTGTTCTTCACTGTACCACTATTGATCTTAATTCCTGCATATCATTAAATTGGTATAAAAGTAGACTGGAAAGTATTAAACTTGCCTTCAGTGTCAGAATTGACTGGGGTAATGCTGCAGTTTTGTCTAATTGTCTCTTTCTTTTTAATCCTCACTCCTGCACTGGAGAACCTGTTGACTGACTGAGCGGGCTTGGTCAGGTGGCACCTCCACATTGGAGCTCCAGAAAGCGGGGTACAGTGATGGACACCTCGGGGGGAAAAGGAAGCGTGAGCAGAGGAAAAGTTGGGCCAGCGATGAGTAAACCCCATAAAAATGGGGCAAGGGAATGGTCGAATGTCTTTTGTATATTTGCTTAAAAGTATGCTAAAGGCCAGAGGAGTGAGAATAAGTCAGAAACAAATTACCCAGTTTCTGAATTTTATAGAAGAAGTCTGTCCTTGGATCCCTGAAGAGGATACAATAAGTTTACAGACATGGGAGAAAGCAGGAGAAGGGATAAAAGGCTACTATACAAAACATGGCCCTGGAAGAATTCTCATAGGTGCTTTTAGTCTTTGGACCCTGCCTACAGACAGTTTACACCCTAGACATGAGAGAATGGGCTAGAGAAAAGCAGTCCTTCCTGACTGGGAAGCTTTGGTGAAAGAGAAGGAAAATGAAGGTAAGCTGTCTTAGAGCTCTCCTAGGGACAGAAGGAAGTCGGGAGACGTCCTGCCTCTTCTGTCTCCGACTGGAGGAATGTTTGGTTCTGGGTCCCTTAGGTAGGATATCTGGGTCCCTTCTGGACCTCTAATTCTCTTCCCTCTCTGTCTATTTTCTGTCCTTGGCGCGCCAATCTGTCCATGTCTGTCAAAACTGACTGTTTTATGTTAAGTCTGTGTTTTCGATTTGTGGTTTGATTGGTTGTTTGTTCTGTGCTTTGCATACTGAGATTATGAATTTAGAGAATACTGCTCCACTGAGCTTTGATGCTGCTGATATTGCTGGCAAAATTATCCATAGCCTGAAGTCAGTATTTCCATCCTGGTCAAGCTTCAAGAATGGCATATATGGCTTAATCATGCTAGCCCTTCTTGTCCTGGGAATACTTTTATTCCTGCCCATTGTGTTAAAACTTGTCTTTAACATCATTAATCTGTTGGCAGCCAAGGTACATGGCTTGAAACTAAAAAATGAACTCCCAAACAGAGTCTTTATTATAACAGGCTGACAAGCCAGGGATGGGTAAGATTCTGCATAAAGCCTTACCGACCTAAGACAGAGGCATGCGCCAAGAGGCCATGTTTATTAATAAACACTAATAAAGCAGTGCTTGCTTATTAATAGACACTAATAAGGCCGTGTTTGTTCTAATGACACAAAGAAGCTGCATGTGGCCTTGAAGACGGGTAAGGAAGGCCTTCTTGTGAGAAAGACCTAAGACAGGCTCAGCCTTGTTTAATAAAAAAGGGGGAGATGTAGAAAGCCTTATTGGGGTACCATGCTGCCTGGCAGAAACTTGACATTGACCAAGGACAAGGGCTTCAAGCAGGAATATGATGTTAGGGCATAATAGGGAAGTAGGTTAAGGTAGGAATTTTAATCTTAGGGTGGAATGAGAGATGCAGACTTCAGGCAAGGTTTTGGGCTTGGACAAGGAAGTAGGCTCAGGTATTTTGGTCATTCTGACAAGCCCTTTGGAAAAAACTGTCACAGAATTTTGCTTGTTGCCTTGACAATTTTGTGTTTATGTCTTGCTTGTTCCTCACTGTACCACTATTGGCCTTAATTCCTGCATGTCATTAAATTGGTATAAAAGTGGACTGGAAAGTATTAAACCTGCCTTCAGTGTCAGAAATGACTGGGGTAATGCTGCAGTTTTGTCTAATTGTCTCTTTCTTTTTAATCCTCGCTCCTGCGCTGGAGGACCTGTTGACTGACTGAGCGGGCTTGGTCACCCTGGTTGAGTTCCTGTCCTGACTTCCTTTAATGATGAACTGTGATGTGGAAGTGTAAGCTGAACAAACCCTTTCCTCCCCAAGTTTCTTTGGTCATGATGTTTTTTTTTTCATCACAACTCTTAAGACAAGCTGGAAGACCTGAATTCAATCCCCAGCGCCTACATGGTGGATGGAGAGAATGGAATCTTCCTGCAAGTTGTCCTCTGACTTCCACATGTGCAGAGGTGGGACACATAGGGGGAACATACATAATAAATAAATGTAACTTCTAAAAGGACACGAAAGTAAGAGGGACTGTTAGGGAGCAAACAGGTTGTCAGTGGTGAGAAGTGCTAAGAGCAGGCAGGAAATCGCGATCAGATGCAGTGTGTGTGTGTGTGTGTGTGTGTGTGTGTGTGTGTGTGTGTGTTTGTCACTTACTCTGACCCTTCCTTAATGCAACAGCCGACTGATGACCAGCAGACCAGAAAGAGGCAGCTACCATGATGAGAAGCCAGCATGCTAAAAATAGAAGGGGAAGTTGCGGCTTTTTTTTTTCTTTTTGACTCTTTGCTAGAGAGTTGTCGGGGTGATGTAAAGGGGAGGAGGGAGAGTGGGAGAAGCATGGAGTGAGCAGGAGACGTGTACAATGACACACGTGCATGAAGACCACAGGTGAGCAGGAGACGTGTACAATGACACACATGCATGAAGACCACAGGTGAGCAGGCACAGTGTACAATGACACACATGCATGAAGACCACAGGTGAGCAGGAGCAGTGTACAATGGCACACATGCATGAAGTCATCAGGTGAGCCATGTACAATGACACACATGTGTGAAGACATCAGGTGAGTAGGAACCATGTACAATGACACATGCATGAAGTCCTCAGGTGAGCAGGAGCTGTGTACAATGACACATGCATGAAGTCATCATGTGAGCAGGAGATGTGTACAATGACATACATGCATGAAGTCATCAGGTGAGCAAGAAGAGTGTTCAACAACACACATGCATGAAGTCATCATGTGAGCAAGAGTCGTGTTCAATGACACATGCATGAAGTTATCGGGTGAGCAGGAGCTGTATACAATGACACACCTGCAATGAAGACATCACAGCAAAGTCAGGTGTGCTGGGGTACCCCTTAGTCCCATCACTCAGCTCAGAGGCAGAGGGATCTCTGTGAGTTCAAGGTCAGCCAAGACTACATAGTCTTTAAGAAAGAAAGATGGAGAGGAGAGAGGAAGAGAGTCATAATAAACCCACTATTTTTTAAATTAAATGAAAAATATTAATAACATATTTTTTTTAACTTGGGAAGAAAGGGTTTATTTGGCTTACCTCCAATCTTATGGAGGCATTTTCTCAGTTAAGAGTCTCTCTTCCCACTTTATCTGTTAACAAAAATCAACTAGCACAGAGGTCAAACATACAAATCTGTTGTTGGGCCTGCTTCCCAATTTACTTGAATATTGCTTACATTTGAATATTTTCTTGTTTTTTTTGAAAAGCATGTTCTTTCATTGAAAAAGGAAGTAAAAAATATTTTATGGTAAAATTGAAGATTTACATGGAAAATATTTCTGGTAAAATAGAAGTGATAGATATATAGAAAAACACATTAAAATTGACAATTTTCATGGAAAAATAAAAAGGGTAAAGTGGTAGACATAAAAAACATTGCTAAATTAGTTGAAAAAAGAAGTAGAAACATTTTATGATAGAATTGAAGATTTACGTGGAAAATATTTCTGATAAAATTGTAGAAAAACTTGTTAAAATTGAAGATTATCATGAAAAATTTTATATAGATATAATAATGGTAGGCATAAAGGTATTCCTAAGTTGATTGAAAGTGGAATTATAAATATTTTCTGATAAAGTTATAGATTTACATGGAAAATATTTCTGATAAAGTTGAAGAAATATGTAGAAAAACATGTTAAAATTGAAGATTATCATGGAAAATTACACAGATAAAATGGTAGGCATAAAAAACCTTTCTAAATTAATTGAAGGTAGAATTAAAAACATTTTGTGATAAAATCAGAGATTTACATGGAAAACATTTCTGATAAAATAGAAGAAATATATAGAAAAACATGTTAAAATTGAAGATTATTATGAAAAATAATGCAGATAAAATGGTAGACATAAAAAACATTACTAAATTGAAAGATGAATTATAAACATTTTCTGATAAAATTGAAGATTTACATGAAAAATATTTCTGTTAGTCTATGTCTTTTTATTGGGGAATTGAGTCCATTGATGTTAAGAGATATTAAGGAATAGTGATTGTTGCTTCCTGTTATTTTTTATGTTATTTTTATGTTTGTGTGGTTATCTTCTTTTTGGTTTATTGGAAGAAGATACTTTTTGATTTTTCTAGGGTGTAGTTTCCCTCCTTGTGTTGGCATTTTCCATCTATTATCCTTTGTAGGGCTGGATTTGTGGAAAGATATTGTGTAAATTTGGTTTTATCATGGAATATCTTGGTTTCTCCATCTATGGTGATTGAGAGTTTTGCTGGGTATAGTAGTCTGGGCTGGCATTTGATGACATCTGCCCAGGATCTTCGAGCTTTCATCGTCTCTGGTGAGAATTCTGGTGTAATTCTGATAGGTCTGCCTTTATAAGTTACTTGCCCTTTTTTCCTTACTGCTTTTAATATTCCTTCTTTGTTTAGTGCATTTGGTGTTTTGATTATTATGTAACGGGAGGACTTTCTGTTCTGGTCCAGTCTGTTTGGAGTTCTGTAGGCTTCTTGTATGTTCATGGGCATCTCTCTCTTTAGGTTAGGGAAGTTTTCTTCTATAATTTTGTTGAAGGTATTTACTGGCCCTTTAAGTTGGAAATCTTCACTCTCTTCTATACCCATAATCCTTAGGTTTGGTCTTCTCATTGTGTCCTGGATTTCCTGGATGTTTTGGGTTACAAGCTTTATGCATTTTGCATTTTCTTTGACTGTTGTGTCAAGGTTTTCTATGGTATCTTCAGCATCTGAGATAGATTTTTTCTTGTATCTCTTGTATTCTGTTGTTGATGCTTGCATCTATGACTCCTGAATTCTTTCCAAGGTTTTCTATCCCCCAGAGATGTCTCACTTTGTGATTTCTTTATTGTTTCTACTTCCACTTTTAGATCCTGGATGGTTTTGTTCAGTTCCTTCACTTGTTTGTTTGTGTTTTCCTGTAATTATTTAAGGGATTTTTGTGTTTCCTCTTAAAGGGCTTCTGCCTGTTGACCCATGTTCTCCTGTATTTCTTTAAAGGAGTTATTTAAGTCCTTCTTGAAGCCCTCTATCAGCATCATGAGATACAATTTTAAATCCAACTCTTGCTTTTCTGGTGTGTTGGGGTATCTGGGACTTACTGTGGTGGGAGAACTGGGTTCTGATATTGCCAAGTAGTCTTGGCTTCTGTTGGTAGGGTTCTTGTGCTTGCATTTCACCATCCGGTTATCTCTGGTGCTGGTTGGTCTTGCTGTCTCTGGCTGGAGCTTGTCCCTCCTGTGGGCCTGTAAGCCTGTG